>JADKLZ010000166.1:23778979-23833328 GCA_021533235.1 Biomphalaria straminea
TTTTTTTTCAGCGCTGACTTGCGATCGTATAAGTTATTATTTCCACATTGGCTCATATTTGGATAACATTTCCACAATCCCGAGAAAAAAAATTTCATTATTCAATAAAAAGTCTTCTTCAGTTCGCCACCATATACCAACTTTTTCTTTGCTAGAAACAATGCGATAGTAAGCAATCTATAATACAAGATGTTCCTCTGTTTTCCCATCTAAACGTCAATCATAGCAATGACGTCCTTGTCAATTTTTGGAAGCTAAAGTCCTGCTCCCAAAATTTTCCTAATTTGAAAGCCTGATAAATGTCCTTCAGTCTTCTCTCGAGTTTCTCGCTGTGGACATGTCCACTATTTATGGATGGCTGCCTGGTCGAGCGGTTTGCACGCTGGACTGTCGTATTGATTTACCGATGGTCCCGGGTTCAAGCCCTGCCCGCTCCCATCCCCCGTCGTCCTGCGGGAGGTTTGGACTAAGAAATAACTATCTTCAACTCTGAAGGAATTTCCGAAACATGTAAAACATTTTACAAACAAACATTTTATCGGAGGAGAAAATCTTACTATTGATGTTTTCCCATTTAGAATAATTTTATTCAACAATTTCTAAGCTTTATGATTTTGCTTCTGTCACATTTTAAAGTTGGTATTTTTTAATTATTTTTTTAAGTGCCTTTTTACACTTGGGTGTCACCCCCTATCGGGTGTCACCCGGTGCGGACCGCACCCCCCGCACCTGCCTAGTGACGCCTCTGGAGTTGAATCTATACATTTTTAAACTAAAGATTTGTCGCTACAGATTTAAAACTACTTATTTGAAGCTACAGATTTCAAACTACAGATTTGTAACAACAGATTAGAAACTACAGATTAGAAGCTACAGATTTACAACTACAAATTGAAAACTACAGATTTGAAACTACAGATTTGTCGCTGCAGATTTAAAACTACGATTGGAAGCTACAGATTTCAAACTACAGATTTAAAATTACAGAGTTGAAACTACAGATTTTTCAACTACAGATTTGAAGATACAGATTTAAAACTACAGATTTGTAACTACAGATTAGAAGCTACAGATTAGAAACTACAGACTTAAAACTACAGATTTGAAGCCAAAGACTTGAAAACTACAGATTTAAAGCTACAGATTTAAAACTACAGATTTGTAACTACAGATTAGAAGCTACAGATTAGAAACTACAGACTTAAAACTACAGATTTGAAGCCACAGAATTGAAAACTACAGATTTGAAGCTACAGATTTAAAAATACAGATAAGAAACTACAGATTTGAAACTATCAATTTCCAGCTACAGATTTAAAATTTATTGCTTTGAAACTACAGATTTAAAAATATGGATTTGAAGCTACAGATTTAAAACTACAGAGTTAAATCTTCAGATTTTAAAACTACAGATTTGAAGCTACAGATTTCAATTTACACATTTGTAACTACAGATTAGAAGCTACAGATTTACAACTACAGATTTGAAGCCACAGAATTGAAAACTACAGATTTGAAGCTACAGATTTGAAACTACAAATTTGCAATTACAGATTTGCAACTACAGATTTAAAACTACAGAGTTGAAACTACAGATTTGAAACTATAAATTTCCAGCTAAAGATTTAAAAATTTATTGATTTGAAACTATATATGTTAATCTGCAGATATAAAACTACAGATTTAAGACTACAGAGTTGAAACTAAAGAGTTAAAAGTACAGAGCTGAAACTACAGATTTAAAGCATGGTCTCTGTACGCTCTATTAACTACCTTCCATGAGTAGTCTACCTGTAAAGAATGATATATCCTTTATCAATCTTACCAGACTCTTGTCCTCCAAATATACTTTACAATTCTCGAGAATCCATTCGTTTTTTATTTAAGAACATGACAGGTCAGGACTTAAATAATGTCGGACCCAATTTATTGGATGCATACGAGGCCCCTCTTCTATTTTTTTTTCACAATAACGACTATTATTATTAATTAGATCATCTTATCAAATATTTATTATACAACATGCATAGGGAAGCGCGACAGTTAAAAAGTAACGTTAGTTGTACAATACACTAAATATGTTAATCCTTGAAGTCCTACATCTTAAAAAGCTTTTGTCTGATGGTTATTTGATAAATGTAAGTTGCGGGGACCCTTCCAGGCAAGGGGCACAATTTGGAGCAATTAGTAAAATTAGTCTAAAACCGGCCCTGTTCATACATACTTAGCGTACTTCCATCTTACGTTTTCTCAATGTTTAGCTTACAAGACTTACATACTCTTTGAAAAAAAATAAAGAGAAGTAGGGCTAATGTCATAACTTTTTGTTAAAAAGTCAGTGTCTACTTTACGTTCAGATAAAATCGGATTGGATAAGACTTGAACTGAACGCGATGCGCATCGAATTGGTTCTCGTCCAAATCGGATCTGATCTTATCGGATTGTCATTGAAAAAAAAATTGGTAAGTATGGCGATCGAACCTAAGACATTAGCGTTATAAGTACCAAAAACTATCTCTCAGTTTCTGGAATTTCCAGACTTCTATTCTATCCAACTATTTCAGAATCCATGACGAGGGCTTAAAAAATCATACACTTTCTTCCAAAATATAGCCCTCTTAATTTTTGGTACACGCACAAATCTTTGGCCCACCAGTTAAATCTACAACCTCTTTTGAAATCAATTATTTACACACTCACAAACTCCTTTAGCTCTTCAGTTACCTTAACATTTCTTTATCCAACTATTTGAGAGGAAAACCACGTTCAACCATATGGTAAGGAAAACTGAGTAAAATCTCAGACCTATAGAAATATCCCATAAGACTAAGACTGCCTAATTGATCCTTATGAAAATTTGTTGTGATTACAAGGACTCTTTTCTCATAACACAATAACAACACAATAGAACCATACCATAAATAGAACAGACACAACATAAAGAGTTCATTCAGCGACTAAACACAGGCATCTTGGTGCTTTTCATGTTCCCTGATCAATGAGTTGCGGTGATCGAGTCTGACAGAGTAAGGTACGAACAAGTTTTTGTCCTGCTCTGTTCTTGTTTTGATTGACATGCAGCAGTCGCCCACTTCGCGACGACCTGACGTAGATCTAGTTCTGATGGAGCAGGTGGCCATTGTCTTCCAAGATTTTTCGATTTTTCTTATGCACTTTTTGTTCAAAGAGTTCCTTTAAATGTGGTAATGTTGTGTTTGCTCTTTTTATGATGTTTTCTAGACGTCGCAACAGTTTAGATGAGGCGTTGCCTTGCCAACATGTTATTCCGTAGGTTAACAGAATTTGTATAGTCGCGCCGAAAAAAGTATCTAGGATCTTCTTCCATAAGTAGGAGAATGAATAATGTATGAGCATGTGAGATTTTTTTTACGGCGTTTAGTAGGTTTGCTTAAGTAGTTTGTTTGCTGAGATAATTTGATAGCTTAAGTATTTTTTTTTTGGTTAAAGTAGTTTGCTTGCTAAAGTATTTAGTTAATCGCAGCATAGAGCTTCGCTATGACTTACAGGTTTAGGAAGTTATGATATAGAGCGTGTTATGGTTCTTTTTCCTGTAAGAAACCAAGCGAAAATGTTTCATACTTAGAGCGTGAAAAAGTTTGTGTTGAAATGTTAATTATTCTGTTTGAGTATATGGCGTAGGCCTATACGTTTTGAATGCTAGATTCAAGAAATGATCCATCACAAAAACATACAATGAGAACAGATCAACTAAATGTTTGTAATGTTACAGGTTATTAGGAAAATTGTCAGTAGGTCAAAGGTTGAAGTCTGTACTGGGATGAACATTCATTTCTTTTTATTTCAACAAATGATACCAAAATATTAGTTGTTTTATTTTTTTCACAGTGATAAGACACAAAATAATAAATATATATATAGTACAAACATGATTTTAATAATAATTAGAAAATTTTAAAATATTTTTTTTATATTAACCTTTATAAACAAAGGGTTACTAATAAAGCCTACTCAGGCTTACATATAAAAAAATGTTTAATATAAAAGTAAGTCTCTACTTACTATGTCAATTATTTTCTAATTAATGACAAAGTTATCCTTAGTTCAAGATCTCAATGTCAGGGGTGAGCATAAATACATTAACAAAAACTTTCTCAATACAGAAATAATTAAATCTGAAAATGTGGCAGAATTTTTAAGCACTAAGTTTTTTTGACAAAAACATTTTAAAAATATCTTTCTTCTAGTTTGTATTCTAACAAGATTTTAGAGATACATTTTCTACAACATAGCAATTAGGATAAAAATAAAACTGTGATATATATTTGGTTTATATTACAATTTTGTAGGGAAAAAAAAAGTAATAGAAATAAGATTTAACAGCAAGAAACATGTCAGCTACATATAAGCTCTTCAGCTAAAGGATTATGAAAAGTTTTTATGGAAAAATATGTAAACAAACAGTGTCAAATGTGATGACAAAAACATTATGAGTCAATACATACAAATGTAATGTTTAATTGTATACAATAATGAAAAGTAATATGATAGTAGCAGATCAAAGAATGCAAGAGGTCTTACGTCCAATTAGTAGCAATATTTATGATGAGATAATTATCCACAGACATTTCTTTTTACCATTTGAATGAGATTGAAACTTATATAAAATTCTATAGTATTTTTCAACATACATCTATATTTGTGAAAGGAATATCTTAGTTACATAACTACATTTGCTTTAAAATATTATTTTCAAATTTTATATCATATATCAAATTTGTGTATAGATTATGAGGAGGATATCTTCTACTTTATAGCTTAAATAGAACCAAAAGACTCAGATCAAACATTTATTTCATGAATACAACTTATTGTTTCCTCAAATGTTATACAATGAAAATGTGTTTCTCCTTATTCTGTTGGTTTCTTAGAAAAGTAAACCTCAAATTCAAGTTACAATGGCATCTTTATTTGACTAGTTTAACAGAACTATAATAAAACTTAAAAATATACAAATTTGACATAATTTTAGCTCTTGCAAATTTTATTCAAAGAGTTTCATAAACAGTTTATCTTATACTGAACACTAAGTTTCTGTTAATGGAATTATAAAGAGAAATTGTTGGAAGACATTTTTAAAATTTGTTTACAAAGTGACTGACATTCCTTAAAGGAAATGTTGCAGACATCATTGAAAGAATCAAATACATTTGTTTGGATACCAGTCTGTTGGGGTTCAGAATAATTTCTAAGTTTTCCAAGCCATAAAATCTGTGTATCAGAAAATGCTGGATATAATCTGTAAGGAATTATTCTATACTTCAAAGTTATTCATTACTTTGAGGTTGTGAAGACAAGGACTAAAGCTCACATTTATCTCCTTGTGACAGACCAGCTGCTAAGTGCTCATGAGACACTGCCAACTTGAAGTGAGGGCTCAAGTCCTGCTCAGGCTTGCTCAGTGGCTGGGAGATGAAAATCTCACTAGTCTCCTCAGACTTGCTATTGTTGTGTCCAGACATGGACAAGGGCTGGGAGACTCTGAGTAAAGTTGTGTTCTCATCTAGAACATAGCGATGCCTGGAACAGAGTGAGGAGAGAAATCAATTCTATTTGACTAAGTAACGATGACAAACACATGATTAGTAAATTTAACAGGCTAACAGCACAGCTGAAAGTGTGTGATAATTAATGAAAACATTTTTACTTAGTGACTTGTACAAATACTTTCATTAAGATGATGACATCAGACAGTGTCAAGGGAGAGATGAAACTTTCTCACAAAACTTGTACAGCAGTGAACATTTTCTTTTTAGATAATTATAAAATACAGTAAAATGTCATTTATCCAGATGTCAGTCAATCAGAATGTCAAATATCTGGACAGCCTTTTTTTGTTTAAATCATTGCTCCTTAACAGAAATTGAGATCTGGAAGCAATGAAAAATGTATCCCCGTTGGTGCAGCAATAGATCAGCAATTAATGCTTTGTTCCCCTGTATATTTACATGAATTTTATGTTTATGTACAATGCTAAAGAATTTTTTTTTTATTGTTGATGAAATGATAAAAAATGTGGACAGGCCTGACTCCCAAATTAATGACTAACAATTAATTCAGATAATTAATGTTCTACAGTAAAAAAAAAACTTTAACTTTTAATTGTAAAAAACCTTGAACCATCAAAAAGACTTAACTCATCAATGAGTTTTCAGGTTGAATTTCCATTTTAAAAAAATGTTTCTTAGAAAATTCACCAAGTGTTTGGTTTTGTCAGATATAGTCAGATGTTTATGTCTGCTTATCTACATTTTATTAAGTCAGAAAGAATGGCTACACTTGGGGAACTATAAAGAAAGTATTTACATTTTATTTCAAAACAAACTTATGCCAGTTAGTTTATAAAATGCTACCATCTTCAGTTTGGGACATACTTACACTATAGTTCCTTGTCTATCCATTAACCTATCCACATCTGAAGAAAGTAAATAAAATTTTTCCTCTTTACCAAAGTAGTCTCTGAAACACATGCAGTAACCTGGCGACATCATAATGATTTCATCCCCTTCTTTCAACTCATGAGTTCCTGGTAGAAGAAGACAATAGTATTTTTTATTTCATTGAAGTGGAGAGTTCACTTAAAAACAATTTATGAGATTTGCGGTTTAGGAAAAGATACAAATGGAGATTTAAAATTGGTAGAGACAATAAGGCTACATCTATAGAGTTACTTCGAGAAATAACATTAAAATAAAGATTTATTTGCATGTTAGAATCAGATTTAAATTTTTTTTAAATTTAACAAAAAATGTATGCACAATGTTTGCCACCCACTACCAAACATATTTATAAACTTGTTCATTCACTCTTTTCTACAATGCATAAACATGGCAGCGGAAAGAAAAGAAAACCATTAAAAATTTTATAAAAAAACTTTTGCATAATCTTTATATTTATAATTCTCAAATTAATATAAACAAACATAAGCTTTGTGAACTTTGTGAAATTATGAAATTTCATTTGTAATTTCTTTTGAGTGTTTATACAAAAGTTCAATGTTTCAGGAATAATAATCTTATGAAAAAGATGAGTGACTGAATTCAGAAGAAAATAGTTGAGTGATGAAGAACAAATATGTACAATACTGATATTATCAATATTAAAGATATGAAATATATGCCTAGAATTATGCATATTGTTATGAATTAGGCTCACTACAAATAAATAGTTTAAATCCATGTTTAAGTACCAAGCTACAGGACTGCAAATAATGCAAACAAAATTTGCTGGAAATGATAGAGAATGTCCTTTTTAAACCATAGATTTGACATTTAGGTTATTTATTACTAATGATAATAATAAGGCCTTCCTTCCTAGTTTTCTATGAAGTGAAAACATTTTCTCTTAATTGCAAATGTACTCTAAAGGATGAGATAAATTATACTCTTATTCAGACATATGCATAGATTTGAAGATTAAGCTGTGATAACATCAATGTCTTCTACATATTTTAGATAACAATGAAAATGTCACTGACTTCTACAACTTTTAACAAATCACGAGGAACAAGTTGTGCCTATTTGCCAACTCATTCCCTAGCCTAAGGACTGCTTGTTCATGTGGTATCACCTTCAGACAGTTGCTATGATGGTCCAAGGTTCGAACCCTGTATGCCGCAATTCACTGTCATCCTGCAGGATGTAATTGGGCTAGGGCATAAAAATCTTCCTTTCTGAGATACAGCCAAAACTTACAAGTCTAAGTTCGCAGATTTATTTTTCAAAGTCCTACAACTTTTTTCTTTTTTAATTAAACTACAAATTCACTAATCTATTAAAGCACTGGACTGCAGCAGAAAGATGTGTTTTAGTCAACCAGTCATTCCCCAAGTGATGCATAAAAATATTTTTCTTAATTGGTCTAAACATAACATACAGAAATTTTATTCATTCCTTTATTCTATTAAGAATTTGATTATGTTCTATCAAGAGACTATTTAGATAGAGAATAAGTCAGTGATAGTCTTGCATCACTGGATCATTAAACAACAAAGACATTACCTGTTGTCTTATTGACTGAGTGAACAGTTGCATTGATCTCTAGCCAATGAATTTTGTCTTCTTGAGAGCCAAGCTTGAGTTGATAAACTGGAAAGTAATCAAATCTTACACTTACACAATAAATTGATATAGCAATTACTAGAGGATAAATAAATATTACTTTGACACTTTTGGTAATATGTTATTATTAAGACATATATTAAATGACAAATGACTTTTAAAGGAAGTTGATAGCCATCTGGCCAGAGCTAGTAGTGGTTTTGGACACCTCCAAATAAGAGTGGTTGGAATAAATCTCTCCACCTGCCAAGAAAATGTAAACGAAGCAGTGGTTCTATCAACCCTTCATCTGTGCTGGGAAGGGCAAAATTAATTTAATCAATTGATTTTGAATATGGAATATGTGATAACCAAAATATATTCATGATTTGAAAAACAAAAGTTAAAACAATTTCTTTATAGTCGGCTAAATGTGTATTAATTATATAATCATATATTATATAATCATGGACATACGATGGCAAGACCGCACTACAAACAGCGATGTCCTTGCGAACGCCGGTATGGACAGTATAGAGGGACTTCTTATGATTCGACAGCTACGCTGGGCAGGGCACGTATCCCATATGGGAGACGAACGTATGCCAAAGGCAGTCTTTATTGGTGAGCTAAAAGGTGGTCGACGTAACAGAGGCGCCCCACAGAAACGCTTCAAAGACCAGCTTAGGCGTCAACTTTCCTTGGCTGACATAGAAGAGAGCACCTGGCTGCATGCGGCGTCGGAACGAGACAGCTGGAGGTCACTCACGAAGGCCGCAGGATACACATTTGAGACCAAAAGAAAATCTGCCGCCGAGGACAAACGCAGACGACGAAAAGAAAATCTAAACCGACCACCTACGGACAATGGTTTTGATTGCCCTGGATGTGGCAAAATATGTAGGCCACAGCTGGGACTGCACAGCCACGGGAAACACTGTATTCCTCACTAATCTTCGGATTCGAAGACAAGCCTATTATTATTATTATTATTAAGTATAACTTTAAACTTAAAAGTAAGTGAAGTCAATATATCATTCAAATTGAGTTCAACATTTTAGGCATCAAAATTTGGAAATGCTCAACTAAACTTACAAAACCTGGGGTCTTTTTTTTTTTTTTTGAAAAGATTTTATTTTTTTAACCAACAGCACAGTGCTCATGTAGGTGACAAGGGGATAACAAAAAAATGTAAATAATGTTTGACAGCAATACCCACTACAAAAATATGATGGAATAGGCATGGTAAAGTTACATTCAATGCTTAGTTGCTAGACAATATAGCACCTACCTAAATCAGCTTTACATGTCAGTTTGATGGTCTTGTCCAGATCAAACTCACTGCTTGTCATTGGACCACACTTTCCACACTGGCCTGAGCAAACATTTCATTGGTGTCAATTGTAGAGAACAGATTAGTCTTATTGCGTGTATGTATATATATATATATATATATATATGAATATATATTAATATTTTCCTTTTTTTATCCTGTCATTTGTAATAGTTTTGTGAAAAGTTTGTGTTGATGCATTACAAAAAAACAAAAATAATAAATGCGCTTAGCAGTACTAATAATTAGCATAGATATAATTATAGATTATTTGTGATGTTGACAATTTTATTTACAATAAAAGGGACACTGTACAACACTTGATTTCTGTAAGTATTTTAGATTTACTTTATAAGTGTGAACCAGATTAGATGAAAATATTTAGCTTTTTGAAAATACAATAAAATTATTTGTCAAAATGCAAGAAAAAATAATATACAATTTATTAAAGTTTCATGTAAAAAAAATTAAGAGTTTCAATATTGGATGCCAAGCATCTCTAAACATTGATGTAGATTTGTGTTGTTAAATAAATAGCATAGAGTTACAATGTTTGAATGTAAATTTAAAAATGTATGTTATGCTGTAAAAGTGTCTGACCTGAAAAACACTTGCATTCTCCTCTGTTGATATGATTGAAGTCAGCACAGTACACTTTCAGACTCTCTTTGTCTTCTGGTGGATGGTACTCTAGAACACAGGATGGCTCTGTTCAGAGACAGAGAGAGAAATGGTGGTAGAAAGACACATATCAACATTTTTTGATGTATAGAATTAAAATGTAATGTTAGTGAATTTTTATCCCAGCAGGTTTTTTAGAATACAAGTTTTAATTTTGAAAACTTAAGCCTTGAAAACTCAAAGAATAAAAACAAAAATAATTAAAAGTTTGTTAGTAAGATATATAACATAATTTAATGTATTTTAAATTACACTGAAACAGCTTTAAAGAATCCTAACATCTTGGAACTACTTTAAAGTTATATTAAATAAAAAAGATATGTTTGTGTTGACAGATGTATATGAGAAAAAAAAGTTTTATGGTTCCATTTTCATGATTTGCATTACAAAAAACATTAGTAATTAATTCCTAACCAACATTAGCTTAAAGCAATAATAAAACAGCTTCATGTTACAGAATCCTATTGTGTAAATAAACAAAAAAAGTATCATTTTAAAATAGATCAATAGATATTGGGTCATTACAAAGATAAATTAAGAAAAAAAAAAGAGCCCATCACTCTGGTTACTAAATAAGAAATTTTTTTTCAGAAATAAATGGCCATGCAACAATAAAAGTATTTTCATTTATGTGAAAAAAACAATAAATTTTGAAAGAAATGCTAATTGAATAAAAATATGTATGTAATCCTAGTTGTCAACTATCTCAAATTGATTCTGTGTTGATGCTTATGCTTGAATTCTTAATACATATTGTCCTCAGATAAGCTTAAGGTATTTTTAGCAGACAATAGAGATGGAACAAATAACAAGCTCTTCAAATATGAATAACAAATGTGAACAAATCTGCTTGCCATGAAAGATTGATAACCAGCTTTAAAACATAATTTATCAGCAACTTTTAGTTGTTATAGAATAAAATAAAATATTTGACAATTGGATAAAAAAGCATTCCCCAATATTTAAAAAGCCTAGCCTAGATATGACATTTAAATGTAAAAAATTAATGGAGTTTTCAATAATAAACAGTCATTTGATTTTTTTCATTTTATAAAAATATTAAAAAAGTAAATAAATACAAGTTTCTGTTAAAAAAGAAACATCTTAATACTTTATTATTAAAGGATTTACATTATTATTATTATTATTATTATAGCTTTTATATAGCACTACTTTCATGCTTATAGCATGCTCAGAGCGCTTCGGTCCAATCTCATTTGTAGACCAGTGGGGTTATCTAGGAGTTGATTTTCCGTGCTGTCTTTAGGCACTCAGTAAACATTAGTAAAAAGAAATTAATTAAAAACTTCATTTTAAGCAAAAACTGAGATGCCCTAGTATCAGAATGTAGGCTGACACCTCCTTTACACTCATTCTGAAACTCAATGGAAAATAATTGTAGATGACTTCAAGCTCAAGGGTGCGTCTATTTATAAAGTACCGGTAGTATTTTTTTATTACTTGGAGAATTTTCCTGAATGATCTCTATGTTGGCTCCATTTATTCTTGTGGCATCATTCTCAACTCTTGCTCTATAAGCAAAACAAGTATTCTTGGTAGCTTCAACCTAGATCCAGAAATACAATGTTAACAGCAACATTAGCATAAACAGTTATACAGTTAAACATAAATCTAGACATTATAATTTTCAAATTCAAAAACTTACAACTTCAAAATAATATTTAACAGTTGATATTTTAATTAAATGATTTTTATAACACAAGTTTTTAATAAATCCAAATAAAATGACAAAAGTATTTTGTGTATACACAAACAAAAATGTAGATCAGTTGTACTCACACATAGTACACACTAATTCAAACCCATTCAGTTTTTAAACAGTATATTCAATTGAACAATTATTATGATTAAGAAACTATAATGGAGAAAAAGGAGGTTCTGAAGTCTAAAAAGAGGGTAATTAAAAAGGAATGCACCAAAGCCATTGTGCTATCTTAAAAAAAAGGATATCTCAGTTGGACAAATATGTTGTATAACATCATGATTAATATGACCACATGTACAAGATAGAGCCATGAGATTTATATATATAGCACCATTAGTAAAATCTAACTTTAGAGACACTGCAGGACAAAAGAAAAAAAAAAGGGGCAATAATTCAAAAAACCACTGAACCTTAATTTACAAATAGAAAAACAAAACCTAATGAAATACTTAGACACAAAGATAGAGGTGTATTTCTTGTACATTAAATAGAACAAATTTGTGTACAATGGCTCCTTTTTCCCTAGTGTTAATAGAGAAAGGAATGGGTTGCCTGATTCAGCCAGGAAAACTAACGATTTAGCATAGTTTAAGGCAAAGATTAACTGATAAACAGATGAGACACATGAAATGCATACAGCATAATTATCTTAAACCACTAGCAGCATGGTCAAGCTGATCTGAAAATACTTTCCAAACAGTCCACTGAATTGATTTCAGCTGTTATTTAATCAGTTATGTCTTTGATATTTACTGGTAAAAGTGGAACAAAAACTTTTTGTCTTAATTAAACATTTCCCACACACAAAAATGTGACACAAAATGAGATATGGGGGGGGGGGGGCACTCCATGCGAAGAGAGCAAGGTCAAGAACAAAAAATGCCTTCTATTGTTCTATTGAGGAGTTGTCATGTTGAGGGTAAATCAACAAGTAATTTTTCACAAACTGAAATTGACAAGCAGTTACACAAGGATAACTCCTGTATGACATGACAAAACTAATGCAATCCATTAAAATGCTTTCAAAATGAATAAATGTGTGATAATTTGGCGACATTCTTTTTGAATCACCCTGTACATGATAACTATGTATACTGAATGATTAAAGAACAAGCAATACCTTTTACCTTTTTCATTTATCTCAGAAATGTGCATAGAGTCAGTTTTTCCCACATTGCAACTGGTTTTAAGGATCATTACCACAGATAAACAAAACAATGACATTTAACAGTAATTGTAACTGGATCTGGACTAAACATTTCTTGAGACATTTAGTTAGACATGTCACCGTAACAATGCAAACATACCTTTGAAAATTTTACTATTAAAAATTCAGCATTTTCTGTTAGTCTTGCATCTATGACATTTGGTATTGTTTGGCTTATCTAGAAGAAGAAATTAGATTTATCAGTTGTCTTTGAAAACTCATAACTATGTTTTAGTAACACATAGATAAAAATTTTATTTAACTGTCAAAATGTATGCCTTTGTCTTTCCATATTATCAGAAGTTTTGCAAGTACTGCTGCTTTAAAACCACAGTTGGAGTAAGACAAGGCTGACTACTTTCACTATCACTTTTAGAGTATCTTCCTTGAAAGGATAATGGAATATGCTCTTGAGGGCTATGAAGGTAATGTGCATAGGCATAGGCAAGACTTCTGCAGCATATGGTATGCAAATAAATGCAGAAAAAAAATTATGACGAATAGCCAACAGGGCCTTTTAAAGGGACATCAGTATTGAGGTAAATACCTCTAAGCTATTGTCTTAGATGAGGGAACGAAACCTGAAACCTGAACTACTGGCCAGAATTGCACAGTCCACAGAAGTATTGGAATATTTAACTAATAGGCCATCAATTGAATTAAAACAATAAAAAAAATAATCAGAAACATGTACAACTTGTAAAATATACAAGTAAAATTGAGTAGTGGAGCTCCACTTTAAGCCAATGAATCTTATATCAAACATGATTGGAAATAAAGACTTAACATCTACTTCTTCTCAAAAGAACCAGCCATTCGAGGCCCTAGGCAATTTATTAAAAACCTAGTGTACTTAAACAATAACACTAAAAACAAGTTTAGCTATTTCTTCTCTAAAAAAATATATATTTTTAGAATGCTGTGTAAGGCCCAATGGCGTAGCTAGGGTGGGGGGAGGAGGGTGGAGATTTTGAAAATCCCCTTGGGCCCCCACTCAAAAGGGGCCGCAAAATAAGTGTTTTTTTACATTAAAAACAAAAATTAAATATTACGTAAAATACAGGGCCCCCAAAGAGGTCAAGCCCCCCCCCCCATGCCCCCAAATGAAGGAAAATTCCTAGCTACGCCATTGGCAAGGCCCCTACCAATAGAATGTCCTAGGTGGCTGCCTAGTTTGCCAATGCCTAAGGCCTGCACTGTCCTCAATGTTCTCATTTATGTCCATGTGTCAAAACCATAGAGATTAAGTTTAGGTTTTCATACATGCCTACAAGTTAGCAATATTTCTAGAACTAAGGAGATTGATAAAGACAAAATTAATCCGAAGACTGACTAATCTAAAGATTTACACTTCTTTCATCATAAAGTTCAAAGTCTGCCTGCCATCCTCCCAGCAGCTCTACAGCAATGTCTACAACAAATTGTCTACTTAGTTTCTGTTGACTTACTTTTCTCACATCCTCATCTAAAGGTCTGATTCCAGTCAGCATCTGAATCCTGACATCCACAGGTCTACTCACACCATGGAGATGCCTAGAAACACAAGACCATAATGATGATCTGTAACTAACTGTTTGATAAAGAGACATAGTGGTCAATATAGCTTAACTATTTGAATTGACATTTAGTCAAGATTGGACATTTTATTTGTGGATTTTTAATTATGAACTAATTTTTGCTTTAAAAAATCTAAAAGAATGTAATCAACGCTGGTCATTGTGCTAGCCATACATAATGCTGTATGTATATGTAAACTCTTAATTCAACTGTCCTTACACCATAATGCCTTGGAATAGAAACTTTAATACAATATACTATTGACTATCCTGAATATAGGCATAGTGCCTTAAATCTCATTTATATGTGAAAGATGTGATGGATAGGAGAGGTGCAAGACGTCTCTATTTTATGAATAAGATGAAAGGTTGAAGGTTAAAGTTACTAAGGCACGCACATTAACCTCGAGCTATGACTACATCCAAAAGATTATTGCTACTTTTTTCTTGTGTAAAACAAGTTAGATTGTCTTTGTTTATAGAACTGAGGGTCTCAACATAGGGGAATACAAAGTGCCTATTGTATAATTTTTGTCTGTTTTTTTTTTAAGTTGTTCAAGTTTTGAGCATTCCTATAAAAATGAAGCTGAAACCTCCTGCAAGACAGCAGACCATGGAAGCAGGCAGAGTTCAAACTCTGAACTAGCAAGACAACATAAAGTGCTTACCACATGACCAGTTTGGGACATTAGGGTCTACTTTTGGTGACTGTAGATGTCAGTTGGATTCCTTTATTCCTTTGATAGAGTAGTTGCATTAAAAAAAATAAATATATTATAGGTACTAATTACCTAATGCATACAGTCACACAGTAAGATTTGCCACTGCTTAAAGAACGTTTAGATCTTTTACCATGAGGCTGAGGACTTCTGAGCTGGGGATTTCTTCTTGGCTGTTTTGTTGGCTTAGGTTTATTCTTTTTAGTTTTAGGTTTAGCAGTGGTTCTGAAAAATTGTTAAGTTTGAAGTTGACTAAATTAAAAAAAAAGTGATATAATCCAACTAATTTTTAAAACCTTAATTTCTTAGATTTATAATTTAAATTTGACTATTGAAAACCATTTTATTTTTTTTTTAGATTCTTCATATTTCCCACAATCTTAAGCAGAATTCTATAAAATTAAAGAAGCATAGAAATAAGGCCAGACAATAGTACCAAAATATCAAGCTGTCAAAAAGCTGCCATTTCTGTTTGCAAATAAATTTGAGAAAATATTTTTAATTAAAGACTGATTGATTTTCTCTTTAAACCAGAAATATTTATTTCTTGGATTAACATCAGCAATATTCATCCCAATTTCAAGGATATGGAAGATTATGGTGCTTACTAATGATACTAAGACTAAGACAGCTTTATTGATCCTTATGGAAACGTGTTGTAATTACAATGACTATATTTTCTCAAATAAAAAAACACAACTGAAGCATCCACATAAATAGAACTGACTGAACATAGTGATAAGTGACTACACATGTACGTGTCAATACTTTCCATGTTCATAAATTTTTTTTTCATCATATCAAAAAGCTAATTGTAGTGATATAGATTTTCAATCACTTTATTAGTAGAAGAAACAAACTCTTCTATTTCATTCATCTTTATCTCTTAAAAATATTAACTTGTTACCTTCTTAAGGTGTTGGACTACTATCACTGGTGTTTCATCAGCTCTCATTATTCCTCAGACCAAAGCTACAACTGTCCAAAAAAAATCTTTTATCTTTTTACCAAAGTTTCATCAGGGAGTGAGTTTAGAGTTTGTCACTACCACATTTACATAGGGCCATCTTTAAGAAAATGACAGATTGCTAGATGGCTGAAAAAAAAAAGGTTGCAAACATTTCATTGTGTTGTACTTACTTTGGATTTCTACCACTAGTTAGTATGGAGACTGTTTTACTGATGGCTGTCCTCTCTTTAATTGTATCATCAATGTTGTAGTTGATTTTAGCCCCTGGGCAATTGAAGTCACAGCTAGAGCACAAGAGATTGCTGGAGAACAAGAGATGGGAATAAAGTCAACTTTTCAAATCTACTAAAGAAAGAAAGTGTTAAGAAAAAGTACACATTATATTTGAGTATTGCTTCTAAAAAAACAATGCCATTGGATGAAAAATTAATTAAATTTTTGTAATTAAAGAGTTCTACTTGAATTACCAAGGTTTTGGATTTATTCAACAAGATCAAAGTAAATAGTAAACACATCTATGTCTCGCATGACTCATGGTACAATCAGACTCACAATGGATGAGACCTTCTGACATGCTGGACTACTGCCTTGGGGAATTTACAAGAAAGGGGCCTCCACAAAAGAGATAAAAATATATTTTAATTTCAATGGATCAGAAACTTTGACTTTATTTTTTTGAACATTTTTATCACATTTTTACTGCTAACACTTTAACTTTGACCAAGTTATGGCTGGCAACACTGTGGTGATTAAGAAGTGTCCACTTGTAGCATGCTCTGAATATGTAAATGCAGCTAGGTGTTTATACAAGCATATCTACAAGGGCCTTTCCCTTCAAAAATATACAATTTTTAAAACTAAAATATGAATATTAAACATTTTTTTAAAAGAAGGAAAATGAGATTTAATATACAATTACTTTATTTCATTCTTGTAAAACATGGTGTGCTTTTAGATATAAGTATTATTATTAAGAATATTTTTATTAAAGCTTTAAAAAAAGTGTAGGGGACTCCACATAGTTAAATCCAGCCTTAGGAAACATGCAGACAACAAACAACTCAATTGCACTACAATTGTATTGGGTTAAGAATTAACAAGCTTCAAAAAATGCACCTTGAGTCTAGAGCAATTTTTGCTGTTTTGACTTCCACTGAGATGTTAAAAGAGCAATCTTCATTTTTATCTACAGGGATGTTGTACTCTACATTGATCTGCATCTGGCCTAGACCTTGGCCTTCTGTCAGCACTTCTAAAAATTGATAAACAGGCACCTGGGAGAAGTAACATAAAGGTACAAACAGATGAGATTGTTCAGCTTTGAGAGAGACATGTTTTTATTGAGGGAAAATCTTGCAAAAATTTACTTTAAAAAACAACAAAAAAATGAATGGCAAACATATGACTGTAAGATGAACTAGCACAAACAGATAAGTATTGCAATTAAAGGAGTCATCCCAATGTACTTCTACTGAAGTACAATTTCAATGGAGAAGTATACTACTATTTATTAAATTATTGATCCTTTAGTTTTTAAAACTACAAAGGGAATAGATCAGAGTAAGTAGGACATCTTACATTATATCTAGATTCTGGCTGTGTGGCATTCTCCTGAGTAAACTTGAAAATGTATTGATTTTTTTTTTCAGCTTTCCCAGCACGTACAGTCAGGTTCATGTCTACTTTGATCTCTGCCTCCTTGTGCTTTTGTAAACTATATTCTGTCAGGGCCTGAATAGCTGCAGTGCTGTCCTTTATAGAAAACAGTTGATAAAAAAGTGAATAAAGGTATCTTAAATATTAATTTTATTTGACTTAAATATTAGAAAAGTGAAAACTAGATCTAGAAATAATTTTTTCTTGCTAGCCTACATCTTTAAGGAAACTGTATGTCTTAAGCTCAATTTGAAAACAAGATGAATCTGCAAAAATACTTTTTAAAAATCTCACTTATATTGAGTAAAACTGCATCAATTATTTTGAATCAATCAGGTAATTTATAAAATGTACAATTTACTACATTTCCATATAAAAATTACTAACGACTAATTGATGAAGAAATTGGTTAATTTTTCAAATGCTTTAATTTTGTTCAATGTCTTGTCATCATCAATGAATGATTGTGCAAAGTTTCAACTTGATCCTAGAATAGGAGGTGGGAGAAATAAGGTGTACAAGAGTTTGACCAGACAGACCAACAGTGGAATGGAGTTAGGATAAACAAGGTAAAGACAGAAGGATTCACACATGAAAATAGGCTTGATTTTCCCTTTTGTAAACTACAATAGAAATGTTTGCCATTTAATCAAATAAGCTGTTGGTCACCAAAGTGTTTTATGTACTTAAAATAGGGATAAGAGCAACCAGGGGTACAAATTAGATTTGTTTTGCTTGGCATGTTTTGAATACTCCTTAAGAAATGAGATGGACCCTTAGAAATGAAGATGATTACATCCTCTCCTAAGCCTCAAGCTGTTGGTGGGCCATAGAGTTCAGAAGGGTTTGAAAAGATGACAGACCAGAGTGTATACTACATGACAGGCATACTCCTCCAATACTCCAATACCAGAATATTTAAAATGAAAAAATATATTAAGCTCCTTCATCATCCAAGATGAGCACATTTCTCATTTCTCATGAACTCAAAGATGACTGTAAATTACAATACTTGCTTTCATGCTGGCCACTCTCCTTGCTGCACATATTGAGACTCTGATGTGGCTTCACACACTGAGGAGTGACCATGAGCTAGTGTTAACCAGCCGTGAATGTCAATATCACACTTCTTTAAGGAGCTCTTAAGGGCATCTTTTTACTTCATTTGTTGACTCCCTGAGAGCACATTCCTGCACATAATTCCTCTTAAACACATCATTTGGGAAGGTTATTTTTTGGTATACAGACTATATGTCCCACTCATTGAAATAGGAACATTTTTGCTGTGGCTTGGATACTGTTCATAATGACAACTTTAGGATTTTAATGTCTGACATATGGTGGTCAAACCAGTTCACTTAAATTTTTCTGACACAGTGACAGTAAAAGGTTAAATGATTGGTAGATGTCTACTTTAGATTATGAACACAAGTTCATTTATAAGTTGATGACATCCTAGCGGGTAGTTTGGACCATAGGAAGTAATAATATTATTTATACAAGTCTCGTCTATAGGCAAACAAGTCTAAATCAAGTTACAGAACAAAATTTATGCAGCAGTGTAGAACAATAAAATATATCAGCAACTTGCCTTTTCCCCATTGAAGGCACCATTGTGTTTCCTCTGTGCTACCAAATTAAAATATATTAGCAACTTGCCTTTGCCCCTTTGAAGGCACCATTGTGTTTCCTCTGTGCTACCAAATAAAAATATATTAGCAACTTGCCTTTGCCCCATTGAAGGCACCATTGTGTTTCCTCTGTGCTACCAACCAGTCGGCCACAGCATCTACATTCAACAAGTTCTTCTTACGTAGGAATACCAGTAGGCCATAGGCTGTGGCCTCAATAGATGACTCTGGCACTCTGTCAATGTACCAGTGGGGCCTCTTCTCATCTTCATCTTTAGGTTTAGTGCCCCAGTAGATATGTCCTGGAGATATAGGTTAGTGAAGTTAGGAATGATTAAACTAAAATAATAAGTAAATATAAAATATACAATATTAGATAAAAATGATGATCAATCAGAAAATGATAAATTTTATTTAACATAAAATAAAACAGATTGTTATATAGATTTTAAACAAAAATGACATTTTCTTTGTTCATTTAGTTTACTATAAAATTCTAGAAAAATTTGGTTTGAAAAAAAAATGAATTTTTAATTTAAATTCTTGATATTATTTTAAAAACAAGTAAAAAAAAAACTACTTTAGACACAAATTAATGTTTCTTCTGCATTATTTCTGTTAATTAGTTCATGTAGCATGTCTCCAAGAAACAAAGTGGATCTTTTTAAATGATTTGAAGACAAATGCTTTTCATCACAAATTAATCTATGGAAAGCTTACATTGAGAATTCAGAAGATAGCTGACAGTGTAAAAGCAAATGAAATTAAAACAAGAAGATGTCTGACAGTGTAAGAGCAAAAGAAATTAAAACAAACTGGCAGTTATATGTTCACACAAAAATAGAATGGAAAGGAAAGCATGTCATAACATATTCTTAAGTATTGTATCTGAAAGATAGAAAATAACTTTCTTTCAAATATTGATTTTACAAAAGTTACAGATTTCTAAACTATTATTTTAACAAGAAAAAAAATACTTTAAAAAAAAAGCAATGCTTAAATTAAGCGGACTTGCATCAAATAGTTTGGATGTCATGGAATTAAATTTGTAATAGACCTAGCCTAACAATAAAAAAAAGTTAATAAAAAAAAGGCCTAAATTCAAACTCATGGCTCAAGCCTTCTCAGGTATCTCAAGCCAACACGCTAACCACTCTGCTAGTGGAGAGCTTATGAACATGGTAGATTGTAGAGTTATTTAATGTTTTTTTAGTCTTGTCTTATTTTTCAGGTTTGTGTTCACTAAGACTCAGACGACGACCTATAAAGCTTATATGAGCACTTCAGTCAAGTAATAATTCTTTCCCATGTTTGAGATACAAAACAAACTAATTAATCATCAATAATTAAATAACTAACTGGTTTATTATATTTTTTAAAATTAATTCTTCTGTTGTCAGGTAAAAGAAATAATTGTGCAAAATTTCAGCTTGATTTGGTGTGGGAGAGAAAAAACATGTCAAAAACTTTTGACGAGACAGACAGAAAGAGGTGATAGAAGCTTTGTAAAAACATTGTATTTAAAAGACAAAACTTGTACATTTTCAAAGGAGACAGTGGCACTAGAATTAAATGTATATCATTAATAGGAAAAATGTAAACCTTGTACACCCTTCAGAGCCATTTTTCTCAACTTGTCCACAGCATTCAGAGTTTTATAGGAATCTGAATTGTACAGCATCAAGGCATAGGCAGTCTTGGCCATCACAACAGGTAGCTTGATCTTCTGGATGTGCCTCTGGAGGTAGTCCGCCATTTTGTCCTGAAGGGTAAGATGGTCTTCCTATACAAGAAACATGTTCTGAAGAGGTACTATGCTAGACCAAACAACACTGCAAGCAAGCTAGCTCAACCTTCAGAAAGTAACCACTCATGCTTGATGGTAAATGAACAAGTTTTGTGAATGTAATCTGTTAGTCGAGAATGTAAATTAATTTTTTTTTATAAATATTTATAAGTTTCATCCCTACTTAACATTTTTTCATTAACTTTTGTGTAGTTAAATGTTATAGAGGTGATGCCTATGATTTGATTAATGGAATTACATTGTAAAAATGATTTGATGGATGTGGATGGTGTAGGGCTTTAAAAGTTCTTCAACCATTTAATTTTCTATATGATATGCACACATTAATTGTGCAAATAGCTGTTACTTTCTGAATTACCAAGTAAGAGAATGAAGCAACTAAACATGCAAGACAGAAATAAGATTGATAAAAATAGAATGATTAACAAAAAGAAAACATTATGCAGTTAATGAGAAATCAAAAATTTTAATAAAGTTTAAGATTGTAACAATAATAACTTATAATGACTATTTAGAATATTTACCATTAGACCTATTCTGATATTTTTCTATCAAACCATCTATCTAAATGTATTTCTATTTAAAATACTTTTTTTTTGTATGCTAAGCAAAGAATATTTTAAATATATAGTATTAATTGCTTAACGTAAACTGTTAAAAATCAAATTTAAATAATCATGAAGTCAATATAGTCAATATTCAATGACTATTTTTAATAAAAGTTTACACACACACACAGAAAGAGAGAGAGAAATTATAGTAGAAATTTGAGATGAAACCTATTTTGTTTTAAGAAAAAGAATGTTAATATTTCATTGACTGGTTTGAAATGTATTAAAGTAGTTGAAAGCAACAGACAAACAAAGAGAACAAATGAAAATAAGGTTAACCACTTGATGGGTTATAAATATAAAGGGAAACATCTCTTTTTCTTATAATAGCAAGCATGGAACATTGTTTCTTGAATTGTAAGTCAAAATAAAACATTCTAATAAAATTAGTAAGCAATATTTAATAATTGTATGTTTTCTACCTACTTAAACTAAGAAAAAAAAGGAAATACTGATATTGATAGATTTAGTATTTATATATTGACTACAGGAGTGACCAGAGGTGTGGGGGCTGAGCAGTAGAGTGGTTGCCTTCCAAACCAAGGGTCTCGGGTAGGATACCTGGTGAAGACTGAGATTTTAAAATTTGAGTTTTTTGGGCGCCTCTGAGTTCACCCAGCTTTAATGGCACCTGACAATGGTTGAGGAAAAGTAAAAGTGGTTGGTCATAGTGCTGGCCACATGACAACCTCATTAATGAAAGCCATAGAAACAGATGACCTTTACATCACCTGCCCTAAAGATTCCAAGGTCTGAAAGGGAAACTTTACTTTTACATGAGTGACCATCTCTTACAAGGCTGTGGTGGAATACACAAGCTGAAAAGGAAATCTGAAGTGGAGCATATGTGGTAGAAAAGTGAAAAGATAACCACCAGTAGAAAATGGTTTTGTCTGCATGTGGCAAAATATGAAGATTGAAGCCACCTAAACTACAGCATTGCCCCAAACTCATTGACTTATCTATCCATAGTTGCCCCAGGATGGAAAAGTGGAAGATTTGTAAAAGACAAAAGTGGACATTTCAGTTTACATTCACAAAGGACAACACCTCACAAATAATCAGAAAGGCAAAAATGATAATGATCATAATCCCAATATTTTTTTTTTTTCAAAATATTAATTTTGTAGGATCTTATATTTCAGTCCAGGACTTTTGAAAGCCTCACATTGGAGCCTCACTCACATGAAGTTTGTTTGAAGAAAACTTGTAAGTTACAGAATGTGAGATTATAAACTGTTTCTAGGTGGTAAACATGTTTACTTCACTGACAATCTAAACAAAAATGATTTATATCTCCTTTATTCCTTTACAAATTTTAACACTGAATTTTAATGGAGCTGACTTTTTTTTAAAAATTGATCTATATTTTAAAAAATAAAAACACTCAACATCTCTACCCTGAAACATAAGGCTTTTTTATACAGCAATACAGAACAGAGTAATTAAAACAAAAAATTGTGAGAAGAATATCCTAAAATTCAATATTGTTGACAAATGACAAAAATGTGAAAATGCAGAAGAGTAGATTGAACACATAATGGCAGGATGTTAAGCCTTATCCAAAACTGCCTACCTAGGTCGCCATAACCAAGTTTTGTAAAACACTTGGCTTTGACACATACTTTGATCAGCAAGGATACCAAGGTCTTTTCACTGACATTAATTTTTCTAAGTAATCGTAATATTTGTTGCTCTTTTTTGCTGATATAATTAGTATTTGCAGTAAATTGTATTATTGTCTAAGATAGTACAAAGGTATTTAAAAGTTTGCACTAATTCAATGTTCTCTTCAGCTACAGAGAAAATATAACTTTCTTTCTTTTCCTTTTGAAAATCCATTATTTCTTAGTGATTTTTTAACATTTAATATTTAAAAAACTATCTTTAAAGTATTTTCAATGTGTTCTATTTCTCTGAAATAATCATTTACGTCTGAAATCTCTGACAGCAGGACAACATCAACAGTGAATTTTACAAAGGAGCAAAATGGACTATCCAATCCAACATCATTAGTGTACGAAATGAACCACAATAGTGATGTCACACCACCCTAATCCTCTGAGGCGTCTGTCAAAAAATTCATTAGCCCATAGAATGATATTGGAATTAACTTAATAAAGAACAATCCTACATAAGTGTTAGGTGAATCAAAGTTTGTGTCATAAATCCTAATCAATGATTTACCTTTTCTTTTCTGTTACACTCTAAGACAGAGATAAGAACTTCAGCTGCTAGCTCGATTCTATACTGAGCATTGTTCTGAAAATTGAAACAACTGAATTACTATTTCATTAAGAGAACAGTGTAGAACAGAAATTTTTTTTTCCTCTTCTAAGTTCAAATTGATGCAAGCTAATAAGAACAACTGAATCTCACCTTCCTGCCTGTCCAGTCTAGCTCATTGAGAGAACCATCTCTTTTAATCTGATCCTGAAGCCAGCTGAAGCCAGTGTCTATCAAGTTATGTTTGTCAATGAATGCCAAGGATGTGGCATGACACAGTGACTTCAGTATGAGAGCTGACAACCTGTTGAAACAATCAAGAAAACTTTTGAGCCACTCTGAAAAAGCAGCATTAATTAGACATTAACAAATATAATTAATAATATAATTCCTCATTTTTTTTTGTCAAAGTTAGATTGTGCATTACATGTGTAAATGTTGTACAAGTGAAAATGTACATTCTAATAAAATTAGTAAGTAATAATTAATATGTATTTTTTTCTCTCACTGTTAAAAGAGAAAATACTGATATTGATAGATTTAGTATTTATATAATGACTACATGAGTGACTAGAGATGTGGGGGCTGAGTGGTAAACTGCTTGGCTTCCAAACCAAGAGTCCCGGGTAGGATACCTGGTGAAGACTGAGATTTTAAATTTTAGATTTTTGGTTGCCGCTGAGTTCACCCAGCTCTAATGGTACCTGACAATAGTTAAGGAAAAGTAAAGTGGCTGGTCATTGTGCTGGATACATGACACCCCCAGAAATGTGGGCCATAAAACAGATGACCTTTACATCATCTGCCCTATACATTGTGCATTACATATGTATATGTTATTAAGGAAAGTTAGGAAATAGAAATCCAAGGTATTGCATGAAACAAAATATATTACAGGGATATTTCAAAACAAGAGTCAATCAACATGAAGTACAGCCAGTGAAATTCAGATTATTATTATTACAGCTTTTATATAGCGCTACTTTCATGCTTATAGCATGCTCAGAGCGCTTTGGTCCAATCTCATTTGTGGACCAGTGGGGGGGAGGGGGTATCTTTAGGTAGCCAAGCAAGCCAAGCTCAAGCCGCACTTTAGCCTCTCGAACACGCTTCCCACTATTCCCACAGAAAAGTTAGAAAAATTACCACTAAACATTATTGATCAAAATGTTACCATGTAGCTGGCTTCATCCCTGGCCTGACACTAAAAGCTTTACCAGATTTGTAGGTCAATAATCTCACCACACCTAAAAAAAAACAAGAAAGTAAATGATGTTAATTATGTTTCTACATTTCTGCAAATCCATCATGGTATACAACTATCAAATCTAGATTCTATGTTTTATACAAAAGATTTAAATGGAGAGGAATTAATACTGTAACTTCTCTTTTTATCTAGATAAATGTAGACATAGTGCCATAACTAACTCAAGAACTTGACAAGAGAACTCCGAGAGGCATGGTAACTGTACTAACAAATGAAAAATATATAATAGTTTCATTTCACTGACTGTACAAACTATTGAACAGTACTAAGATAAAATGCATAACTTAAGTCTACTTCTATAGGACTCACAAAAGATTCCAGACACCCAAACCTAGTTCCTTCAAGGTTACTTAGCCTTATTGCTTATCCAAAAGCTGTATATTTTCAACAGTACATTTACTCAACATATTTGATTATATATAGACACTCTTACCAGTGTCATCAGTTCATTTCTAACAAAATGATGGCAAATGAAGTTTAGTTGTTTTTTTTTTTGTAATTAAAAATTAAAGTCAAAAAGAAATATATAGGTTACAACATGTTTTGAAAACCTCCAAGAATAACTTGGGACATTTCGTAGTGTCCCTCGTGTTGTAGACATCAAGGGTAATAATAATCTTACTGTACCTCTAAATGGTAATGCATTAATTATATTATTAACATGTTTAAACTAAGACATAAGTAATTTTGTTTGAAGTCTTTTATTTTCACTTCATAGATCACAGCAGGATATGCTGACTCACATGAAATACTGTTTTCTTAATTTTATTGACTCAAAGAAGATACTTTATTATTTCCCTTGACTATATGTAAATAGCTTTACTGTTTCAGGGTCAAAATGTCTTTTTCCTCCTGCAATCACTCATTTCAGTTTTCCTCTTTTTTTTATTTATTTAAAACAATAATCCTCCATATTCTTATGGCACACTCTTCAATGACCTAGATAAACTAAAAGTATGATGTTCAAAATGTTGCATGTAAAATAGTGTATTTTCTTACCATGCCTGATAAAGCGATGACTTCTCTGCTTAAGGTCATTAGTCATCAAGCCTGAGTCATTGATGTAGTTTAGGGCATGGACTATTGGGCCAAGGTCATTAAGCACTTCCTGAGCAATGAGTGTCGGCTCCTCCATCAGTCCCTTAGACTGGACAACAGCATGGGTAATGATGTCTCCCATTAGGTCACCTGGTCAGCAGCAAAGAAATAATCAATACAAGTGATGGCAATATATAAAATAAGCAACAAGGGACAAATATTATTTATATATTAGCAGGGATTAAGAATAACTCAACAATATGTACTACTTTTTCCAACGTAAGGAGTCTGTAAACAAAGTTCTTGGTCCTTTAACAAATACATCTCTGTGTCAAAGAATGACAAAGACTTTCTTGGGTCTAATAAGCCTACCTTAAGAATCCTAAAACTTTTAACTACAGATCAAGTGATAAACAATACTTTAAAGTTTTATCTTAATAATGATGATGGTGAAAGTATAAACAAAACACTTTTTATAACATTAAGCTCTGTTAAAACCAACCAAATGCAGAGATCTGACAATTTTCAGTTCCCTTGATCACCTCTGGAGGCAAGGCCAGGTCAATAGTGGTATGCTGCATGTTTCTGGATGCCATGTATCTATCTAGGAAAAAAAACATAAAGAGTACTATTTAAAAACATTAGTAACTATAGCTTTCTTTAATTAATCATAAATTGTGCATTGGTAGAGTTAATCAGTCATCACAATCATTGACGTTTCAGTAAGGTCTGAAATGTTAATTACTTCTGTACTCTAGCTAATTAAGACTTTCTTATAGAAACTCGTGTAGCACTTCCAAAATACCCCTTGAGATGCAATAACAATAAAGTGTGTCCCAGCATTATAAAATCATCTAAATTAAAAAAAAAGACTTATTCAGTTCCTTAAAATTTGAAGTCTAAATTTTAACAAAAATGTGTATCTGATACTTAAACAAGTTTTTTTTTTAAAGTTTATTTTAACAGAGGGCTAGAGATATACATTTTTAGGCCACCTATAATACTTCAGATTTCTCAATGTGAAGTGATCTTGTCTGCTTTGAACTTAAGCTCATTCAGTACACACACATATAAAATCCTTAAAATCCTAAGATAAAAGCGTAATTCATTCACAGTAACTTACTTTTAATAGTGGCAGTGTTTGACTGCTGGATGTTGTTGTCACTATAATTCATAAAAGTTGTATGTTTGGCTCCAGGATCCAACACAAAAGTGATTGCTTTGCGCACTCTAAGTCCTTCAGCCTTAAAACAAAACATAATTCTCATATAGTTTTAAATTGTGTGATATTACACTATGTAAAAATCTATCTACTTGATTGTTATTTGTATAGTACTACAATTATTTTATAAGCAGATATCAAGGCGACAAATGCCAGCTAAACTTTTAATTTTTTATTTGAATTCAAGCTTGATTGAGCTAAAAATAGGGCATTTAAATAAAAAGCTAATGAGTGTAAGTCTGGGCAGATGTTAAAAAAGGGAATTAGAAATGAAATAGAATTATTTTTTAAAACCACAAACGTAACTTACTATAACTCGCAGTTTCTTCTCCACAGTATCATTTCCTAAATGGCTTATCATAGAAACTTTTAATGTCAATTCTCCAATCTTCAGTGGAATGATCTGAAAATATAAAGTGCCACACTCATCAAGAAAGCACAGAATACAACTTTTCTAGACCTAGAAAAACATTATCAATAACAAATATGTTAATGGCAATATTGTATTCTCACTTTTACAGTTCATAGCTATGCCTTTTAACAAAGTGGATTTAGTCCTATAACCATAAGCCTACTGTCAATCATACTGAGTAAAGGATGGATTAGTTATAATAATAAAAAGAGGAATAATGAAGTTCGACCCTTGCAATGACAATTAGTTCTTTTCTATAATAATAACTATTTTACATGAGGAAATTTGTCTTACAATTTGTGTATTTAACATAAAACATTTTAACTCAAGCATTATATGTGAAAATTTTTATGGATAGTTGAAATGTACTTAATGATTCGATTGCCAGGGGAACAAAAGGGTTCTAGTGTCTTTTTTTATATTTTATAGTGTACTAATTGAATGTAATAATGCTTTTGTGGGGCAGAATGACTCAGATACTTGTATGTATGATTGTTACTTGATAATTCATTTCTAAAAGAGAGAGATATGGTCAAGTATTATTTCTTCAAATTTTTCTCCAACTTTTAAGTTTTCAAAAGCAAATTTCCTAGATCTTTAAGACCTTTTTTTAACCTAAAATAACCTAAAACTGTTTTCACATTTATTGTACCATCATGTGGTACATAGTTCAATGTGTTATGGTAATTTATTTAAAAAAAAAAAAAAAAAAAAAAAAAAAACTACTTCAAAAAACTCTGGGGAGGTGAAGCCTATTTTAAATAAAACCATGCTGCACAAAAAGTTGTATGTTAAACAAGAGTGTAGTGCTTTCAAAGCTCAACAACTATTATAAGAAATTATTAAAATGCTCACCTTGACAGTTCTTTCAGCCATTTCACCTGCTGCAACTGTCATGTTAAAGCCATGATCACTATGGTTGCCTCCCCTTGTAGCATTTTCAGCAAAACAAAGTCCTGAATCACCCACAATAGTCACCTCAGGCTTACATAAAAATAGAATTGGATGAGTTAAGTATTGAAAGTGTTTTAGTCCTAATTATTGTTAGTAATTTTCAAACCAAAGATCATAGTCTTATGTTTCAGGTAGAGACAAAGTAAAAAGCTAGACTTATTTAGAATTCAATTCTTTTTTAGTCAGTCCACCAAGCTAGAAAACAAATGGTATTGGTATTATTTAGAAGATGATTTCATATAGGGAAGGTAATTAGCTTAGATTTATATAAAAAGAGATTAGTACTTATTTAAAGTTTAAATATTTTGGTTTCAATAACACAATTTTATGTTATCTATATCATTGGCCTCCTTCAGTGACGAAGGGACTAAGGATCTTCTCACAGAAGTTAACAGAGCTTACTTGCCAGTGGCAAACAGAATACATTAAGATTATCCATTAATTAAATCAGTATAAAAACATGTTTAATGGTCATCTATAATTTGTTGTAAGCCAAACAAACTAATTGTGTAAACAGTTCTTTCTTTTCAATGCTTTTTTTTTTGCACTAAAAAAATTCTATCATACAGTACTTAAAAATGTTATAATTGATATAAATTCTTTTTACATTTTGCAACCAAATAGTGATCCATTTTTCTCCAAGCAATATTTAAGACTTAAGGAATACTTTTTGTGTGTGTAGATAAATTAAAAAATGAAGGCCTTCATGTTAGAATTCTTTGGACAAAATTTGAATCCAACTCACCCTGACATCATTAGTGTGGTAGTTGTGTATGATGATATTGATGTTGAGCTCCTCCAACCTTGATGCTTTGAATGGCATTCTGACTTCCAAGAACACTGGCTTCTCCACTACTTGCTCCAGAGGGATGGATACACAAATGCCACGATTGGCTGAGAGCCCAACAGCCACAAAAGACCATGTTGTGATGGAGTCAGGTAGAGAGAGCTCTAGTGGCAACTTCCTTTCCCTTTGATTTGTTAATCCCAGAATTGAATTAAAAAATTTTAATTAATTACTAAACATTGAAGCTCATTTGAAAACAAAATATGTATTATGATTGACAAATATATCAATTATCATATTATACGACATTTATGTTTATTAAAAGCATGCTAACAGAGTAGTTAAGCTAGGGATTCAAAGAGTCTGAATTTTGAAATATCAAGAAAAACTTGTGACCACATCATTATCTTGTGACTCTATTATTGCATCAAGTGCTGTGACAATAAAAGCCATCAAGACTCTCCACTCTTCAGCAACAAGTAACATAAATGACTAGTGTTATGATGTGTGTCCAGTGTTGATGATGTTGAATAACAATATTGAAAATTAGTAGATAAAAGGGGCTATTAGGAAGAGAGGGACACAAAAGACAGAACAACGTGTTAAAAGCAGTAGTTTTGAAGCAAGTTCAAATTATTAGTATTCTTATAAACATGGTGGTAGCACAGATGGGGGCAGTGGTATGTGTGTAGTCAGCCAACGCAAATCGCCCCAGGCCAGTGCTAGACGAGCAATCAAGCATGCCAAGTTACGATGGTCAGCCAAGACGAGTGTCAACATAACGATTCGGGAAGGATCAGCATCGTTAACAGAGCTCAGAAGCGTCACGAGGGATGTAGTCATATCACGAAACTAGAAACATCGCAATGTTCCGTCCAGTTTGAGAAGGCCAGCAGGGACCCAATATAAAGAGCGGAGGTGTTGCAGTCAAGACAGTTCATGACAGAAGGTCCTCTACAGTCATTGACAGTCCGGTCGACTACAGCACAAATCAGCGGTGTGGTTCTGTACTGAGCATTCGATGATTTAGTGCGGAGTACTGTCAAGTACAGTCTAGAGGAACGTCTTCTTGATCTTGGTCTGTGATCAAGTCCGACACAACGAGCCCAGTGTGTGAAGTCAGTCCTGAACTGTTGAACTCAGTGCAAGACGGAACAAGACGGAAAAGCCAGTGCAAGAGTTGATATGGCGGTACAGTGTTATTGAAAAGATATTTGTACAGTGTACATTTTAACAATAGTGCAGTATTGGCTTAACTTTTTCGATTATTAAAGTGTTACGTTAATTTTTGGAGCCCTGAGTTGTCAAGTTCTTTAAGTTGGTGGTGTAGGGTGCAGTTTGCAGAATGTCTGGATAGGGAGAATCTTAACATTTAACTTCCTGATTTCCATTACTTTCTACTTTGGGATTAAAGATTGTATATGTTTTAAATAAAGGCAAGCTAAGCTAAATTTGTTTAAAAATGAAGTTGTCACTCTTTATTTGAGTTATGATAGCTAAAAAAAAAAAAAAAAATTCTTTCTAAAAAAGTTATCATTTTTTGGGTTCTAATTTTTAAAAAAATCAACAAAAAACTTTGTTCTGTGAATTTGACAAACTTTTTGCACTAATATTGCTAGGTTTGGCCCTGGTAACAAAACTAATTATTACACTGATTTGAAATAATGGACAAATGTGGATAATTATACAACATGATAAAGATAATAGTTAAGAAATAAATAAAAATTTCATAAATTAAAAACAGGAATTCAATTTATTTTCTATTACCTTGGAATAATCTTTTCTTCAAACAACCAGGATTCAGGAAAATAAAATCTGACATCAGAATGTTGTAGAAGTGAATGTCCAGCTGTTTGCTTTTCTAACACTTGATTACCAGGCTTATTTTCTTCTGGCATATTTATTCTGTCTATAAAAATGTCATCTTCAATATTGCACTAAATTATCCTATTTAAAATTGTGTATTATGCTGATATATCCTCTTGATATGAGATAATAAAACCCTAAGTAATGTAAATAATTATTTAATTTCTTCTTTTTTTTTAGTTTCTATAATTGTTTTAGAAATGATGGTTGCCTTGACTGAGCCCAAGAATACTATAAAAGGGATGAGCTATGGGTTAGTAGGATTCAAACTCAAGACCATGAAGATAGCAGTCTCAAGCACTTAGCACTCATCCATTATCAAGGTGTTTATTATAACCAGTAGCGTTTATCATATTATCTAATACATAACAGTTTTTTTTTAAAAAAAAAGGGAATAAAAAAAAAGAATGTGTAAAGCCAAGAAATGGAATTGTATAAGAAGTAGTTTATTTTCAAACTAGGAAAAATATAACATTCAAACTTGTGGGCTTAAGCCTACTCAGGCTAGCACAGTCTATGAACATGGAAGATTGTATTGTTTCTATTTCATGTTTATGCTCACAAAGCCTTAGATGACACTCTATAAAGGGGACTAATTCTGCTTAAACCACCACTTCAGTCAAGTACAATTTCCTTCCCTTGTTTGAAATACCAAACAAAATAATTTATTGCCAATAGTTAATTAATTAATTAGTTAATTTTTTAAAATTGATTCTTGTCAGGTAAAAGGAATAATTGTGCAAAAATTTCAGCGTGATTGGGTGTCAGAGAAATAACATACAAACTGATCTACGTGGCCAGCAGATAACAAAGGTGTCATGTTTCAAACTGATCTATGTGGCCAGCAGTTAACAAAGGTGTCATGTTTGGACAGCCTTTTTTGGATAAATATCAGGTATCTAATAAAGTAGGCTGGCCTGTATGAAACAAACATTGTTAGGATTTATACTTAGCACAGTTGTGGACTTTTCCTTATGACTTCTTGGTTTATTATTACGTCTCTAAACTTCCTTTAAACTAGTGCATTAGTTTAATGAATGTTATGAATATGCATTGCATATCCCAGGGTGCATTGTTCATCCCAGGGTCAAGAGAATTTAGATCTAACTGAGATGAAAAGTGGAAAGTATGTCAAATATTTATACAGTTCAATAGTCCAGGAGTCAACTCTTTAGTGCACATTGCCTTCAAAATTCAAAGATCTGTCATCAAGTTGAAAAATACTATTTTAAAAAATCAACATACCAAAAGAAATATCAAAAAAGGAGTCCAGTGAACTCAAGGCACGACGAGGAGTGACAGAAGTTGAATAAGCATCTGTATCTACCATCATATGATAAAGTCCAGAATTCTGTAACAAAAAAAAATATTTAAAAAATCATAATCACAAGAAAAAGATTCCTGTCTTAAAAAAGTACTCAAATTTTTTTGTCTTTCTCATCATCAAATACATAAACTAATTGTTAGTTATCAGTATGTATTTTTAAGACATAAACACTGATTGACCAATCTTAATAAAAGTTGGCATGAATATTCTTTAGATCATTGAGAGGTTTGTAAAATATGTTAGACCTAGTTCTAATACAGTTGTTAGATTTACATATTAATCAACATTAAAAATGTGATGAAACATAACTTTATAAAAAAATAACACACAAAGTGATGTGTAAAATCATAGCTTGTAACGTTATAAAGCTAAAAAAAAACAGTTTTAGGAACTGTGGGAAACCTCCATAAGAAATTACTCATTATTATTTCTTCATCTAATTAACAAAAAGTATGCTTAAGTTTAATGCTTTATGATATGGCTGGAGGAAACACTTACTATGCTTAAAGGAGAGAATATGCAATAACATTCTTAACTCCTTCAAGTAAATTTCCTGATGGAGTAGTCAAAAGAAGTCAAGTGCAAGAAGAGAGATGCAAGAAGACAGGTGCAAGAATTCAAGGGGAAGAAGTCAAGTACAAGAAGAGAGATGCAAGAAGACAGTTGCAATAATTCAAGGGGAAGAAGTCAAGTACAAGAAGAGAGATGCAAGAAGACAGTTGCAATAATTCAAGGAGAAGAAGTCAAGTGCAAGAAGTCAAGTGCAAGAAGAGAGCTGCAAGAAGACAGGTGCAAGAATTCAAGGGGAAGAAGACAAGTGCAAGAAGTCAAGTGCAAGAATTCAAGTGCAAGAAGAAAAGTGCAAGAAGACAAGTGCAAGAAGATAAGTGCAAGTCGACAAGTGCAAGAAGACAGGGTGCAAGTTGTAGTGACACAAGATGCGTAGAAGTTGGGTTAATCGGGTTTATCCGTAGTGACATGACGAATAGTTAAGGATTAGGAACAGATAATAGCTAGGAAAAAACGGGGACTAAGAGACTACAGGAATAGGCTAGAAGACGTAGACTGTGCCCTTTTAATGATTAAACCTTGTTAAAAGTTACCAATTGGATTTCTTTAGTTATTCATAGTTTTAGTCTGATTCTGTGTGTACAAAGAACTCGCGCTTAAAACATTAGCTACATTGACAGTCAAGTACCAAACTGAACAGTACAACACCAGAACAAAGTAGACAGGTGCAAGTAGACATGTGCAAGAAGACAGACACAAGAATTCAAGTGCAAGTAGACAAAAACAAATGACCCTAAACTAATGAAAAAGACTTACTTCTAGAATCAGTTCTGCATTGAGACCATCTCCTTCACTGGTGCTGGGATCATGGCTACCTAGTGTTTGAAACAACTGAAATAAAAGGTAACAAAATAATGTATTTTAGATGCATATTAATTGAAGATATTTTATCTACTGGTATTTATCATTCAGATGAGTGTTTTAAAATGGTTCCAGAGTCTATGAAAATAATGACGGAGAGTAACATCATTAAGTAGTTACTTTGGAAATGGGTGGCAGTCAAAAAAAATTAAATATATTACACCACATAACAGAACAATAATAATATTTGACTGATCCAGATTGACATCTAAAATTTTACTTTTATTACCTTTAATTTTTATAAATATTATATATATATATTAAGGTAAATCAATCCTTTACAGAGTAAATAGCCTGTACTCTAAAATAAACCTAAACCTCAGTTTCTTAGAATTAAACCCAACCACAGCTAGTAAAAAACATATAGTTTTTGGATTAATTTGCTTTTGTAGATACTCTGCCACCCTTAATTTAAATTTAACTATTACAAATTGAGCAATCATGTTTTGTTTGTTATGAGATACACCTTATTATATCAAAATCTTTAGTAAGGAATTACCAGTTATTTTAACCACAATGTAATCTTCTTTTTTGAAGTAACATTTGTAAGTTATAAGATAAAAAGACAACAACTTAAAAAAAAATTCAGTAGCCCTATAACTATTTTGAACTATCATGCATCACTTCTGAAAAACTTTTGTGAAAAAACTACTGTCACTTTCACATTGTTTTAAATATGGTTTATATTTCTCTGCATAAATAAACATATTGATTTTTTAAATTGAAAAAGTAAACTTTATTAAATCCTAATATAAAAATGAAATGGAATAGAGCCTTTCGTTTTATAGATATCAAAATGATAACATTTGCCTCTTCTTTGAAATGTTTCACAGTGGTTTTATGTTAGAGTTTAACATCCTGATATCTTGCAGGAAGTTTGGACTAATAATCTTCATTTCTGAAGGAACGTCTTAAAACTTTTAAAACAAACAAACAAAAAAAAACATTTTTTCTAGGTAGGCCGCTAAAAATGTGAACAGTGCTAAGTATCCATTTTTTTGCTTTCCATTTAATACTTCTAGCATCATTTAGCATTTAGCATTTAATTATGTCCTGTCTTATTCAATAACCCTGTGTATATCTTACCAGTTCTCTAGTCAGTGTTTGCTTATCATTAAGGAGAAATATTGCCTTGTCCACTGCCACTAGCCCAATCTTCATTAAAGGGCTACCAATAATAAGCAAGTCCAATTTATCCTTAGGCTTCTTAGGAACAGGAGAAATTTGGGAGAACTTGTCATGAATTAAATGAACCTGTTAGATGAGAGTACATAAATAATTCAACTGTGGCTGTAAAGCATGAGACAGTATCAGCTGACTTCCATTTCGCAACTAGACTTAGCCATCCAGTATTAAAAAAAAAAAAACAATTAACTAAAATTAGTAATGAGATATTCTCTTTTCAAAGTATAAAAAAAACAAGATTACAAAGAGAGTTTGTGTGATACACAAACTCAGAGGCGGCCCCCGTCGGAGTCGGATCCCTGTCAGATCCGCCTATTCGCAAGATGTTTCGGATGTTCCTTCTAAGTTGAAAATAATTAACTTCTCGCTGGACGACGGAGGATGGCGAGCAGGGTGTAAACTTGCCTTATCTTGATGTTTGCGCACTAGACTTTAGTTCGGATTTATCGTTGGTCCCTGGCTTAATTCCTGTATGCTCCCATCCTTAAACTATCGCAATATTTCTGAAAGAACAGTAAAGGTTAAATCATATTTTCAAAAGCCTTTAGGTTTTTTTTTTCTAACCGTGACGGACAGACCAACCAACAGACAAAATGCACAAAAATATGCTTCTTTCATTCTAATGGGGGCAGTAAACATTTTTTTATTTAAATCTGATTTTTTTTTTAAATTTAAGAAATTAGTTTAGAATCATGTCATTTCAGGGCTTTACGCTAGTACACGAAAGCAGCTGCTAAAAGTTCATTTAAAAAAATGTGCTTGATATCTATACGCAAAACGCATTTCTTATAGTAACATTTCCTCCCTTACATTTACGTAATTGTTTTAGAATTGGTGTTTTGTTATTAAAAAACGGCTTGCATAATTAATTTTATAAATTAAACAGTTTGCTTTTAGAAAACTAAAAGTAGCCGTTGCACCTAAACTTTTCAAGCGGCATTTAATGGTGAAATAATATTTTTCGTATCTCTCCTAGTTTTGGCGCTCTGAGTCTGACAGACGGACAGACAGACAGAAATTCATTTAAAAAAATGTGCGTGATATCTACATGCCAAGAGCATTTTTTCTAGTAACATTTCCTTCCTTACATTTACGTAATTGTTTCAGAATTGGTGTTTTGTTTTAAAAAAGTGCTTGCATAAATAATTTAATAAATTAAACGGTTTGCTTTTAGAAAACTAAAAGTAGCTGTTGCACCTAAACTTTTCAAGCCGCATTTAATGGTGAAAAAATATTTTTCGTATCTCTTCTAGTTTTGGCGCCCTGAGTGTGACAGACGGACATTTTGCACAAACCTAATAGCGGCTTTTCCCCTTACGGGGGCCGCTAAAAATAGATAAGAACAAAATATTTAATAATTTTAAAAAATGCAAAAACTTCCTCAAATTAAGGATATCACTAAATTTGATTTTTTATCTCTTGGTGTGATCTTCAATGAATTTCACAAAATGTTCTATTTGTTCCCTATTTTTCATAATGCCATAACTACTAGGAGGCGCAGTGGTTGAGTGGTAAAGAGCTTGGCTTTCAAACCAGGGGTCTTGGGTTCACATCCTGGAGAAGAGTATGATTTTTAATTTCAAGATTTTTGTGCACTTCTGAGTCCACCCAGCTCACATGGGTACCTGACATTAGGTAAGGAAAAGTAAAAGCTGTTGATAGTTATGCTGGTCAAATGACACCGTTGTTAACCATAGGCCACAGAAAGAGATTACCTTTACCTAGAGACCGCAAAGGTCTGAAAGGGGAAATTTGCTTTATAATTGGTAAGTTGCTGTTGCCATAAATCATAGAAATGGAAGTGGGGAGTTTCACCAGTCATACCTCTTTATAATTTCCTTTTTTCAGGAAGAAATATTTGCCAACTTTGCTAAGTATCAGACAAAGCATAACAAAAACTTAACTATAACAAAATTTTTACTAAACTGTCTAATAGTAGTCGACGAAAGACAATCAAGAATGTATCACCAATAAACACTGCAAGAAACATATGAGAAGAGGCAAGATTTGCATCTCAAAAACAGACATGTGCAGCTGAAGCATACATTGTCACTGCATCAGATTACTGAATGTGTTGGATTAAAATGAGTCAGTCTATCAAGGGTGAACTGCAGTTAAATAAGGATAAAAAATAATATAAATCTGTTTTCTAAAATTGTATTGTATATAAGAGATTCTTAAACATTGTGTCAATAAAAACATAGAAAAACATAACACTAATAACTAAGTGAAACAAACTGACTTCATCCACGCAAGTATCCAACTCTGTATCCACAAGCAAAGAATCAGCCACAAGCTCTGGCACAGCCCCTGCTATGTAGTAGTAGGCCACAATCCTGTAAGCTGGGGAAAGCTCTCCAAAGAGTCTCTTTGGTAAACTGACAAGGGAGACTCCCAAAATGTTTTTCTTGACATTTATGGAGTAAATTACTTGGCCTTTGCTCAATATCTAAAATGTGGAAATCAAATATAAGTCATAAAATAAAAGTGTTAAAACATTGAAAGTCAATTATGGAATAGTTGATAAATTAAGTTTTTTTAAAGAATGTTCAAAATGTTCATTTTCGTTTGTCTTGTAATTTTATTTAAAAAATGCCAGTCAAGATATTTAATTATTTTTAAATTGCTTTTGTATAGTGCACCTTTCATCCTCTATATCTCTCTTATGTGTTCTCATCCAATCTCTTTTGAGGACCATAGAGGAAAAAGGAATTTTAGATGTTTCTATGTGCAGATACTCAGCTAACACAACTCAGTTGAGGTAACAAAAAGTCCTGGTCTACATCAAAATCTGAAGCTCCCTTGTGAAGTAGCCAGTCAGATTATGCCACTCAGCATATTAGTTTGTTATAAACCCATCAACTATGTTGGACCCAGCATGTAGGTAAATCCAGAGGTGAAAGCAAAGTTATAGTTTAGCAAGAGAATTAAAGTTGTAATTTTTTAGATCCAAAACAATGGCACATAAAGAAGGTTATTAAACCTTTATGTTCAAGACAAAATTATTTTTAAGAGACATCATAAACAAGATCACACTACTACTTCATAAATATAAGCATGCCAGATAAATCTCTGCATTGACTAAAATATCTATAAGATAAGGGGAAAGAATAGCAATTTTATTTATTTTAATTTGGTAAGTAAAAGAACCTTTTACAGTTATTACAAGTGATGAATACACTAAATATGAACAGTTAAGAAAGATAATTAAATGAAAAGAATATAAATTTAAACTTACATTAACAGTGATGAGATTACTGCTGTTCAAATAAGCTGACTTTGTATATTCCAGAAAAAATACTCCATCATTCCATTTCTAACAAAGTACAGAATAAAAAAAGGTTAAAATGTTAGGAAAAGAACAGAATTGACACATAAAAGTTGCATTGATAATGAAGAGATGGTGTGCATATCATTTCGAGTAAGGACCACATTTCTCATCTAAAATTCAAGGCTGAATATGACTAAGTTCCATTCTAACAAGCTCCCTTTTCAACTTCTAAACTTATTTTATGTACTAATTCTAATGCCATTATTTAGGAATGTAACTAAAGCAATTACATCAATTACAATAATGTGGATTAATGGTTAGTTGATCTAAATATGTATCCACCCCAAGTCATAAAAGAGTTACTATGATCTTATCAAAAAGCCACATACTATAACTCATAACTCAAATCAAAGTTCTGTAGGTATTGCAAAACTGTGGTTTCTTGTAATAACCTGTTGTATCCCTACAGTTATTAAAAAATCAAACAAAGAAACAAGGCATAAGGTTTTTAAAAATATTTTTTAATCTTGGTTAGGCCTATTAGAATATGCATCCTCAGTTTGGGACATCTTAACTCAGAGAACATTAAGAAACTAGAACTAGACAAAATAGAGCAGTGTTATTCATAACAAATGTGTTCTGTTGTCACAGATTAATAAACTACTGTAGACTTTACAATTTAACAATAAATAATATAACGAGACTGTCTTCAGCAGTAGACATAGAAAAACTCCTTTATTTCCGCTCTATCTTTTACGTTCACTCAAAACATAAACAATAAACAATGACGTAATATATTTTATATTAGCACAAGCCAATGTGATATCAGAGTCAACGTGGAACACTTTAGAAACTGATAGTCAGTTAAAACAGTCAAATACTACTCTACGAGCATTAGGGGATGAAGCACTAGAACTGATGGGAGTTGCATCCGTCACATTTAAAGTTGACGATGTGGAAGTCAAAGATGATCTGTATGTGATCAAGAAAGAAATAAACCCAGTTCTTGGTATGAAGACATCTATTGCTTTAAGACTAATCGAAGCAAAGAAAAACGTCGAAGTACATGATGTCAAGCGACAAAATGAAGTACCACGAGAGTTGATGCCGAGAAATCAACTAACAACAACTTGCAGACCAAAGTCAGGTTCTCAATTGCATGAAGATGATAAACCATTACGTGCTCAAGAGAAATCGAGACCAGATGAGGACATGATTAAGAAAAATTATGGCGCAACAGGAAAGTTTCCCGGAAGTAATCAGAAGATTAAAGAAATTCGTCGCAAAACTGAAGCTGATGTTAAACTGTTCAAAAGAAACATTGTAAAGGAAAAATTGTTACCTCATGCTGTACCAGACAGACCATGGAAAAAGGTTGCGGCAGATTTGTTTGAATGGCGAAACAATGATTATTTGCTAGTTGTGGACTATTTCTCAAAATACCCTGAAATAAAACGACTGGAGAACAAAACAGCAGAATGTGTTATCAGGGCACTGAAAGGAATTTTTGCTAGACATGGCATACCAGAAGAAATAGTGAGCGACAATATGCCATTCAACAGTTATCAATATAGAGAGTTTGCTTCTGAATGGAATTTCAAGATAACCACATCAAGTCCCAGGTACCCTCAATCAAATGGTCAAAGTGAGGTGTATGTTGGTATCGTAAAGCAGATATTCAACAAAGCATACGAAAGTGGGAAAGATCCATATCTCGCTATGCTCGAGTATAGAAATACTCCAATAAGTGGACTGCCGTATTCACCATCACAACTGCTGATGAGTAGAAGACTCAGGGACATAATTCCAACTGATCCCAAACTATTTGAACCATCAATAGCTGAAAATGCAGAAAGATTACTCAACGAACGACAGATGAAAAGCAAAGTAAAATATGATGCAAAAGCAAGACTGCCTAAAGATTATTCTGTTGGAGAGAAGGTGAGAGTGCGTCTAGGACAAACATGGCAGAAAGCTGTCATCATTAAGAAACATCCATCACCCAGATCTTATATCATAAAGACAAATGATGGAAAAACCTACAGAAGAAACCAACGGTTTTTAAACAAGAGTTTTGATGAAGACATCTCTGGGTACTATGATACTGACGAAGACAATGAACAACAAACTGTTAGAACAACCGAAACAGACAGTTATAGACCAACGTCTAGAGAACTTGTCGTGCCAGTCAAAACAACCAGAAGTGGCCGAGTTGTTAAGATTCCTTCTAGATATCAGTAGGCTCTATTAAGAACTTTAAAAGGAAGGATGTGCTAATATAAAATATATTACGTCATTGTTTATTGTTTATGTTTTGAGTGAACGTAAAAGATAGAGCGGAAATAAAGGAGTTCTCTAATGTCTACCTTAATGAAGACAGTCTCGTTATATTATTTATTGTTAAATTGTAAAGTCTACAGTAGTTTATTAATCTGTGACAACAGAACAAAATGAGTATTCACACTTGATTAGAGTAACACCTTTAGTAAAATCATAAAATTTAGAAAGCCTTCAGGATAGAAGACTAAAAAGTAATGTAACAATAATTCATAAAACACTAAACAATAATCTTCAAATATAAAAACAATACCTAATAAAATACTCAGAAAGATACAAAAATATGAAAATAAATACTCCATCTTTCCTAAGAAAAGATAATTGCTGTCAGAGCATTGGCAGAGTTTAAGTCATTGATTCGCATGCATGATTAGATTGACCTAAAGACACTCATAGGATGTAAGATATTACAATTCTGTTGCGTGGTCAGCACAAAGTCCAACCAACAAAGTCACAAATTTGATCACACACTCAATATATTCTTGAAAATAATTTATATTGTTGTGGCTCTTTCGCCATGATGAATATCGAACGAACTGAACAGGAGGTAATCTCAGCCACAGACGAAATGCCAAACAAGCAATAGATGAAGCCTACCAGCGTTTTAAATATAAAACACGTTTTAATACTCAATAAGGGATCCGTCGTTGTCTTTATGTACTTGCCGTCCTCAATAATAATAAGCATCTTGTTCTTATAATCTACTAAAATCTACTTTTTTAATCTAACTATTCGTCATTTCCGTAACTAATTAAAACTTATCCCTTATAAATCTACGTTCTAATCATGTCATAACAGTATCAAAGTGAAAGAGTGTTGATCAGTCAGAAACAACAGAAAAATAATATTTCAAAAGTATTTCTTTTCTCACCATGACTGGCTGAAACTTGGACATATTAATATGCAGATACTCTCGGTTAGCTGAGTTATATTTCTTGACAGTGAAATGGAAGTGTTCAAAGCTTGGGTGATTCTCATCCACAACATGGACCTGTGCAAATGATCATTTTAAACCTATGCTAAAGTTAGTATCTGCATGATGCTAGTCACATTGTATCTATTTATTTATAATTATACAGCTTTTAGCAAGCTAGCTATGTATTTGAGAGGCATGTAAATAGTGCAATAAAAAATAGACAAAAGATCCATTATGAGAGAAGTGTACGATCATTGACTATATATGTTCTGTAGGCTGAGGCACATTTATTAAGATACTTTTTTCTTTTATTTCTTACATAGGGCCTAATGGAAAAAATATATATATATTTGTAATTGATTTTAGAATAGTTTTCAAATATTCTAATTAATACCATCTTAAAGAGTCATACTGGTGTTGTACTGCGTACTTGGAACACCAAGGCCAGAAAAAGGGAACAAAAGCTCCCTTTCACCAGCCTGTATTGGACAATTGTAGGTTCCCCCGGCCTACCATCCAGTGAGACTCGGGGGTAAAACTTAAATTTTTTGCTGCGTTCACTGTCAATGGACACGGACACTTAAGTCGCGGCCAAAGACTGCACCACTGACTTCCCCCGTCGTTTTCCTTTAATGTACCAGGCTGACCCGTGGAGGTTTCCACCATTTATGAAACGAACCTTTGAGGGACGGCGCCTGGATGTGACAGGTCTTTGCGAGAGCTTTGTTACATCCCCACCAATGCAATTAACCCTACTAATTAATACCAAATTCTCATTTAGCTGAGTTAATTAACACTTCATGAGCCACTAATTAATGCAGTAAATTAAAACATGAAAGTTAAAATAAAGAAATGAAAACTTGCTACTAAAAACCAACTATGTATTGCATTGTTTTATTTTGTTGAAACAACAAAAGAGACATGGAAAGCTTACTTTAAAGTTGATCTTCTCAGCTGTTGCTGGTGTAATGAAATCTTGAGTCACTATAGTTTTCTTCATTATAGGAACGTTTTCAGTGACCCCTATCATGCAAAAAGTTATTAAAGTTAAAACAGTTTAATTTCATGGTACTACTGAGTATTAGAAATGTAAAAAAACATATGAATAAATAAATGAATAAACCAAAAATTAAAAAAAAACAAATAGTAATAATAAAAAAAAAAACAGAAAAGATCAAGAGGAAAGAAGAGCAAAAAAGTGAAAGAGATTTCAATAACATAAAAAAAAATTCTCCTAATTTCTGCAGAAAATTAACTCTTACTTTTTATGATGTGGTCATTGGCATCTAAAAATTCTGCAATAATGTAAAGATCTAAATGTGATACTGTCAGAGGAACTTTAGTTTTAATAATTGCCTAGAGGACAAAAAAGAAAAAAAATAATATGATAGTTATACATTTTTTTAGCTTATTTTCTAAAAATTATTAACTAAAGATTACTCTATTCTTTATTATATCTAGGAACTCAGGTCTAATATACTTTTTTGGTATTGTTAATTTTATAAACATTAAACAAAAGGAATACTTTAAGTGTGTATGAAAATCCAGGTTTGAAAAACTCCTTTGAAGACTTTATATCAACAATATAGTAAGGATGGCTGATAAATATGGATGAGTCTGTAAGTGTGTAGTTTTCAAAAGTGCCCTTCTCTATGACATTGACCCCAACATGGAGCCTTTGGTTACTTGTGTACATCAGCTTTGACAGAGTCAGAATGTTGGCATCCACATCTTGGTCAAACTGTCCATTTCGAAGCTAGAAAGACATTTAGGTAAAAAGTTAAGCTTCTCCTTGTGATAAATTTGGAATAAAATCTGTGTTTGTTTTTTGTTAAAAAATTACTTTGTAAAATGAGACAAAGAAATCTATGTCAGTATTTTGTGGTGTTTTTAAAGGAGGAGGAAGACTTGGAATTCAAACCTCTGCTGTCTTACAGCTATACCTAAATATGGATAAGTGCACAACCCTGAGGAAAAATCAGGAGCTGGCGACCCTTAGGCAGTTTGGAGCACACATTACTACAACTTGGCAGAGCCTCAATGCTGTTGACCTATCATCAGTTTCCATTTCTTTAAATACATCAGATGCATGGGGGGGGGGGGGGCGGCTGTGTGGGGTACTTTGTTCTGATTATAACAAATGTCCAGGCATTCAGCTCGTTTTCATGAGATGATCCATAGTCCCTTCATAGTGGAAGGAGGCCATGTATGTGTCTAACTAGTCACATTGAAGGCACTATAGGCATTTAGCACCTTTAACATAAAATACCTTATGTGCAGGAGGCATTGTGGCTGAATGGTAAAGCCCTTGGCTTCTGAACTGGCAGTTCTGGGTTTCGAATCCTGGTGAAGACTGGTATTTTTTATTTTGGGTTTTTTGGGTGCCTCTGAGTCAATACAGCTCTAAAAGGTACCTGATATTAGTTGGGGAAAAGTAAAGGCGGTTGCTCGTTGTGCTGGCCACATGACACCCTCGTTAACCATAGGCCAAAGAATCAGATTACCTTTACATCATCTACCCTATAGATCACAAGGTCTGAAAGGGGAGCTTTACTTTTTTACTTCATGTGCCATGGAAATGCACACAATGTGATGCTGAAATCAATTGATAGCATGTTGAAGGATGGTGAACACTACAAACTGGCTGGCTTGTACTGGTGGGTGGAAAAGGCATACAGCTTTTCATGCCAGTTTTACAGTACCAGGCAGAACTAACTTTGAATTTATTTTTTTTTCAATAAGAACAAGGGAGGAAAAAAAATAACATTGAAATGATTTAAGGCTAAGCTGAATTCCTATTGATGAGAGTTGGATTAATCTGGATTCCACCGTATTCTAATTTCAACAAAATTGACATTAACTTACCTTACCTCTAAAGACAGCACCAGGAAGCATATGCAGTTTGTTATTATCCAATATCCCTAAATGTATTTCAACATTACCATGTACAGGCCTACCAAACACATATCTGCAAGGAAACAGGAACTTATATGATTTATTGACTTACACATATTTCACTTTTTTCATTCTTATGGGAAAATAATTTAAATTAAAGTAATCTTATTGAGCTCATCCCTTTTTTTTTTGTTTCTAAATTATTGAAATATGTAGGCCTATTACTTTTTCTTTAAAAAAAATATTTTTTGAAACAGTGCTTTGCAAACTGTAAGTAATCCATTCTACAGATTAATACTTCTTGAAAGTGTTTATAAAAAAACAAGCAAACACCTACTTGGATGTCACAGTGAGCTTGAAGGCCTTTGAATCTTTGGTGATAACACTTATATTGGCATGGAGTGTGGCTGAGAATCTGGGAAGGACTTTCAAAGAGAATATAGAAAATTCTATTTTATTTTCAAACAACTTGATAAATACACACAAAGATGTAACTCTTAAGAAAATTTTCTATGTCACTAAACAGATTTTTGTAAGAAGCCTTCTTAATTTTAAATATTTAATACTAATGCAGTCATGCCTATAAAACTAGCCACCTATACAAATGCAAGTCATTTGGTTAAAGGTAACCAAAGTTAGTGAAACATGCCAAAACTAGTCAATAGGTAAGACCACACCAAAACTAATCTGAACTTTTCACATTTGTTGATTTTTACTACAAAAAAATTCAACCACAAAAATAAAAGATTATAATACAAGATTTTTTTTTACTTATCACTATTTATTGTAACAATTATGTCTGGGAAGAGTCCTTATCTAATTTATAAAGAATAAGTTGTTTTATTACAATACTTCTACTGACTCACCATACTCTCTAACTTCAATGCTCACATTGTGAGCCAATCTATAGTTGCTGTCCTGAAAGCACAACAGAAAGATGTGAGCAATATTTCTATCAACTATAAATCTTATATAATAGTTACACAAAACAAATATATTTCAAAAATATTGTTTTTCATGTACAAGGTTAGTATATTCACGATAAAGGTCAATTTAACAGCTTTTAACAAGAACTTAATGTATATTTCGAGACATTTATACACTTTTCTACCATTTTACCACTACAGATGTGAGTAAAGAAAGTTGAACAAATAGTGTATGCTTTTTGTGATATTCATGAACTTAATGTTGTAACTCTTAAAGATTAATCATGCATCCTTCTTACCAAACCTTCAAAATTGGCAGAAATAAACCATCTACCAGGTGCAATGTCCTTAGGCAGTTCAAAATTTTGACCTTTGAATGCATCTTCAGCAGAATATCTCATTCTATCGACTGTAACTTGCTGATCATTCTACAAGATTAGAAATTTAAAAAATAATATAAACTTAAAATGAATATATAGCCTATATATATATATATGCTAAAGCTCACTGATTCAGTCCACACTAACTCTACCACTAGGGGATGGCATAAAAAAAATTATTTAAACTTTTACATTATCAAATACTTTGAACTCCAAGTAAGTTGTACTGGTTGGTAGAGAGTTAATTTTCCCAAATTAATGTTATCATTAATTCTTTCAAATACATATTAATAAGGTTTAATTTCATCTGTCCCAGTGGTGCTACAGCCCATGGATGGCTCTGGCCTGCTTCAATACATCCTTACATTCAGAATATCTCCAGGGCCTTCATCTCCATGCCCTAACCCCAAGCTGTTGTAGATCTGCCTCCACATCATTTCAAATGGTGCTTCCAAATACAGTATACTCCATTGTTCTTTCTACCTGATTTATTGTAGGGCTGCAAGGGGTATTGGTATGCAATATTTCGTATCAGTATTTTTTTATATGACAGGGTTGTCAACAACAACAATCTGGGGGGCTGCCCCTTTCAGCTCTCTGGCTAGCTGCCTTTATTTTCAGTTAAGGTGCCTTAGCCTGTGTGGATCCCTCCAATTCCTGCAAGGCAGCAGGTTTGATCAATTATTTTGTTTGATATTGAAATAAGGGGAATAAATGCTACTTAATGAAAGATGTGAATGTATATATGGATTTAATCCCCTTAATATGTTTTGACAATTTTTCCCTCAAACTTCCCTTTCTTGAATCAGGTTTTACATTATTATTCATAGTCAATAGTAGAAAAGGAGATAAACCCTGTAATTTTCAGATAAATGGCAGAAAGTAGCAGTTCTTACCCTTAGATAATCATTGTTTTTAAGGTACATGTCTAGCATAAGAGTAAAAATAATAAAAAATTGAGAAACAGTGTTGTTTTTTTAAGTCTATCATGTTAAGTATAGTTTGTACATTACTAAAAAAAAAAAATTTTTTAATGCGAATTAGGTATCCAATATGGTTGCCGTAATGGTAAAATATAGTAATTTTGTGAAGTAATTTATCTTATTTGAATATTGATGTATTGTAATAAAACTTTGCACACTTGTAGAACTAAGGCAACTAATTCGAATGAACTAAATAGTATTAAGATATCTCTTTAAATAAAAAGGATACAATTTTTCAAATTTAGACCCCCCCCCCCAAATGTTTCTTTTCACCATTTTTATTACATTTGAAGGTCACTATAACAAAATCTAAATAAACATTTTATTTTGTTCATCTCATCATAACAAACATGCCAAATTGTAGACATATTGAACTTGAAAGAAGATGAAGTATGAAAAAAATATATTTTGAGAAAAACAACAAAAACTAACAAATTAACTTCTCAAAACCGTAAAAAGCCATCTGTTGGCCTTCAGATGCATACAAATAAATCTCTGATTGTGTAGCTTTTCTTGAAATCTTTTTTTAATTTCTGTTAAGGTTTTTCTGCATTTTCTGGCCTTTTTGGTTACTTATCGTGAATCAATTTTCAGTTAAAATTTAATGATGGCCAGGGCCTCTGTTATGGGAAAAATAAAAATAACGATTCCAAATATGTTCTTTTTGAGTCAATTCTTTGGCTTTCAACTTTGATTTAAGAAAATAATTTTAAACCTTTTTTTTATCTCTATATTGCTTTTTATTTTTATTTTTCTCATATTCTAATACTTCTTCACACTTTTAAATGTGTCAACTCTTCATTGTAGACACCTAATAATAACATATTTATAGTTTGTTTTTTTTTTCAAAATACAAAAAGCTCTATGAAAGCAAGTGTTTGTGTACAAAGTAATTGAAGTTTGAAATGGAATTCAATTCCAGATCTTGATATAGCATTGAGAATCTGAAAATAGTCATACTATTTCTATGAGGAGGTAATGAAAAAATAAAAGTGATTCTAAGACAATAAAAAAATTTAGCACAATATGAATAAACAAAAACTTTCATTCAACTTACTATTATATCAACTTTCAGATGATGTTTGGACAACTTTTGATCCTCATCAACTGCTATCACTCTAAACTTTACTGTCAATGCAAACAAAATAAGGCAACCATTGCATTAAGATAACATATTTAAATTTTATACTATGCCAGGGAAAGATTTTAGGAGATAGAGTCTGAAACAAAATAATCATATTCCATACTGAGACTCAATCACGTAATGAGGTTGTGACTGATTGCTGAATGAGGGGGGATCAAGTCTAAGTAAGTAAGGGAAAGAAGAATAGCCAATTTTAAATCTATCTCTAACATAGATAGAAAGTTCAACAGCCATTTCAATTTTTGTTCTTTAAAATGTACAAAATGAAATCTGCTGTAGTTTTTTTTAAGTGAAAAAAGCTAAAATAACTTACATGAAAAATAAATTGCATGCATGCTTCATGAGTATTTCTGCAGGCATAAGTGTGAGGATGACAGTCAATGGTAATTATTGCAGTAATATTGTGTTATATTAGAGCTTGCTAGTTGATGAGAGAGTTTCTAATTTAGGCATGGATGGTATAGCTAGTTAAACAAAAGTGGCTATTTAGAGGAGAGGGGAAAGTCATGTGAAAATTTGTTTATGAGGCTTTAAAAGTTTTTGTTTAAATCTAAACTCTACAGCTATTTGTATCTAGCTACCCGCATTATAAACTGGGTCTTATGTCAGGATAAAAATGTTAAATGCAAAGCTGATGTTTCTTGCTACCTATCTGGCCAGAAGTATAAACTGGTTTTTCTATCAGGATAAAAACATAAACTGTACAGCTGAATGTATCTAGCTACCTGTCTGACCAGGAGTATAAATTGGTTTGTCTGTCTGGATAAATATGTAGCCAGAAGACTGACGGAATGTTAGTAAAATTTCTTTTTTTTGACCATTGCATGTCATCTGCAGAACAACACTGCTCTCCCGCAATTCTTGCATCGACTCAGAAGAAAAGGTAACAGTCCATTGCTGTGAACCATCTGAAATGTAATAAATCAATTTAGAAATATTTCAATGTCGAGAAAATTGAGTCAATTTTTCTTTGAGATAATATTAAATGAAAAACAATAAGAATGTCATAAGGTCAATGCAGCAAGCAACATATTTAACAAACTTTACTTTTTCATAACTAAGGCCAGTTTTACATTTTAATTAAAAAGAACTGATGGAAATGGTCTAAAATATTTCTTTCAAAATCACAACTTCCACCAAAATTGTAACATTTGCCATTCTGTCATAATATTTCATTTTCTTTTTGGGGAAATAATAAAGTAGCCTAATATTAATTACAGTACTTTTTTTTTCATTCATTTTCAATAATTATACTCCCAAAAAAAGTTTTTTTCACTGATACAATTTTACTTTGAAATCTTTTTCCAACGCTTTTTAAAATTGAAATGTCTTAAAATCAATATAAAAGGCTGCATTAAAGGACTAACCCAAACATATGTAAAAAAAACAAAAAACACTGTATTTAGCAGAAATCTTATTCCATATGCTAGAACAAATTCATAAAAGTCGTAACAAGTGCTCCTTCTTCCCTAATGTCATAAGAGAATGGAATGGGTTTTCTGAATCTGACAGGAAAACCAATGACTTAAGAGAGTTTAAGTCATTGATTAACATGCATGACTAGATTGACACATAAAATACATAGGACATAGGCCTAATTATCTTCTTTTTTGAAGTAATGTCTGTAATATATAAGATAAGATGTAAAAATTACCTTGATCAAAAGAAAGATGGGCTGAGTTCAAAACAGTATTACTGTTCTCTCCTATATATTGAAGAAGAACTTTCTCTGTAGACTGAGAAGTATGTTGAAAAGCAGTGACCACTGCAGTCACATTAGCATCATAGCTTGGTACTTGGGGCACTGTCAGAAAATATTTTGTCCTAAAAATTGATACATCAAGAATTTTTTAAAATAATAATAGCTCAAAAAAAAAATAGCTGCTAAGCCATCAAAAATTAAGTCATTTGAAAAGTAAAAATATCTAGATCTAGATCTATATAGGCCTATATATCCTACACAAACAGTAAAAACTAAGCAAAATGATTGTTTCTTAAATTCTTTTGATAAATGTGTATATTATTGTTTAGACTAGTATTTAGTAGTATTACCATTTCAGAATTATTGAACATATTTATAATTTTATTGGACTTGTTTATAGCGACCGCATAGGCTACCTCTTGGAAAAAGGAAACAAATATATAGATCTAGATCTACCCTGATCTACCTATCCATTAATGATCAAATCACAGAACTTTATATATATAATAGATCTAGATCTAGATCTATAGAGTGATACAGATTGTTTTGTACGTAGCTCTTTAGCAGGGAAGTCGCCCAAATCTAGGAAAATCAATTTTTTCTGTCTTTGAAAAGTAATGATCTTTAGTTTTCAAAGTTTAGAAATAATGCAATACCATTTTGCAGATTTTTTATATATTAAAGAATGGGCTATTAATAATAATAGTATTATTATTAATCACAGATTAGATCTATAAGTTACAAGATATATAAAGTTATTTCCTGTTAGATCTAGTCTACTTTCCACTGTGGTAATGTTTCGAAAATTCTAGATTGAAATAGATCTAATTCTAGTCTCTTGATATTCTTTTGTTCATTTTTTATCTTTCCTTTTTCTTAATCTTTTGACTAATGACAAGTACTGCCGCGCGTCTTTTTCTTCTTGATCCTTATTTCATGTTCATACTTAGCAGACTTATTCTGTATTAGAAGCATGGGTATTGCTCTTATTTGGAAGTATTCTGCTTTCTTCTCAGAAACTAACGTCAGCACCGTTGCACGATATTTCTAGCTTTGCCGTGTTGTCGTTTGTCATGTTTCTCGCTGATTCTGTTAGTCAATTCCTTCGCTTGACTTTCTCTTCTGTTAAAGTCCATGGCAGGGTAAGAAATGCCGGAAACAAAACGAACACTGACGTTCATAGCGACCTACAGGCAGAGTTCCCATTTATAACGATGGCAAAAAAAAATCAAAAGCCACTGTTGAGTGCGATTTTATAAATGATGATCACAGTTTTCTGTCGCGCATGTGGATAAGCTCAAACATCTGAAAGCAGGTCGTTTTTTTCTAATGCAACACCTTTGAAGCCTCCATTAAACCCTATTTAATGAAAAAAAACAAAGAAGCAGGTAAGTGATGCCTAGTTTCCACAGTGTTCACTTTCCAGCTGCTGCATTAAAACAGAAGGAGGAACAACAGAGTTCTTTAGCATCGAGACAGGTGTGAGACAGTGGTACATCTTATCTCCCTTCCTTTTCCTCCTAGCCATCGACTACATAATGAGGAGAGCAATGAACCAGACTGCCTTTGGTATTCCATGGCGTGAACAAAACCAAATGACGGACTGGGATTTCGCCGATGACGTTGCACTACTCGGGGCTACAAATAAATGCATACAAGAAATGACGGAGAGCCTAGATAAAGAGACACCAAAAATTGGCCTCCGCATAAACTTGGAAAAGAAAAAAAATTTGCGAGTGGGATATAACGCAAGGGGTGCCTCCATCAGACTTGGCGAGTCAAGGCTTGAAGAGTTAGACAAGTTCACTTACCTTGGCAGCATCATAACAAATGATGGGGATGCCTACCATGATGTAGTGTGCCGAATAGGAAAGGCAGGGAGCATTTCCCAAAGGCTGCAACCTATTTGGACAAGTAAAGCCATTGGACTAGAGACAAAAATACACCTTCTTAACACAATCGTCATTCCAACTGCAACATATGCATATGAAACATGGAAGTAATCTGTCAAAATTAAGAAGAAACTAAATGTGGCTCAACAAACAATGGTTGAGACGGATTTTGAAAGTCAGTTACACAGATCGGGTTTCAAACAAGGAAATCCTATGCCCAACAGGGAGTCGAACACTTAGTGAGATTGTGACAGAGCGCCGCATGAGATTTGCGGGATATGTTCTGCGACAAAATTAACTACGTATACCAAGAATAGCGACATGGAGTCCAATACTAGGAAAGCGCAATCAGGGACGTCCTCGTATAACTTGGCGTCATACCTTCATGGACGACCTCAGAACAGTGGACACCAGGTGGGAGGAGGCTTCAGACATTTCCAATGACAGATCTTTATGGAGACAGCTTGCCGCCCAATGCGCCGAACGGCGCGAGAGGATGTAAGTGTAAGTAAGTAAGCACTTTCCAGCTCATAATAAATTTTTTAATGCAAATTCTTCGATTTAGTTAGAGCATAGCAGAAATTTGGGCTATGGAAAGATTAGGTGGTTAGCCCTAAATATAGCAGAAATAAAGGCTAAGGAAATACTAGGTGGTTTGCCCTAAAGCCTTCGGTGGAGAGATTATTTAAATTATATCCAGCTTTGAATTGCGGCTGCATTTAGTTTCCAACATTGCGGCAATACTCCAAGCAGAAGTTCTGTTTATTGAAGGACAGAATGCCAGTGCTCTTGACGTAGGACTACTTTCAGCCATTCACCAATCGGTTCAAAAAATGCACGAAAAGAAGCATGAAAACTTCAAAAGCTTCCTCCTCCTCCTTTTTAAAAGAGTGCGCATATTATAGGTGATGTAGCGGCGACAAGCGTTAACTTTGACAAAAATTATGCCGAACATCGCTTAATGCAAAGAGATAAGCGCATATTCAACAGGTTAACAGATGGATCGCACAGGAAGATTTTTTTTATCTTAAAAACGTTTCGGAAAACCTGCAACGATTTAAATTATTAAGTGTAGGCCAACATTGTGTGAAAATTCACTAAATTGTGTGTGTGTACATCATTGTACATGAAGTATTTTACTAACGTCTAAGTTGTTGAAATAATTCTCGAAATATTGTTATTTTTACATCTCACAATTGATATGTGCCCCACTTGGCTATCCTAATAACAGGTCACCTTAATAATTATAATAATTACTTTAAAACAAGACTGTCTAAATTGTTTTCAAAACGATATAGATCTGTATGTATAAGCTTAGAATAGTAAAAACAAATAAAGTTCCCCTTTCTGACCTTGCAATATTCTATGCACAATTGGTCTAAGAACTAAAGAGAATGTTTTCAAATGACTCTAGATCTAAGTCCTAAAATAGTAGCCGTTGTACTTAGTTTGAACACGAACAGGTCAGTAGAGATATTGAAAAGCGCTCTTTGTTATTGCGAAACAAAAAGTGTCAAACTAAGAATAACAAGGCAGTTCGAGAAGAACAGGGAAAGAGGAAGGGGTGCAACCATTACGATTAGATCTAGCCACTTACCCCACAGATTGTTGAATGAGACAGACCGATAGGATTAGGCTTAGGCCATCAGCCACTGTCATTGTTCTTTTCACATACATAACAGAACAAAGTCACGTGATTGTTTCGGGCATTCCTGGAGAAAGTAAAAAAAAAAAAATAAAGGTAAACAATGAAACCCGATAATGGATTGACTAGAACGTCACTAGAACAAGTTAATTTATTTGTTATAGCCATGACTGTAAATGTGGCTCACTTTTTGTGTTGAGCGTTGACAGGGCCGACCTTAGGCCACTGCAACCTACGCGGTCGCAGTGGGCTAGCACTTTCATAGGCCCGCGCTAATTCTAGGTGTAGCCTAAATTTAAATTATTGAATTTAAAAAAATTTAAGTCGATAGTAAATCTGAACGTTAATCGGCTTTTTGTTGGAAAACTATCATCTACTGTAGGTGGCTCGTCAAGTTAATTTGACAGTGATTTTGTACTTAGTAAAAGATGAATAAAATGCAAAGAAGAATTTATTTTCTAATACAAAATCTTAATTTTCACTTCTTATCCTTATCTCTATCATGACTCTATCCAGACAGATATAGTCATTACTGTCAGCCAGCACTGTATCTGTGGAACCTCTGTAG
>JADKLZ010000166.1:23833338-23845826 GCA_021533235.1 Biomphalaria straminea
CTATTAGGGCCTCTATCCAGACTGGTATAGTCATTACTGTCAGCCAGTACTGTATCTATGGAACCTCTGTAGACTATTAGGGCCCCATCCCCAGCACTTTCTTGGTCCTTCATTATCGACTCATTGGTGTAGTAGTACATAAGTAGGTTTTTGTTTTTAGTAGGCATACCATTAGTTTGACTTGTTGCGTCAGAACGCAGCAGGATACAAAACTACTGAAATCTAAACCTGACAGACAGACGACAAGAGAACTAATGGCGGCTTTTATCCGGGTCAGGTGCCACTAAAAGAACAATGACAAGTATCATATTTTGTTTATCTTGAAGTACTAATTACTTTATTGTATTTCTCTGTATCAAAATTAATTGGAGCAGTCTGCACTCATCACACTGTAATCAGCACCAGTCATTGTGTGCCTTCAGTGAACTACTTTAGCAGTAAACATTAAGTGACTTTCTTATGTGTGTTGTTTTATCTGAACCAGCGGTTCTCAACCTTTTAAGCTCGGCGACCACTTTTTACAATCTCCCACACTACCGCGACCCCCCCCCCCCCTCACACACACACATATACAGCAAGAGAAGAGTAGAAAATAACAATTCATATTTTCCATGATCTTAGGCAAATGGTCAATCTGATCTGAACCAACAAACATTCTTGTTGCAGAGTTAGCGTTTTGGCTTCGAAAATACGAAGACAGAAAATTAATGCAATTTCTAGCTTTTTTTATTTGTTCACATTGTCTTTCCATGGACTAAGGCTCAATATTTTTCTTAATGCTCAAAGAGTAGCCACTTATACACTAAGTCCTAACTTTGTTTTCTTTACATGGATAGCGCTACGTAAACGTCATGTTTTGCCTGGTATTACGTTGGGGCATAGGGTGTACTGGAAAGGGGTAGTACCTTTGATGGTCCGGCATGCTGCACCTTTAGGTGGACGGCTTCACTGGTCCCCTTCCAGCCCCTAAAAAAGGTAGCAAAACAAGGACTTACCAGGATAAAATTTGACCTGGACAAGCTGAAAGACCCCAAAGTAGCCGCCATATTCGAGGCACAAATAGGAAAACGCTTTGCAGCCCTCAACATCTTGGACTCCAATTACCAGGATATCAACACACAAGTTAATATGCTAAACACAGCAGTCACGGACACAGCCCTGGAAATACTAGGGAAGCTCCGCCCGGCCAATAAAAACCTGGGTAACAGAGGATATAGGTCTACTCCAACTCTGTGACAAGAGACGAGAGCTTAAAGGGACAAAGCTGTCTGACCCAAAATATGACCTCGAATACAAAAACGTCAACAAAGAGATTAGAAAGGGAATGAAAGAAGCGAAGAAAAACTTGACAGAGAACAAGTGCCAAGAAATTGAACGGGGACTCAACAGGAATGACAGTAAAAAAGCGTACGAACTAGTGAAGGACCTCACTATCTCAAAGCATGGAAGAACCAACACGATACAAGACAAAAACAATAGATGCTTAAATGAGGAAAAAGATGTATTAAAAAGATGGATGGAATACTGCTCAGAACTGTATAACTTTGAAATCTTATGAGATACAGAGATACTAAATGTCCCAGCAGTTTCTAACATTGACGACTATCCGATTATTCGCTCGGAAATAGCAGCAGCAGTAGAAGCCCTGATAAAGGGAAAGTGAAATTCTACAAGCGGGAGGTGAAACCATACGATTAGCAACAAGATCTGGCAATCAGGAGAATGGCTCAAACCCTGAACCCAGTCACTCATCATCACTCATCCAAAGAAAGGCAATTTACAACTATGTCAAAACTATCGCACCATCAGCCTCATAAGCCATCCCAGCAAAGTACTACTAAAAATTATATTAAATCGACTTAAACCGATAGCAGACAAAATCATATCAGAAGATCAAGCGGATTTTAGACAAGGTCGCAGCACAACAGAGCAAATCCTAAACCTCAGAATACTCTGTGAAAAGTATCTCCAACACCAAGAGAATCTTTTCCATGTCTTTATTGATTTCAAGAAAGCTTTCGATCGAGTATAGCACGGGGCACTCTGGGCGACAATGGAAAAATATAACATAAATACAAACATAACCAAAGTTATCCAGAATCTATACAAGGATGCCACCAGTGCGGTGTTTTTCAACAACAATATTGGGGAATGGTTCAAAACCACAGTTGGAGTAAGACAAGGCTGCCTACTTTCAACAACACTCTTTAATATCTTCCTTGAGAGAATAATGGAGGATGCTCTCGAGGGATTTGAAGGTACTGTAAGCATTGGAGGAAGAAAAATCACTAACCTGCGCTTCGCAGATGACATCGATGGCTTAGCAGGGACAGAAGAAGAACTAGCCGACCTAGTGATGCGCATTGACAATACTTCTGCAGCATACGGCATGCAAATAAATGCAAAAAAAAAAACAAATTATGACCAACAGCCAACAGGGCTTTACAAGGGCCATCAGTATCGGAGATGAAAAGCTAACTAGCGTTAGCAGCTTCAAATATCTCGGATAAGGGAACAAAACTCGAACTTCTGGTCCGAATAGCACAGTCCACAGCAGCCCTTTCTAAACTTAAAATAATATTGAAAGACAAAGGCTTAGCCCTCGTCACCAAAATCAGACTGATGCGCTCCCTGGTCATGGCCACATTTCTGTATGCTTGCGAGTCTTGGACCCTGACTGCAGAGCTAGAGAGGAGGATCCTAGCAATGGAAATGAGATGCTACAGAAGAATCCTAGGCATCACATTTAAAGACCGCGTCACAAACCAGGAGATTAGAGACAGGGTTACTGCAGCGATCGGACCCCATGATGACCTGCTAACTACTGTGAAGAAACGCAAGCTAAAAAGCTATGGCCATATAACAAGATCTTCGGGTGCTCGCAAAGACCTTCCTCCAAGGAACAGTACCAGGAAAAAGAAGAAGAGGCAGACAGAGAAAACGATGGGAAGACAACATAAAAGAATGGACGGGCCTACCACTGAAAGAAGTTCTAATCAGGGCAAAGGATAGAGAGAAATGGAGAAGGATGGTATACAAGTCTTGCTTGGTGCCCCAACGGTCCACCAAACTAACGGATAGGTAACAGGTAACAGGTAACGTTGCTCTCTAGTATTATCTTAATTCTTACAATTTCTTAAGCTAAAACAAGACATACAGCAACGAAAAATATTCAAGCAGCAACACACTACATCAATGTTGTAAACACATTCTCTCTCTCTCTCTCTCTCTCTCTCTCTCCTCTCTCTCTCTCTCTCTCTGTGTGTTTCTTTGTCTCTCTTTTTCCCTATTTTAACTCGAAACGAACCAAAGCACATTACACAAACATAAATACGTATCAATGCTCCCATCACAGCGTTGTCATCCTTTCTGTCCTCCTTTAGGCGTACAAAAGTTTGAAAACCGTTTATGACCTCCTTCAGTCACAAAGCGACTATAGATCACCTCATGGACATTATATGAATGCCTGGGCATTAGCTTTGGTTTGAATGATGTCGCCCATACAGAGGTTTGAATTCAGTTTTCCTTCTCAGAGGTTGGAAAACCAGCCACGACTAACGAGCCCCCAAGCTTACTGGTTTAGGCGCTAGTTACTCGCCTTCGTCCCTTCTCCTGTAAATGAAAACAGTTCCGCCTGACACAATATCTGAGCCACACGTGAAGACCAGGATTGGGACTGGTCTAATGCTATTTAAGACACATGCAATTAGGAAGCATTTTATGGGTAAAGGAGTGCTTACACCCATTACCACTTCCGGCTATGACCACCTTGCGACCCTGGTAACCCTAATGCAACATTATCAGTGTGTGTGTGTGTCAAATCTTTATGCTGCCATTCCCCACGTAATCTCTTTTAACTAGTTCTCAAATGCTTTCGGCCAAGGACCTGGAACCTGCACGTGAGTCTATGTAAATTTTAATTCGCGTGCCACGGTCAGAATCACGAAAAAAAAAATCACCATTCCGACGGAACCAAGCCTCATTTTGTAATGTCAGCAGAACTTTCGATAGCAATGAGTCATAGACATTTCCCACGGGCCGTACACTAGTTATTGATGTTTCTTTTCAATATCTGCTTTACGCCTTTATAAGTTAAATAACTTTGGATTAATATTCACTCTTGGATATTCACATAGATCGAATGGTTTCCGACCTAATAAAGAAACAAGCTTATTCCTTTTAAATGCCCCATCTTTGAATAAATTGCGTTCTGGTGTAGCCATAAATATTATCTTTTATTTTTTCAATGTGTGCAGCATTTAAAAAAAATGAATTCTTTTGGACTGATGAAAAACAAGAAAAAAATATGTTTTTAAAAAGACGATACCTTCTTTGTTCAACTTATACAGGAATTATGTTGTTTTTAAGAACAAATGGATGTTAGATTTTAAAACAATTGAAAATTTTTTACCATGCCCTTTCTACATTCTCTCTCTCTCTCTCTCTCTCTCTCTCTCTCTCTGTTTCTCTGTCTCTCTTGTTTTCCTATTTTAACTGGTAACGAACCAATGCACATATGTAAATCGGCATAATTTATGTGAGAGTAAGGGAACCAAAAATAAAATATAAATGTCGACAGTGAAATAAGCTTGTTTGTTTTTCTCCATGAACAGCAGAATATATATATATGCTGTGCACTTCGATATATTTATATTAATACACCAATGTTATCAAACAACAAGATTACAAAGAGAGTTTGTGTGATACACAAACTCAGAGGTGGCCTCCGTCGGAGTCGGATCCCTGTCAGATCAGCCTATTTGCAAGATGTTTCGGATGTTCCTTCTAAGTTGAAAATAATTAACTTCTCGCTGGACGACGGAGGATGGCGAGCAGGGTATAAACCTGCCTTATCTTGATTTTTGCGCACTAGACTTTAGTTCGGATTAATCGTTGGACCCTGGCTCAATTCCTGTATGCTCCCATCCTTAAACTATCGCAATATTTCTGAAAGAACAGTAAAGGTTAAATAATATTTTCAAAAGCCTTTAGTGTTTTTTTTTCTAACCGTGACGGACAGACCAACCAACAGACAAAACGCACAAAAAAATATGCTTCTTTCATTCTAATGGGGGCACTAAACAATTTTTTTTAAAAATCTGACTTTTAAAAAAAATTAAGAAATCAGTTTAAAATCATGTCATTTTCGGGCTTTACGCTAGTACACAAAAGTCGCTGCAAAAAGTTCATTTTAAAAAATGTGCGTGATATCTACTCTTTGTGAGCATTTCTTATAGTACCATTTCCTCCCTTACATTTACGTAATTGTTTTAGAATTGGTGTCTTGTTATTAAAAAATCGCTTGCATAATTAATTTTATGAATTAAACGGTTTGCTTTTAGAAAACTAAAAGTAGCCGTTGCACCTAAACGTTTAAAGCCGCATTTAATGGTGAAATATTTTTCGTATCTCTTCTAGTTTTGGCGCTATGAGTTTGACGGACGGACAGACAGACAGAAATTTATTTTTAAAAATGTGCGTAATATATACATGCCGAGAGCATTTCTTATAGTAACATTTCCTCCCTTAGATTTACGTAATTGTTTCAGAATTGGTGTTTTATTAAAAAATCGCTTGCATAATTAATTTTATAAATTAAACTGTTTGCTTTTAGAAAACTAAAAGTAGCCGTTGCACCTAAACTTTTCAAGCCGCATTTAATGGTGAAAAAATATTTTTCGAATCTCTTCTAGTTTTGGCGCTTTTAGTGTGACAGACGGACAGACGGACATTTTGCACAAACCTAATAGCGGCTTTTCCCCTTACGGGGGCTGCTAAAAACAATAAATCTTTAAGACATTAAAAGGATTTAACGCCCTTGGTATTTACTCCGTTATTTGCAGTTCTGTAGCAAAATAGAACGGTAAAATAAAAACATTCACACATCCAAGAGATGGGAGAAAAGCTAATAAGCAAACAAGAAACTAAAAATAACATTTAAAAAAAAAGTATCAGTGTAACCTTTGAAGCACCTTCCCAACGCATGTACCACTACCAGCTCTTAGCTTTAGACTCTTGATCGAATCATACGTTGCCACAACACTCTTCTTTTGGATGTTGATCTAAAAATAATTTTAATCAGACCACGTTTCATTACAACGTCGTGGGGGGGGGGGAATTGAAAAAAAAAGTTTTTTGTAGAGACTAGGTGGGCGGAAAATAACAGAAAACGAACAACTTTAATGCTATGTAAACCAAACCATTTAGCAACAACAGTGTTATAAAAAAAGCAAAATAGAAACAATCAAGCTTTTTTAAAAGGGAAAGAACTTCACACTTACAACCATACATCTCAATAGTGTAGAAGTTATTTCTCTTATTCGATATCAAACAAATAATAAATTACCAATAATTTATTGACAAATTGTTTTTTTTTAAAGGATTTTTTTATTTTCAGGTATCTATATATATATATTCCTGTAAGTAAGAGGTCAAACAACAACAACATGCAAGCGGCAAGTAAATAGGGAAGATCCCATGGCGCACGCACGCGGTGTGAATGGAAATTGGTGCATCCCAATCCGCACTTTTTTCATTCACGAAACAAAATAACAGAGACGTAAATAAATATAGACTGGAAAAAGGAAGTAACTTCAAGTATAACGTGAAAACATGCACATATATCTACTATTGAATTCGGATTTCCAAATTATGAAAAATGTAAAAATTGCTTTATCCTCAGTCTTAGAGATTAAACACAATTTATAAGTATAAAAATAAAGTAGGCCTACACACAATTGCAATGCACACATTTTTGTTTCATAAAACTCTCTTATGAATTTGTGTAGTGAATGGAAGAAAGGTTAAAAAAGTGGAAGCCGGAAGAGATTGTTTTGTGTGATAAGAACGACTACCAGTCAATACACAGATAGATACTACTCTCAGGTTTGACTTTAGCGAGGGAAATCTGTTATATCATGTTATAAAATGGTTCAATTTAATAATTTATACACCTAAAAATTAGCACGGGACCAAAGAAAGTGCAGGGCCCACTGCGGTCGCATATGTTGCAGTGCCTATAAGGCCTGCCCTGCAAAATAGCGGCGTATGATATGAAAAATTTAAAAATTGCATTGCATGTTTCCAACATGACGAATACAAACTTTTCTTGATTATAGATGTGTTAGTGCTCCTGGGACTCATTTAAATCGACAGGATGGCGCGGGGAATCTGTTGTAAGTAATAAAATGGCTTAATTTAATCATTTTTACACTTTAAATTAGAGCGGGTCCTATAAAATTGCGTGTCCTATGAAATGCGGGCCCCACTGCGGTCGACGGCTCTGGTAAATAGCGGCGTATGCTATGCCGCCGGTCAACTAGTTATAAATAATCGTGTTTTTTTTTGGTCAAAATTTCGTCAGCTTTTCGTAGATTTCATTACAAACTCTAGTAATAAATAATACTCAAAGTTTCAGCTTGATATGTTAGAAATATCGTGTTCAATTATCTTAATGGACGAAATTCTACATATTTAGCTATACCTGTGAATCTTAAAGGATTAATTTCCCTTATTAATAGCAAGCGAAATAATTATTCGCCAATAATTTATTGACTAATTGGTTAATTTTATATTGATTCATGTCTTGTCTATGCCAATGAATAGTTGTGCAAAGTTTGAACTTTTTGCTAGACAGAGTGAAGTGATTAAAAGCTTTATAAAAAAAAACAGCTACCATCAAACGTTTTTTTTTTGTTTTGTTTTAGAAGGTAAAAAATAAAAGAACACCTTTCAATAAAGTCGTGAGTGGTCGTCTTTGATTTAGAAACACTCTGTTAGCTAAAATACTCTCTCACTTTCTCTCTCTCTCACTCTCTCTCTTTCATTATTTTTTTTTCTCTCTCTCTCTCTTTCAATCCTTTTCTCTCTTTCACCCTCATTCATTTTTTCTCTCCTGCTTCTCTTTTTCAATTTTCTCTCTCTACCTTTTTCTCTCTTTCTCTCTCTCTCTCTCTCTCTTTATACCATGTTGATCCGTTCTGACAGTAACATCATGTGATGCGTAGATCTTCTCGCCTTATCTCTGCTATGAATAGGGTGGAACAACTTGAGTTAGAGACAAGATTGTACGCTTTGAGTAATAAAATACCATTAGTAATGGCAAAAAATGTTAGAACTGAAGAAATCTGGGTGTAACGCAGCGTTTCTCAAACTACGGAGCGCGGCGTCACGACGATTTCTGCCAATTTGTTTCTGAAGGGAAAACTATTTTTATTATAATTATCAATCTGTTTCAATATTAACGAAGTAAAAAAAAAATAAACTACTATAAGTAAGAGACGCCTCATCTTTTAATAAGAATATAATAAAATGTATGATATTTGCGCGTGAGGCGCCTGCTAAAATATTAAATCATAACTTTTTGAAGAAGACGTTTTTAAAACGTCTTCGATAACGCGATTCTTCATAAATTTCTTGTGTCAGAATGCGAATAAAAATGTCGGAGGTTCGGCCACGTCTCTAGTCCGCGAGTCCGGAGTGTCTGTGTCCACCGAAAGTGAACGCAAGACTGAAGTTGAGTTTAACCCCGAGTCTCATCCCCCCTCTCCGCCAGACAGAACGACGTATGCCACTGAGCAACCAGCAGAGCTATTAACACCAGAACGATTGCATCAATGGCACAGCGTTCACACACAACATAGAGATTATGTTGCATGATGGGAAGACATTTTGAAAAGTTGTTACACATGATAACTATAAAAGTCATCTGCTGTACTTTTTTTTTTCAGTTTCCAGCAGTTCTTATCTTCTGACTGGAACATTGGAACGAAGAAGATAAAGACGGAGAAGAAATAATGTTGGAAAAATAAAAAAAGAGGAAGGTCGACCATTTGTGTGTGTGTGAGAGAGAGAGAGAGAAAGAGAGAGAGAAATATTAAGTGTGAGTGAATAAGATTTTTTTTTAAATTACGCCAGAGAATCGTATCACATAGAATAAACAAAAGACAGAGACATTTAAATTCAGTGGAAGGGAATCATATTGACGAGAAACAACATCTATAATATATATTACTTTGATATTTAAACATAACTCGATCGTTTTATTAAATATTTAATTTGCTTTTATTGAAATCACTTTTGAATCAATACCTTAAAAAGACCATACGTAATACAATGAGGGCATCAAAGTAGGTAGGCCTAATAACACTTATGATGTCAACAAGAGTACTTGACCGTTAATCGGAAACGTAAGGTTCAGGAAAGATCAAAGTTCATCTTACATTCTTCACTATTACTCAATTTTCTTTAGTTCTATTTCCTCCGTCTGTATATTTGTGTGTGAGACAGAAAAAAAAAAGGGGGGGGGCAGAGCGGGAATAAAAAAAAATTGTTTTTCAAGACTAAGGCTTTAAATTATTTCCCTTAATTTTTAGTGGCGTTTCAAATAAAGGCAAGCTGTATGATGTATTTAGAGCTGTCATGAGATAATTCGATAAAAAGGCCAAAGATTTATGTCTGGCTTCAATATATTTTATTCTGCCACAAAGAACAAGTAGGCTACTACAAAGGCAGTCAAAGTTACAAAATAACAATATACAATTATAAATAATGGTACCGCAACCATCAGATCACAAAACTTTACAGACAGTGAAATGATTCTCTAAGTCTAAGCCCCTAACTGCATTCCAAACCATCAGCACAGCAACAAAAAATATGAGAGTAATAATCACATAATGAATATGAATAATGGATAATAACAAATATAGAGAATTTTCAGCAAATTAGAGGATCTAGATTTGCTAGTTAAGCTAAAGTTTCCACATTGGAGCATAAATAATGCATTTATTTTTTAAATCTTTTCTTTTAAATTCAAATTTATCACACACATTTAGAAGACAATGAAATTTTTTTCATATAGGTGCAATTCTTAAAGCCCCTCCCCAAAAAAACAAACAAACTTGCATTTAGAAGTTATTTAAAGGTATTAGGCCTATATGAATTAATGAAAGTTAAAGCTGATTGTTTCAATTTGAGTTAGAAAATATAGAACTCACAAGAACTTTTTGATGTAAATGTAGGTCAGTGTTGACTTGCTGATTGATTGGTTTAGTTGTTTAGACTTGTGACAACTTTTCTGTGTGCTGTAAACCTGAGCGTACTTGTAAACAAGGTCAATGACACTAGCTCCATCTGGAATAACCTGCCCAGTGTGCGGCCGAACATTCCGGGCTCACATAGGTCTCACCAGCCACATGACGAGGCATAAAACCCCAGCGCAAAGCCCTCAGCCCCCAGGTCATCATCGAACCACGATGGACGAACTATATATACATGTAAACAATCAAAATGCAAACAAATACTAAAAAAATACATAGATAGTATGAAGTTGTATCAGTTAGTTTGGATCAGTTATATTCTTAAATTTGTAATAGATTTAAACTTTAATAAATGTGTGAGATTAGAAATATGTTTACCTATTGTTTACTTTAGTGCTATTGCATGCTTTTAGCTTTGTCAATTTGCTACGATCCCATCACTTATCTGGACCAGTTAGAAATGGAATGGGGGGAGGGGGAGAAAGAACTAGGTATATGGGTGATTGCTTTTTAAATGTATTTTTCTTAAGTGAGCGACTTGAATTCGAACTCGTAAGCCATAGCCTTCCCAGGCTTCTCGAGCCAACGCGGTAACCACTCTGCTAGTGAAAAGCTTATGATTAGGGAAGACTGTATAAATGTCTATTGCCCCTATTTCATGTTTGTGTTCACTAAGCCTCAGACGACGACCTATAAAGGGGACTAATTCATCTTATACCACCACTTCAGTCAAGTACAATTTCTTTTCCTTGTTTGAGGTGCGGAACAAAAAAATAATAATTACTAATAGTTATAAAGTAATTGTTTTTTTTTAAATTGATTCATTGTTATCAGGTAAAAGAAACAATTGTGCAAGTTTTCAGCTTGATCCGAGATTGGGTGTGGAAGAAATAACGTGTACAAACTTTTGACCAGACAGACAGACAGACAGACAGAGAGACAGACTGAGAGAGTGGATATACGTTTTAAAATAAACACTTGTTTCACTAAACTGATAGCTGATACAGGCTGCTTTTTAACAACACGTCTGACATTTTTCTTCATGTATTTGTGGGTGTCATTCAATAGTTATTATAACGATGTCTCTTCTGCCTCGAACGACAATGGACGCGTCCAGATGAATCACTGGTTTTGTCCTGGCACTATCTCGTGTGACTAAGCAAGCCGATTCTGAAGTGACAAAGTTTGCCACTGTTTGTACCAGCTCGCAAAGTCTGTTTCTATGCTGTCGGTCTTGCGCGATTTCTTTCCACATATTTTCATTGATGCCTGTAGTGGTTTCTGATACAGAGCGGTATGATCCATCGGCCCAGAGGTGGCATTGCATAGCCATAAATGATTTAATAAAAAACAAACAAAAAACAAGATTACTCAGAGGCGGCCCCCGTCGGAGTCGGATCCCTGTCAGATCCGCCTATTCGCAAGATGTTTCGGATGTTCCTTCTAAGTCCCTGGTTCAATTCCTGTATGCTCCCATCCTTAAACTATCGCAATATTTCTGAAAGAACAGTAAAGGTTAAATCATATTTTCAAACGCCTTTAGTGTTTTTTTCTAACCGTGACGGACAGACCAACCAACAGACAAAACGCACAAAAATATGCTTGTTTCATTCTAATGGGGGCACTAAACAATTTTTTTTTAAATCTGATTTTTTTAAAAAATTTAAGAAATTAGTTTAGAATCATGTCATTTCCAGTTTTTCGCTAGTACACGAAAGCCGCTGCTAAAAGTTCATTTAAAAAAATGTGCGTGATATCTACATCCAAGAGCATTTCTTATAGTAACATTTCCTCCCTTAAATTTACGTTATTGTTTTAGAATTGGTGTTTGTTATTAAAAAATCGCTTGCATAATTAATTTTATAAATTAAACGGTTTGCTTTTAGAAAACTAAAAGTAGCCGTTGCACCTAAACGTTTAAAGCCGCATTTCTTATCATATCATTTGCAGACTATCCCTGTCTATAAATAAGAATATAAACCCTACACAAATCTGTTTTCCCTGTACACACTTCCAGTAGGCCTGTTCTATATATAGATACTTGTGTTTCTAATTTTAACAAAATGAATTCGTTGTTTTAATAAGCAAGGGAGAAAAGGTGTATTTTTACTCTAACATTAAATGCAATGCATATAACAGAACATTTGTTCAAAAAAATCTTTTTGGTCTGATTAACAAATAATTAATTGAAAGTAAGTTTCGATTTTTTTTAAAATTTGAAACAGATTTGGGAACCTCTGCAATCTAAGACATGCAACAGGTGACTGAGTGTGATAGTGCTTGGCTTTTGAACTGAAGGGTACCGAGTTTAAATCACAGTAAAGACTGAGAATTGGACTATTAAGATTGTAAGGAAGCCTCTAAGTACACCAAACTGTTGTCTGAGATACGTCGGGAAAGTAGGATTGTTGATCGTTGTATTGGCTACATTGACAGTCGGCCATAGAAACA
>JADKLZ010000166.1:23845836-23858438 GCA_021533235.1 Biomphalaria straminea
GTTGATCGTTGTATTGGCTACATTGACAGGCCATAGAAACACATGAAAGTTAGATCACGTGCTCCATGGATCGCTAGTTCTGAAGGAGGCGATTTTCTTAACAGTCTATAACAGTTTAGTTCATACCATTAAAGACATACATTTCAAGATCGCGCCTCTGTTTTTATGATATACGGTATCGATAAGCTGTGACTTCTATGTATAATTATTGTCATGGAATAATTTCTACAATTTTTAGCAAGGTATAATCAAATTCCGTAGCTTTGACGCTTGTAACAAAAGATATTGTTCATTGTTTAGTTGGTAAAAATTATCTTTTAATATAGCCTGCTTACATTGTTTAGTCTATTGCAAAATCTATTCCAGTCTTAGTGCACATTTGGTGGAAAAAGACATTTCATTTCGAAATTAAGAGGAGATAAACCTGAACTGAGCCATGTTAGACCTTATCGAATGTGTAGAGTAAAGATATGATTAAGTGGAAGACGAGACTCCAATAATCTCCGTTAGTGTAAAACAATGATATTGTGTATTCTCTTAAACCTGAAAAAAAAAAAACAATGTCAAATAGAAAAGTGTGTGACTCACAAGCAAGACATGTCAAATGGTAGGTCAATCGGCAGGTTTTGATATATTTAAGCATTACAAACTTGATAATGACATTTAATAGCTCTTTTTGTTTTAAGAAAAGCATGGGACGGGTTGCCTTAATCAGCCAGAAAAAGCAACAGATAACATTCATGAAAGAACATCAGAATCTATGAACTAAGAAATTCCATTAACCACAGAGGAACTGGTTTCTTTTCACAATAGTTTATAAATATTAATGTATGTTTGTACTTAGATTTATGGAAATTGAAATATATAGTTTAGTGCAGATAATCCGAACTTCGATCAAGCGCTATAGAGATCTACTCAAGCGCTATTTCGCCCTTACTGACACAGAAAGAGTCGTTGGCAGCGGAGAGCCATTGAAAGAGACAGTTGGAGAGCTCTCATAAAGGCTGCAGTGCACGCATTTGAGACCCAAAGGAAAGCCGTTACTGAAGACTGACGCAGAAGAGTGAAAGAAAACTTAAATAGACCTCGTGCGGACAACGGCTTTGTCTGTACGAGATGCGGCAAAAATATGCTGGGCGAAACTTGGTTTGCGTAGGTGTGTGGAACACAGCACTCATCCATAATCTTCGGAATGAAAGACATTGCTATTACCATGTATTATTAGGCCTATATTGTATTGTTTTGTCCTAATAACAGCCTCAGAGACAGTGTCAAATAAATGGAGAGATAGATATTGAGAGAGAGAGCGGGAGGAACATGAAAGATAAATAAAGATAGACAGGTAGAGAAAATTAAAAACTAGGAGAGAAGAAACGAAAGAAATAAAAAAAAAATAGATAAAGAGAGGTATTTCGTTGCTCTTAAAATGTCAAGGTCAACTTCTGAACGTTGGCAGATTCAATAAATTTTTCGTTGGACTAGAAAGCACGACATCAAGATCTATAGATCAGAAAATACATCAGAGAAGTCTGCAATAAACTGACTTGAAAAAAAAAAAGACTTTTCCTAATGGAGCTAACAGGTGGACGGATGAGTCATGAAGGTTGTTGGTGTTATAAAATGAAAAGTTGAATGAACGAAACAAAATTAAATTAATTATAGTAAACGAAAACATCGTCTTTCAGTTCACAAAGTTTAACGGCGTAGAGGACCGGAAGCTTTGGATGTGACAAGGAAGGCCACAAAAAGGAAGGATGATAGATTTGAATCAGTGTTACATTAACAGCAGGGCATACGATACTCCATTAACCCTTACACCTGGATGGGTAACCTCTTCTGTTTCTTTTTAACAAAGTTTATATCAACTCACTCCGTCTGTCCGTCTGTCTGTTCAAGCTGTGTACATGTTATTTCTCCCACTTTCCTATCTCACAATTATTCATTGTCACTAACAAAACACGAATCAATAAAAAAAATTAATTAATTAATTAATTAATTAATTGTTTTTATATTTATTAATTTTGTTGAATATAGGAAATGCAAATAAATGTTACAGTATTGAGATATATGGCTGTAAATGTGAACTTTTTTTTCCTTTTTGCAAGTATTTTTGTTATTTTCCTTTTTTTTTCCTTTTCTAACCAACAGTGAGATATTGAGATGTATTTATTTTGTATAACAAGGGGAGGTTATTCGACATAATTGCAGAACAATAGAAGGCGTAAATTCTAAAAAAAACGAATTTCAGCAGTTCATTAGGTGAAAGCCGCTTTTTTTTACTGTTTGTCTGGCATTCAGTCTGTCTCCTCTCCCCTTAGTATGGTTGTGTGTGCATTACGTTTAAATCTAAAAAAATCTGAAAACAATAGCCGATTTCAACAACACATACATTGAGTTCCAAATAGATGCACCAGCTACTTTCGAATTCTTGAAAAGGAAACCGTTAATATTTTATGCAGATACTTCTTTACTATTATAAATCAATGAAAAAAAAATCACTTTTTGACAAACACGAACACGTCACACAGACACAAAACAACCACCGGTTTCACAATTGTCTTTGTAGTGATAAAGATAATCACTTGTGTCATCATCAGTGAATGGGCTTCCCTTCAGTGAGGTCCGTGAAGGCTTGAGAGGTTCGAATCTTCTCTTCCAAAAGTCCTGAAAGAAGACTTAACGGTTGCGGGAAACGGCCAAACAAGTCAAGAGCATGTGACTTCCCAACTTTCTAGTTCAACAACTTTGGGACAGCTCGAAGTGCCATAGCTACTTATAATCATTTGAAATCATATCTATTTTTTTTAAAGATAAAACTTTCGTATTTGATGCAACTATGTAAAATAAAAATTGAAAACAAGATACAGATGATAGCCTGTGCTCTTTAAAAACCTTTTATAAGGTAGAGCTCCTTGGGCAAACAAAAATAAATTACAAAAGAAGTAGACATGGATCTTCAATTTGCGCATGATAAAACTAGTCTAATATTGCTTCAATAGTGAATGCAATTTATATCTAGATGTGATTTAGTCAGTTATTTTTTGTTTGTTTTTGTTTTTTCAAAGTGGCATGGTACGCTTCCGTTCCGTGACAGGTGTGATTGCTGTTAATGTTTTAGACAGTGAGTAGGCCTAACGGGAACGACTGACCAGCAGGGGCAGGCCACGAGTTTATGAGTAGGTGTCTAACACATTTTGTTTTATCTCCGCGAATGTATTATTGAGCTTTCTTAAAGGATGAGACCATAGACATATATAAATATAGACTGGCCAATAAGAGAGTTTTATGAAGGGAAAATTTGTGATTTGCAAATTAGTGTACTTTACTATACAGCATGAGCAGTATAAAAGTTAAGTATTCATATCTATTTCAGCCATAACCTATATAAGTATTACAATATTTTCACTAATGTGTCTTTTTTTTGTATCTCTTAGCGTGACTGTAATGTCAATTAATCATAATGTTCATTTTTTGTTCTGAAACTGATTTTTAATTTTAGCTTATTTATTCATTCTGCTGAAAAAAATCCCTAATTTCACTAATTCAAAGTTAAGGACTGAATCCATTACTTCCTTTTTCCAGTCTATCCTATACTCTTAAGCGAGCAATTCTTGTATATATATATATTTATTTATTTATATATAAATTTTATTTCGAAAACGGCTCTAACGATTTTCTTTAAAATTTCAAGGTATGTGCGTATTAGTGAGAAAAAAATTCTGAACTCTTTGGCCACATCGGGAAAACTCGAGTTTGACCGTTATATCGGTTTGAAAAATGTCTCATTATCGAAAAATTTATTTTGGTTTGAAGGTTTAATGAATGAAATGGAGAATTTATGAATGAAAGTTTTCCATGACGTAAACGGGAAAAACGCTGCTTACGTCACTAGGCTTACCATAGTACAATGCAAGCAAGAACGAGTCAATAGACTTAATTAAACACTTGCGCACCATCTTATTGAAGATTGATTTATTGGAAGGAAAGTAATAAAATTAAATGTACCGATGTATGATTAGTTATTGCCTTTTAAGAACTTAATAAATTGTTTACACCTAAATTGCGTAGGGCGTGTAGATACCGTTTACTTTGTTATTTTTTTTGCTGGTAATCTCCAGATGTCTCGTTCTGAGGCCGCATGCAACCAGGTGCTCTCTTCTATGTCAATTGTCAGCTAAGGCCAGTTGGCGCCTAAGCTGGTCTTTAAAGCATTTCGGTGTTACGCCGACCACTTTATTAGCTCACCAAAAAAAAAAAAAAAAGACCGCCTTTGCCATGAGTTTGTCTGAGATTGTCTCTCATACAGGATACTGCTCTGTCAAGCGTAACTGTCGGACTTAAAGAATTCCCTCTATACAAAGGCCCAACAGAAAATTTGCTGCCGAGGACAGACGCAGATGCGAAAAGAAAATCTTAATCGACCACCGGAAGACAATGGTTATGCTTGCCCTGGATGTGGCAAAATATGTAGGTCACATCTGGGGCTGCGTAGCCACGGGAAATACTGCATTTCTCATTAATCTTCGGATTTGATGTCAAGCCTTAATATAATTATTATTTTGCTGGTAAAATTATGACCATGTATTCATGCTTCAGTGTGTAATGTCCCGTACCAAAACAAAGGAAATGGTGATTACACAGCTGCTCTACTCCTTACTTGCTCACACTGAACAAGATATCTAGCTAGCGGTCAACGAGTTTGCGTACGCTGCAGCCACTTTTGATTTAACTATAAACCTCAGTAAAAAAAATGGGGTTACCGTTAGGGCGTGGTGAAGAAAGGCCCAGGAGATATCTAAATGAGGGATGTGTAAAAGCAGGCCATATCCTTCTATGGGCTGTAGCACCAGTAGCAGTAGTATATAACCTTTCTTAGTATAAATTATTTAACCGAGCAAGGCTCGGCCACCTGATATTATTTATTTATGCTATCTATGTTATTTTGTGAATGAAAATAGTGCTGATTTGGATACACCATTTTTCACACCATGCTGCGTAAATGAGGAGGCAGTGTAGTTTTGTTTAATCTCTAAGACTGAAGATCGTGCAACTTGTCAGATTTCGGAAATCCGAATACAATGGATATACATTTTTTCAAGTTACATAAAGTTACTTCCTTTTTCCAGTCTATATATGTCTATGGATGAGACACATATATTCTATGTTTAAAGTTCCATTACTTGAACTTGAAATTGTCAATCTTTTCAAATAAGCATCTTTCTGAAACCTAGCACTTATCATAACACACATAGTTTAATGATTAATGCATGTATTGTAAATATATAATTTCTAGGCTTGTTATCTTAACTTATCTTATATAATACAGACGTTACTTAAAAAAAGATCATGATTACGTCCTACGAGTCATACATTTAGTCATGCAATGACCTAAATTCTAAACCATTGGTTTTCCTGGCTAGTTCAGTTAACCCATCCCATGCTCTAATAGCACTAGAGAAGAAGGAACATTTGTATAAATTTATCCCAGCATATGGAATGAGGAATGTGCCTTTGTATTTGTGTCTTTCTGTGTTAGATGTAAATGTTACGTAAGGGCGGAGGTTTGAAAAAAATATAACAGGACACACCCTAACATTGCACCTTTACTGCTGGCATGGGCATGGAGTCAACGAGTATAGCTATCTCTATTTTTTATTCTCTGACTCAATGAATCAAACTTAGCAGGTCAAAGAAACGCGAATCGCTCTTGTAATGTAATCTGATAAAGCAACGGAGAAGACTAGATTATGTGCCACTGAAATACCCAGGAAACTAAAAATAGCCTTCACATTAAATCCTGTCCTGTGCGAATTCCCCATCCTCTACATTATTTCCTTGTTTTCTGTTTGGTTGTTTGTTTATTAAAGTTTCGTAAACAATTTCTGATTCAACTTTTCCCAGAGTTCTAGGCTTATCTGAAGGAGCTAATGATAGTAACATTCACACTTTTGCACAGACTGATTCACGAAAGTGTGTTGAAGCGTTACCAGGTCATTCCAACTTTTAGAAATAGAAGTTGATTTTCCTGCCACTTAAGAACTGTCAGTATGACAAGATCAGAAATGACTGTGGGCTATTGTATGATCTTTGCCCTTTATGTAAATGTTCGCCAACAAACTTCCCTTTCTCTAGCAAAGCGTGTTTCTTTCCCGTTTGGATGGCGTTTTAAGAAGATGGCTGTATATAGTAGGCATTGGTTAGCTATATGCACTAGGTTGTCCTCCTTGCTTGCGGGGAAGTGACGCTCATTGAAGACACGTTCTTACAAAACCTTACGTAGCCTAGTTCGTAATAGAAAACTGTATGGGTAATTTTAAATAATGTTAACATGAGAAGTGGGTGTAGCGGTGTAGCAAGATACTCCTGGGATTGGGTTCAAGACTATGGGCACCTTCGATGGGATGGAATAAGACAAAACAAAATGTTTCGCCATGTATGAGCCAGTCCAGTTTTAAAATGTAGAAAATAAAAGACAACTGTGTCAATGAATAGTTTATCAATTGATAACAAATTATAAATAAGTATATATTATCAATGAGTAGCACATCAATATACTAAAACTGTGTTTTCTGAACATCCCTGTCGCAATGTAAAAAAAAACAAAAAAAAACAAGTGCATGTATTTTTTTAAAACTTGTTTTTATCGCTAAATGGTAAAAATAGCGACTAAAGCCAACCTGTTTTAAATAACAAAACTTATAAAGTAATTTTGTATCAATCGTAACGTCAATATGTATTATTCTTCTGAAAAACTGGTCAATTAAGAAATAGAGAGTATATATTGACACTCTAAAATTATTCATATACAAAGCCATTTACGATACTAATGAAGTAAAAACGCTCATGATCGATTTGCTATTTTAGTTCTAGGTCTACAGATGTCAGATATATAATAATACAATGAATTCTTCTGAAATCATAGACGAATTCTTCCAGTCAACATTTTTTTAAGTGCCCTTGTGGACCTTATTTAGTTATATAGAATATTTTATCCAGCAATGAAAAATATTTTTTAAAAGTTACATTTTTGACTATTTATTTTCCAAACAATAGTATTCTCTTGACTGGTCGAATTGATGCACATAAAGGTCTCTGGAAGTCAGTAGCAGTATATGCGACCTTTCTTACCAAACTGTATTGGAAAAACTTAGATAATAAAAAAAAACTAGCCAGCAACAATAATCCTTCCTATTGGTCTTATATCTCAATAAATATCACGATGAATCATTTGCTATATTAGCGTGCGAATTTCTCTTGTTCTGAAAATGAGGCATCAAAGGTTTCTTCTCACCATTTCAAATGCAGGTGATATGGGAGGGAATACATAGTTCAAAGTCCTACGCCCAAAGGGATTCACTCCTGACTTTTAGTGGCCGCCGACTCCTGAAGCCTTAGCACTGTAAGGGAGCTAAGTGTTTGAGCACTAGCACAAGAGCAAGTCAAGTGCTTTGCTTTGTTGTCAAAATGTATAAGACGCTTGATGTTTGGGAGGAGTTTTTTTGACAATACTTCAAGTTCATGGAGGGTGTATGGGCGGAGGAGAGCCTGATCTCAAAAACGGCTCTAGCGATGTTTCAAGAAATTTAACAGTTGATGTATCACCCTGAGAAAAGAATGACTTGCTCATTGGTCTTACGGGAAAACTATAGTTTGACTGTTATTAAAGTACAAAATATAATATATTTAAATTGGGCTTTTAATTTGATTAAAAAAAAAACCAAGCGCAGCCAGCCGTAGTGTACCGATAACATACTTTTTTTTACTACATTTAAAGTAGTTTAAAGTTTATTGGTAGATTATCTAGCTTTGCTTTTATTTTTACTTAACTTAAATCTGATATAGATTATGCCTACATTTAAATTGTAGATCAAGAATTAGATCTAGATCTGCACTAGAACTTAAAGTTCTTAATCAGAAGTCTAGCTCTAGTTCTAGATGTCTCTTTAATGACAATACCAATATATATACAATGCCTACTGGCCTAAGGGTAGCATCCTTCGTTTTCATAATTAATTAATTAATTAATTAATCTCATTGTTAGTTACAATCATGAGTTTGATTTACGTACATTGTATTTAAATTAATGTTTATATTTTGGTTTATTTTACGTTGTATAATGTCTTTCAATAAATGACGTTTTTATATATTTTTTTAACAAAGTTTAAAGTTTATATCAACAAACTTTCTCTGTCTGGTACAAATCTTGTAAATCTTATTTCTACCGCTTTGGCTTGAATCAAGTCGATTTTGCATAACTATTCATTGTAAATGAAAATACACGTATCATTCAAATGGTAATTAATTAATTGTTTTATGTAGAGAAGGGAGATAAATTTTGCAGTGTTGAAATATATGACATACTTATCCTTAAAAAAGCTTTGTTTTTAAAAAGCTTTATTATAAAAAATATTTTGCTTGCTTATGTGTATTTTTTTTTCTAGGCCTTTGCTTTTTTTTTTTCAAAACATAAAGTAGGGTAAGAATTGTCAAGAAATTTTCACAGAACTTTACCGAATATTTTATTTCGATAGTCGAGAGGAGTATTCTGAATAAAGACTTCAAATGCAAGATGTGATAGAGATATAAGACATTTATTCAGCACATCTCGTGTGTCTAACGAGAGCAGTTTTTAAGTCACATGCTTATTCCCAATTTGTACATTCAGAAGATCAAGAGGCTGCAACGTTTTCAGCCTGTTTCTGCCCCTGATAAGTTACAAATCAGCGCTCCAGAACATAAGCTTGCCCTGAACTTATGTTGTGCCTTTGGTACCGCAGTTGATGATACCAAAAGTTAAAGTGTTTCATGTGTCTATTAAATATATATATATATATATATATATATATATATATATATTAATAGTGGACGGCCTGTAGCTTATCTACCCAGTGGCGTAGCATGGCACACATGGGCCCGGGTTCAAGAATATGTAGGTGGGCCCCCTCTTTCCAATAAAAAAAAATTAGTTTGTTATATAAAATGTCAAGTAGTCTCTAAGCAACAAATACATTTTTCGGGTTATAATGTCATTTATTGATTCAGATAGGACTCCGCTGATGTAATAAGGTCTTCAAACTCAATGTTTTTCTAAACTTCTAAAAAAATATCTCGGATAAAAAAACACATGTTGCTGTTTTTTTTTTTCATTATAAACATTTACATTCCAAAAATACTTTTGGATTTATGTATTGTAGGGATTGATTACAAACTATAATCTAGTTTTATGTAATTCAGTTAACTGTAACTAATCTAACACTTATTGACTTTGTCATTTTTCTGATTTCTATTTTTTATTATTTGCGGCTTCTCGCACAGTGGAAACAAATCAAATCGAATATAACGCAGAACTAGAGTCTACATTTATTGCTTATTTTACCTGGCGAACAGCTAATCAGTTGAGGTAAATATATATGTTTGATTAAATAAAGGAATGTTAATTAGACATAATGACATTAAATAAAGTTAATTAACGTTACCAACGCAAATTCATAGAAAGAAGCAGGTTAAGGGAGAGCAGTATACTTTCGTAGATATAAACAAAGGGAGAAGACAGTCAGACTGCCAAAATCATTTTATAAGTCAGACTGTCACAATCATTCTATAAGTCATACTGCCACAATTTTTCTATAAGTCAGACTGCCAAAATCATTTTATAAGTCAGACTGTCACAATCATTCTTTTCGTCAGACCGCCACAATCCTTATATAAGTTAGACTGCCACAATAATTATATGAGTTAGAGTGCCACAATCACTCTATAAGTCCAGTCTTTTTTTTTTTTTTTTTTTTTTTTTTTTTTTTTCTGCACCACAAAGTCCAATCTTTTTTTTTCCTTTTCTACTTCACAGTCCAATCTTTTTTTCCTCATGTCTGTCTATGCATGACTATAACAGGTATATTATATTCCGCCTATACAACACTAGGTTATGTCTATTATACACTGTTTACACAACACTAATTAGCTGAGAAATTTATTCACTTTTTAGGCTCCTGAACCTGGAATCCTGTGTTCGAATCTCGGTGAGGACTGGGATTTAGAATTTCTGGAGTCTTAGGGCGCCCCTGATTCCGCCCTACACTTTAGGTACCTGACTTTAGTTGGGGAAAGTAAAGGCGGTTGTTCGTCATGCTGTCCACATGCCACTTTGCTCGTTAACCGTTGGTCTAAGAAACAGATGACCTGAACTTCATCGGCACCATAGATAACAAGATCTGAGAGGGGAACTTGACTTATTTACTTAATTAATTTAATACAACAATAAGTCATATCCATTGTACTCTGCCCATACAACATTATGTCATATCTATTATACTCTGTGACTTTATGTCTCTATACATGACTGTCAGCATTCCGGGCCAGTGCTTATGTCTTGTAAGACTTTCACTTAATCCCAAACATGTACGTCTAAAGGGCTACGGCTTTGAACTATATTTCGCTTTTTAATTCTAAATCTCAGAAAAAAAAAACTTGTTTCTAGTTGAAGTATTTTGATATTTGACCAGGGGCGTAGATAGAAATTTTTTCATCGTTTAGGCGCCCGAAAGGGGGGGGGCTTGATCTATTTAGGAGCTCATGCATTTTGCGTAATGCTTGATTTTTAATGTAAGAAAAACACTCCCCCACCCTAGCTACGCCATTATATTTGACTCTCACTAAATCACGGGTAGCCACTTCATAATCAATAGATTTTCATACATTATATGAAAATGTAGAGCATGTTAAATAGAAACAATTTAGATTTTATACATATTTTGAATTCATTCCATAAAAAGTCTAAAATTTCTGCATAAATATATTTCACACGTAAAAAAAAAAACAAGACTTTACCTTTCCTTGTTATTCCGAAACGTTTATAAGTTAACACTTTTCAATTTCGAGCCAAACTGTCTGGTCTGTTAATACTATTTCACCAAAAACACGTGGGAAATCCTGGCAATACGTCGCACTTGCCTCTCATTCTCTGTTCGGGCTTCCTTGACCTTATTTCTGCCTCGTCTTCTGCGACCCCATTAGAACATTTCCCCCCCTGGCTTACACGTGTTTATACTCCACTAAATGCGGCGAGTCTCAAAAAAAGTGTCTGTCCGTGAGTTCACCTGTTAGCAGAAGTCAGTCCATGGGGTCATGGCGAGCGGGGCGGATTAACAAGACAGGCAGCGATGTTAGAATTGTTTTGTCTTTGGGATAGGGTACATTAGGGAAAAAAAATAATAGAATTATCCATTTTCAAAACTAAACAAAAATGTGTATTTTATGTTTAGAAAACACTAGGTCTAGATCTAACGACCTCATCTGAAATTAGAATTATGCGTTTATGGAAAATTTACCAAAACTAATCTATTCTAGCCGACTCTAAATATTACTAAGTCTTTAGAGTCAACACTTTAATATACATCTATCGCCATTTAAATGTCTGCAGTCTTACTCTTTCTTTAATCTCTGTCTCACTCTCTCATTTTCTGTCTCATTATAAAATATATTCATACACAAGTAAACCTAAAAAAAGGAAGCGAGAGAGAGATATAAGAAGACTTATGTGCTATTTTCACATATGTGACATGTGAACAGCATTAAGCTGAACATGACCTAACCAAAGCTACAGTGAGTGTAAAATGTACACAATAGTGTCACCTAACTTAAACCTATGTCTGATTTACAACGCCAATTAATGCATTCCTACTACCCAGCTGATTGCAGGCTTTATTTTAAACGTATTATTTAGAGAATACAAAAGTCACATATTAAATATTCACTTCCAAATCTACATTTTATAAAATGTTTAACTCCCCCCTCCATCCTCCTCCTAAAGAACACATTTTTAAAATTCCAAAAAATAGCACGCACAATAACTCACAAACACACACACACATATATATATACTCTCTCTCATTTTTCCAAGAAATAAAAAAGATCCGGTTTTTCCCCAATTCTGTTGTAATAGACAATTATTTTAATTACAAACTCGTTTAGTGGTGAAAAAGAAACTCATTTCATTGTTTATAAGACAGTCTTATTGAATCGTGTGACAAAGATTTATCAGTAGGTATGAGTCGGTAGTTCCGGCATTCTTTTTAATGAGTTACTCCTGGCAACTACTTAAGAGTTTTAAACTATCCCCTTCTGTTCAGAGCAACCAGAAAACGAAGTCTAATTTATGGCTGATGAGTAGACGCCTAGACAGTGACAGCCTCTAAGAGATACACGCCTCTAAATGTATATGGGTATTAGTCAAAGTTGGGACGTAAACACAAATAGCATGGGCGGACGTTTGGGTTCAAGTCGACGTAATTTAGTGTCTGATTGATAAATGGTTCCGTCAACATGGCTTAACTGGTGGTAATTATTTCGAAGTATTGTTAAAGATGCATCGCTAATCTATATCTATCTATCCATCTTTATATCAATGAATATATAACTATAAGCAAGTTGTTAAGTGACCAAACGTGAATATTCAATAGAACATCGCAGAGGTCGTAGAATATATTTGTAACTTTAATGACCAATGATTTGACATCTCTTCATCTTAAAATTATTTTTAAAAAAATCATAATGTAATCTTTGAGTAATGGTCGATATTTCTAGACTGCGTAGACTCATTTCGT
>JADKLZ010000166.1:23858538-23878048 GCA_021533235.1 Biomphalaria straminea
TGTTCAAATCTAAATTAGGTCGGAAGTACTTTTTCCCTTATATATTCTTTGCATTTATTTTTTTTTTTATTAAATTAAACTGTCATTCTTAGGCTGTGAATGTAAGTGTGAATGACAGAGAAAAAAAAATCTGGATGAAAATATGAAGAGTTGGGATCAAAACGGTGCAGGCTATAAAAAGAAAAGACCTAAAACAAGGCAATGAAACTACACATTTACAGTACTTTCTTGAACGAGTATTTTACCCAAGATCTGTGTACTTTTTGTTTTAGGACTAGAAACCAGGTGGTAGGGGGCAGCCCTCTCTTTTAATGCCAAATGCAAACATAAGCGAAAATTATACAAAGAAGAGAAAGCTCTTACATGATTAATCGTTTACACTCTACTGCCCCCTTCCCTTTTCCGACAAAGCACACCAACCTCACACGGGAATCAAATATGGCGACAGTCTATGTAATTGCGCATGAATTTAAAATATACGATGTTTCGGAAAATTTAGAATTCATAAGAAATTTGTAAGTATAAGAGTGTAACAATTGAGATGAGTTCTGAACACAAATGTTTTTTTCTAGTCGCGTATTCCCTCACCTTTACTCAATGTGAGATTTTTCTGTTGTTTAAATAATTTTGGGATTATAACTAACAATTAATAAATGTATACTTTTATCCTAAAAATACAAACAATTTATAGTAGAATCTAATTAGTCTGCTTAATTTTTCCTCCCTCTTCAGAAATTTTTTTATAGCTTTGAAAATACTGTAAGACAGTGTAAGAAATCACTAACAGCCGTATTAACAAAATGAATAATCATTTATAACTTGTTATACAAAATATTTTTCGAAGCCATTTATTTTTTGCGGCGTTTATCTAAAACTGTCAGGTATCGTTTTTTGCAAGGAACAAAACAGTTGTATTTGCAATTTAGTAAGGGCCAAAAAAAAAACAGTTGTATTTGCAATGCAGTAAAGCTATAAACAAAACAGTTGTACTTGCAATATAGTAAGGGCCAAAACAAAACAGTTGTACTTGAAATATAGTAAGGGCCAAAACAAAACAGTTGTACTTGCAATGTAGTAAGGGCCAAAACAAAACAGTTGTATTTGCAATTTCGTAAGGGCCAAAAAATTAATATTTGAATTTTTTAAAGTAAAAAACATTGTTCAAAATGTTATTAATAATTAAATATTTGACATTTCGCTCGCGTCAAGCGAGTTCTCACTAAACAGGAAGATACTATTACGATATGAACTCGTACTAAACATAGGCCTATACTTAGGCTACTCGGGCCTCGATTGTCACTTCCATATCTGCCCTTGCCCCAACGTAACTTTTTTTTTTTACTTCATTTGACCTGCAATTTATTTCCTGAGAGAGAAAGAGATAGAGAGAAAGAGAGAGAGAGAGAGAGAGGAGGAAAGAGAGAACGAGCTGTGAAATTTTATTGTAACAGATTCACTAATTCACGAACTAAACAAGTATGTTAGGTTGGTCGTGAAAGTGTGGCCCGTTTATTAAAAACCTAAAAAGAAGGGGGTTTTCCCACAATGATATGCTTCAGTGTACTACTTGAGGCTGATCTTCGAAAGCCCCAGGACGATGATCCAGTGAGTAACTGGAGCCAACTAAAAACGACGCTGCAAGACGTGGCGGCCAAAGTCGTGGGATACTGCAGCAAACCCAACAGAGACTGGTTTGATGAGAACAATAACGCAATTAAGGAACTACTAGCGAATAAGCATAAATATTATCGCTCTGTACTCGCGAACCCTAGTGACAACGCAGCCAGGACTCTCTATAAAGCTTCTTGTCACACTCTGCAGTCAAAGATCAGGGAACTAAAAAATAATTGGTGGCTGGAGCTGTCCGTAAGCATGCAGAGACATGCTGACACTGGTGACACACGCTCATTCTATGAGTCGCTTCGTTGTGCCTATGGCCCAACCTACCAGACTACAGCACCGCTAAGATCATCCGATGGTTCTACACTATTTACCAACAAGGCGGACATACTAAATCGGTGGACAGAACACTACAGTACTTTGTTTGGTGATAAAAGGCACGTATCGGAGGATTCGCTGGCAAATGTCCCTCAGAAAACCATAAGGGAGGAGCTCGACGACCCACCGACATCTGAAGAAATTGAGACAGCAATATCTAAACTCAAAAGACACAAGGCACCTGGCTCTGATGGACTTCCTGCGGAAATATTTAAAACGGGTGGTTTCGCCCTAACCGAGAGGCTAACAGACTTGTTCACTCTATGCTGGGCGAAGTGCGTAGTCCCACCTGAACTTAGAGACTCCGTAATCATATCCCTATACAAAAAGGGTGACAAGTCTAACTGCTCTAACTATCGAGGCATTACACTTCTGTCGGTAGCAGGAAAAATCTTTGCTCGAGTGTTGCTCGACCGACTAAACCAGTCTTTAGTAGATGAGGTCTTATCTGAAAGCCAATGTGGTTTCAGAGCCGGTAGAGGTACAACTGACATGATATTTGTTCTGCGACAGTTACAGGAAAAATGCAAAGAGCAGAACCTAAACCTGTACGCAGCTTTTGTGGACCTCACCAAGGCTTTCGACACGGTCAGTCGCGATGGTTTGTGGAGGATTTTGGCTAAGCTGGGGTGCCCACCTACGTTCCTATCCATCCTCAAGCAGTTTCACGTTGGACAGAGAGGCCAGATCAGACACAATGGTGCTCTTTCTGATCACTTCCCAATAGAAAATGGCGTGAAGCAGGGCTGTGTACTTGCCCCTACTCTATTCGCTATCTTCTTTGGCGTAATGCTGGGTCAAATGAGACAGCGTTTGCATGAAGGCATCTACATCCGGTTTCGTTGTGACGGCAGCGTGTTTAATCTCCGACGTCTACTATCACACACAAAAACAAAGGAGATGGTCATAACGGAGCTTCTCTATGCCGATGATTGCGCCCTGCTAGCTCACAATGAAAATGACCTCCAGAACGCGGTAAACGAATTTGCCTACGCTGCCGCCTCTTTCGGTCTATCTATAAACCTCGGGAAAACAGAAGTCATGTTCCAGAAGTCACCAAATGAAACATACTCAGCCCCAAGGATTACAGTAAACGGGCATCCCCTTAACGTGGTAGACCACTTCACATATCTTGGTAGCATAGTGTCAAATGACGCCTCACTTTCAAGGGAAGTTGATAACCGTCTGGCCAGGGCCAGTAGCGCTTTTGGACGCCTTCAGGCGAGAGTTTGGAAGAACAAATCGCTCCGCCTACCTACAAAAATAAATGTCTACCAGGCGGTGGTTCTCTCAACCCTTCTATATGGCTCTGAGACATGGACACTATATAGAAAACAGCTGAGACTCCTTGAGCGCTTTCACCAAAGGTGCTTGCGCTCCATCATGGACATACGATGGCAAGACCGCACTACAAACAGCGATGTCCTTGCGAACGCCGGTATAGACAGTATAGAGGGACTTCTTATGATCCGACAGCTACGCTGGGCAGGGCACGTATCCCGTATGGGAGACGAACGCATGCCAAAGGCAGTCTTTTTTGGTGAGCTAAAAGGTGGTCGACGTAACAGAGGCGCCCCACGGAAACGCTTCAAAGACCAGCTTAGGCGTCAACTTTCCTTGGCTGACATAGAGGAGAGCACCTGGCTGCATGCGGCGTCGGAACGAGACAGCTGGAGGTCACTCACAAAGGCCGCGGGATGCACATTTGAGACCAAAAGAAAATCTGCCGCCGAGGACAAACGCAGACGACGGAAAGAAAATCTAAACCGACCACCTGCGGACAATGGTTTCGCTTGCCCTGGATGTGGCAAAATATGTAGGTCACAGCTGGGACTGCACAGCCACGGGAAACACTGTATTCCTCACTAATCTTCGGACTCGAAGACAAGCCTATTATTATTATTATGTAATATAAAGCCTAGGAACAAATCAATGGGCGCAGCTGGTGAGTACTGCTAGTATTTTCTAAATTGAATACATAGAAACGAACCTAGGTTTTTCTTAGTTCCGATACTTGGTGTGTAATATTAAAACAGCACCTACCAAAATAAATACTAAAATATATATATAGTAATTGCCGGAGATGATACGCGGCACGCGGACTACAATATCAAACATTATTGATCTAGTGGATCGGATTTAGATTAATGTCAAAAATTGATAATGTTCCTGTCGGCGACAAAAATAAAGGTAGAGAGTGATAATGGTTATGCTCGTAAGGCGACTAATATCATATCTTGATACTTTGAACACGGGGAGCTAAAAAGCCTTCGAGTTTCCTTCTTTAATAGAGACAAATTTATCTTATCTTTTAAAAAATATTTTTTTGGGCCCTCGGCTGTGGGAGGAGGGCCAATTGGTCTCTTTGCGCCTGACACATTTATACTTTTTACTTGCAAAAACATATCCCATTCTGAAGAATAAATATGGACAATACCGTTTATCTTGGCTAATTAAATATTTATCATTTTGTGAAATAGACAATACTAGTCGACCGGAGGCCTAACATACGCCGCTATTTTGTGAATGAAAATGTTGTGGATTTGGATATTAAATGGAAGTGAGATTAAAAGGGGGAAGCTAGAAGGATATGAACAGGAAGCCAGTGAAATTATTATTTTAACGTAATTTGTGATATTAATTAAAGTACTTCTAAAGTCAAACCTGAGAGTAGACTCTATCGCTGTGTATTGTCGTTCTAGTTTCAAGAGTCTTACGACACAATAATCTGGAAATACTTTTAATATTATGACAAATTAAGAATAGACATAATAATAGACACCATACGGAAATTATGATAGTGATATTAATTAAAGTACTTCTAGAGTGAGACCTGAGAGTATCTGTGTATTGTCGTTCTAGTTTCAATTTCAAGAGCCTTACAACACAATACTCTTCAATCAAATAAAAAAACACTCTCAGGTTATAATCTGTAAATATACTTTTCATATTATGACAAATTACTTATAGACATAATTTCATCTTATCTCTTCCTGTTCATCTCTTTTGGCTTCCACTTATGTACCCTCCCTTCCATTCACTACACAAATTCACACCATTTTCCATTCACGTCATGCTGGGCTACGGGATTACTCTATATCCGCAGAAATATGAATGAGTGATCTTTCTTTTACTTGTTGCTTGTTGTGTGTTGCTCGATTGAACTTTTGAATTTTGGGAAGAAGAGAATTATATATATTGATAGATAGATGTTATCGTGAAATGTTTTACATATTTCGGATGTTCCTTCAGAGTTGACGATAATTTACTACCTAGTCCAAACCACCCGCAGGACGACGGGGAATTGGAGCAGACAGGGTTTGAACCCAGGACCATCGATTAGGTCAAAAGACTGCCCAGCGCGCAAACTGCATTACCAGGCGGCTTCCAAGAAATAATGGTATAAACTTATCTTTTACTCTACACTTTTTTACTATCAGGTCAAATTTAAATTTTATTGCATATTGTGAATCAGCTGTAAATGCGACCCACAGTGTGTTTAGTGGTGGAGCTATTGACATAAAATGCTCACTGAGTAAGCAGATGCTAAGGAGACATTAGGTTTAAATGGTAAAGAAAGGATTTTTTTAGTTTACCAACTTTGTAGGGAAGATTTTGAGGCGCCATTAGGTGTGACAGGTAAAAAAAGAAGGTTTTAGTTGAGCCTCTTGGTAGAGAAGTTTAACACACAATCAATGGATGGCAATAACTAAGTAAGCTTAACATTTCCTTCGATTCTAGTGAAGAAATCAGTTCGTTAACAACCATTCATGTTGTTTTTTTATTTGTTTTCTTGAGATATCCCTCGTAACTTACACAAAGTCTAGTTATACTACAGGGATACTTTCCTGACAACTTCTAGAGGGACACTTGCTACTGATACAGTAAACCTCACAAACATAACCTTTATGAACATGCCACATACTAAGTACCTAGACTCGTGTCATATCTGTCTGGGCAGGTTGTAAAACTTTTCAACATTCTTGACAGCGAAGGACGTAAATCTTTCCATTCAATTGATAACATACACACACACACTTGCACACAAACCCTTAGATATACACACTTACACACTGACAAAAAATGTAGAAATCTATCTTTGCTGTCCGTTGCTAATTTTTTTTCGACTGAGCTAGCTCCCGTGTAGGCGAGTAGTGCATCGCTAAACTGCCCCTTGTTAAGAAAGTTCCTCCAAAATGGACCTCATTCACCAATCGTAAACAAACAACATTTAGCCACGTGATTCTCTATATCTGCTATACGAAGTATTTCATCCATCGTGGCTGTCACATGATATATATTTTTCATTATTTTATCAATATTATGATGTGGCTAAATGTGTTTATTTACGATTGGTGAATGAGGTCCATTATGAGATTGCACTTACTTCGGTCTTGTTGTTTAAAATTTAGAATAGGCAAATATGAAAACAGAATTGTTAATAAAATTATGCATAGTACTAATAATAATTGTTATTAAAGTCTTATTTGATTTAAAATTAAGAAGCCCCCTACCCACCTAGGGATCATGTATGTTCTATTTTTTTTTTTCCATTCTAATTCCTTTTTTACTCAATTATACCTAATGTCTAAAAGCTCTATTCTGAAATTAATCTTAGATAACATATGCGCACCGATTATAAAAAGACATTTTTAAAACAATATTTGGCAGTATTATAAGTCTTTGTTTGAGTGACAGCTTAAGAGGCACGATAATTGCACATCACACACACACAAACACTATTATCCTACTTGTTATTCACACTTTCTTCATGGGTGGTAAAAAAAAACTTAAGTAAACAATTTAATTTTTTTTTCTAAAGTAGAAAATAGCTTCTTCAATGTGTTTTCAAATTGTATTTCAAAACAAACAAACTTTTCATTGTGGACACTTTAAAAAGATTAATGATAAAAGCGAATTTAGATTTTTTTTTTACTCGAAAACACCAACTATTTTAGGGGATCTATTATCAGGGATACAGCAGGAAAAGAGCAGCAGAGAGAGAGAGAGAGAGAAAGAGGGCCATTCGATATAACGCATATAACAAATACTTTAATTCACAAGCTTTAACGTATGTTAAGTGGGATTGTTAAAATGTGGGTAATTTTATTGGCATTGCGACAAAAATGAAATTAATAAAAGGAGTGGGGGTGTTTCGGCTAAAATAAACAGTATATAGACTTGAAACAAATGTATTAAAATATAAAGGTTAAATAGATTATTGGAATAGAAACAAGATATCATGAGACGCGTTTCTTGATCGGGTGCACCTAAGTTACAGATAGGTCTGTAGGCGACAAGACCATGACCAGTCCTGCTTTTAACTATACTGACTTGTTCTAGCTTGGACAGTCTCAACTCAGTTGCTCTTCAACTCTTATGGCATTAGGCACTTTTCTCAGCACTCGTGTAATTTTTTCCATCATTGACCTAGCCACCTTTGAACGCTACAAGGTAACTTCCCAGGTATTGCCAATCCCTTCCAGAGAAGCACTGCGCTGCCGATGGTGGCTAATTATTGGTTTCTTATGTCATCGTGCCCTTGTACTGTATATCCTGGTAAGAAAAAAAAGCAATAACTGTTTAACTTTACACAATCAAGTAGATGTGTCCAGTGGCGTCCCTGGGGGTGGGGGTGTCACTCACCATTGGATGTGTTTATATTTAGGAAAACAAACTCTGATAGGCTTATATGCACTAATAATTGAATTAAAAAACAAAGCAATAGAATTCAAGTGTCTCTATGTTAACCTCATATCATATAAACTTGTTGTGAGAGAGCACTTCTCATCATGTACCGCCAAAATACTTGAGTCACTAAATTAATGCCAATCATTTAACTCTTTACTCAATCATCTGCCTGCTTAATTGCCGGTTATTTTGATCCACTTATTAGTATACGTAGCCAATATCAAACAAGTTTGTTGCGTAATGAGGACATCGACGTTTGTGTTTATGTGCTTATGCTGATAGGTTTGAGTGATTTAAAACTAACACTATGTCCTTCCAACACGTTTGTTTTAGGTAGCCATAATTTAAAAAAAAATAGACACATTTGAGCTTATAGCCTAGCAACACCGTGTCTAGAACTCAAAATGGCATCGGTGACCAATCGTTTGATCGCAGACAACTACAAACGATATCAAAATGAATCAATAAGATATCTGAAAGTGAAATGTTTATGTCTCTGCACTAAATACATCCGGATACTGCTCGCAGATCCTGGTTCTAAATAATTCACTCACTTTTCACAACAATTTACTTCTGTGTGTGTGTGTGTCTGTGTGTGTGTATTACGCAGTAAAAAAACTTGTGCGAGTCCTTAAGAGCGCAAAAAACAAATGAAGGTAAGACAAGACAGAAAAACAAAAAAGGAATGAAAGTAAGACAAGACAAAAGAAGAACAAAAAAGTAGGACAAAAAAGAATTTAAAATCTAAAATCTAATTATAATTGTCTAACTAGAGCTTTCCCATCGCACTTGTAAAGATGGAAAAAAGAAGAAAAAATATAAAAAAATGACACAAAGAAGAACAAAAAGGACAAAAAGAAGGACAAAAAGAAGGACAAAAGGGACCAAAAGAGAAGAACAAAAAGAAGAACGAAAAGAAGAACGAAAAGGACAAAAAGAAGGACAAAAAGAAGGACAAAAAGAAGGACAAAAAGAAGGACAAAAGGGACCAAAAGAGAAGAACAAAAAGAAGGACAAAAAGAAGGACAAAAAGAGGGACGAAAAGGACCGAAAGACGAAATAAAAGAAGGACAAAAAGAAAAACAAAAAGGACCAAAAGAAAAACAAAAAGAAGAACAAAAAGGACAAAAAGAAGAACAAAAATGACAAAAAGAAGGACAAAAAGGACCAAAAGAAGGACAAAAGGAAGGACAAAAAGAAGAACAAAAAGGACAAAAAGAAGAACAAAAAGGACAAATAGAAGGATAAAAAGAAGGACAAAAAAGACCAAAAGAAGAACAAAAAGAAGGACAAAAAGAAGAACAAAAAGGACCAAAAGAAGAACAAAAAGGACAAAAAGAAGGACAAAAAGGACCAAAAGAAGAACAAAAAGGACAAAAGGAAGGACAAAAAGAAGGACAAAAAGGAGCAAAAGAAGGACAAAAAGGACAAAAAGAAGAACAAAAAGAAGGACAAAAAGAACCAATAGAAGGACAAAAAGAAGGAAAAAACTTTACAGAAGAAAATAACATAACAAAATGTAACATTAGAAATTGATTTCAAAAAAATGTCCTCCTTTAGAATCTCAAGACCTACAGAACAAATTTAATATTCTAGGGTAATTTTTAAAAACATTATAATTGTCTAACTAGAGTTTCCCCATCGCGACTAGTAATTTTTACCAAAGATGTGCATAATCTATCCAATTTCTGTGGAAATCCTTAGAGCCATTTTCGAGATCCTAGTGTACACAAATTTTTCTGTTGTTGTTTTTTTAACTCACGAAGAATTTGCTAGCTTATAATAGGATATGTAAAAGAAAAAAAGCAAAGTAACCTTTAACTCTTGGATTCTAGCATTGAAGCTGTTCAAATATTTCAGAGAATCCTTGGGTGCTAATGTATCAGATTATAAAGCAACATTAGCAGGGCCGGTCCTAGCAATTGCGGGGCCCTATGCGAAACGGATTGCGCGGTGCCCATTATGGGTAGGGATAAGGATAATACATGAAAAGTAAGATTTTGTATTAAAAATAAATTCATTTTATTCATTTAATACATTCTTAACTAAGTACAAAATCACGATCAAACTTACTTTATGAGCCTTGCGTGTAGCGAACTCATACAGTAGATTATCAAAATTCTGTTTCCTACATAGATCACGCTCAATAGCAAGAATTGCTAAATTGTTCAATCTCTCTTCGTGTATTGTTGACCGTATGTAATTCCTGATTAGTTTAAGGCGCGAGAAGCCTCTTTCACCAGATACCACAGTTACGGGTATTGTTTAAAAAATTCTGAGTGCAACATATTAAATTAGGAAAGCAGTGTACCTTTCATTACTGGACAGATAAGCTAAAATTTTATCAGGCTTTTGGTGGTATTTTGTAGAATATACCTTAAAGATTCCATTTCATCTGCTAATTCTCGGTCATATATATCTGCTGACTGGTCTGCTGGTGACGTCAATGCTTTCTCGAGGCTCCCGCCAAACTTTCGGACGTCATCAAGCTGAAGGATCTTGAAGCTGTCAAGAAACCCAAATAGATTGTGGCTTGATTTCAGCTGTTCAAGTCTCGGCTGCAAGGATTAAATTGCATTGTTCACATTTCTGTTGAAGCAATCTATCCTGTAGCCATCTTCAGCTTTTCCAGGTGCAAAGTTTTCATCAGATTTAACATACTACATTTTCCTTTGACGTTTGGCTGGAAAGTTTTCATCAACATCCATGTTTCCAGCCAACTTCTTGGCTGTCATAAGAATTTGAACAAACCTATCCATCAACTCTCAGTTTCTTTAGCCAAGTCATCAAATTGTTGTACGAGTCCAGGTTTGGTTTGCAAAAATTTTTTAATAGATAGTAAATACAAGATCTTTCCATTTTTTTCTAGCCACATGGCAGGCTCATCCAGATTTCTCAATGAAACGACCACATTTAGCTCATTATCTATAACTACATGTTGATCAGTTGTTACATTATTGTCTTCTTCTCTTACGACTTTCACCACTGCAGTTTTTGCATTCTCCATAGACTCTATTTCAGCTGTCTCACAACAAGTGATTATGTTCTCATTTTCGGGTTTGATTGTTTTAAAAACGTATGTAAGGCGCCCATCTGGTTCTTAGTTGAAGCCTCATTGGCTTCTTTCTTCTTTTCCCAGCTAGATACATATTTTCTACCAACATCCCTTGACCTTTTAGGTCATTTTCTATTTCATCTTTCACCAAAAAACCTACTAAATATCATCTAGGTCTAGTAGACCTCTATCGTTCTAGTATAGTCTAATAGTGACAGATATTTTACATCAAATCTGTCTAGATTTAGATCTAGACGTATACAACATTTTCATTTTAATTCTAGATGTAGGTCTCTAGATCTAATCAAATTCAAAAAAATATCGCTTTCATTGTTTTATGAGATTCAGATAGATTTTGATCTACATTTATATGCCAGTGACTATTAGTGTAAATAAAGTATTGGAACTTTCGGTTTCGGTTTAAATTCGCCCTATTATAATTATATTTTTATTTAAATTTGAAAGCTGACAAGGCTTTTTTTTTCGCGTAAGATTTTTTTTTCCATATAACAAGTTTGTCCAGTTTTCATGACATTTTAATAATAATTTCCACGACTTTTTCGTATATTTTGCATCATTATGCTATTACACATATACTTAGCGCGGGGCCTATGAAAGCGCGGGGCCCACTGCGGCCGCATAGGTCGCAGTGGCTTAAGACCGGCCCTGAACATTAGTTCTTAGACTGAGCAACGTCTTGTAGTAGATTATCATTGGCGCAAATATACGCCATAAACATTTTTTTCTTTAGGTTGTAGTGAAAGTAAAGTTCCCCTTTCAGAGCATGCGATCTCTTAGGGCAGATGATCTTAAGGTGATCTGTTTCTGTGGCCTACGTTTATAATATCTTTAAGTGAGTCAGTGAAGGGTCTTCTTATTCCTCGTTCTCATTTTTATGTTGAAGCGTTCCGATGACTAGACTAATATATGGACTGCACAGTGGTTTCCAAATCATTGAGCTCTCCATATAGTTTTCTTTCTATTGGGGTGTTTTAGGGCCAGTGTCTTCTTGGTAAAGAGCAGTTTTGAAGGACACGGTCAGCAGACTGGTTTTATTTCTCTATTGTAAAATTACGAATTACTCTTCTTGAAGGATATTGTAAAACAAATGTCTTCTTTTCTTTAGTTATGAGTGATTGTGAGTGCATTGACCAATATATAGGACTTATGAAGTATTAAATTCATTTGATTTATAAAATAGCACTAAGTTATGATTAAACTATATTTTAAAAAGTCAAGAGATTTTCACACTGCCAGACGGATATATTCTTCTGGTAAATCCTTTTAGGCCACTTACTTAAACTGACTCTGGTGTGGAGGGATGCAGTGTTAAAAGATCAAATATGCAAGCACTAACCAATTGAATTTCAATAATTTTAGTCCACCAAAAAAATGCATTATTAGCATAATAATATAGATTCTAAGAATAGTGTAGGTGAAAGTGCTTTAGCCCTCCCCCCCCCCCTTTACACATCCCAAAATAAACATGACATGTACAGTTGCCAACTCTGGGATAGTGTTAAAGATTGATTACCTAGAAGAAGAAAAAAAAACAGATGCCAATATCCGGAGATGGAAAACGGTTTTTTCCAGCATCGTGTTAAAAAACAACTAAAAACAATGTTTCTCAACCTATTACTTGTGAAGCCCCTCCTACGAAGGATGGTACATCAAAGTGCTCTCCTAAACCAGTTAGGGGTTCTGGATAGCGCTGTAAACTCTCACAAAGTGGTCCGATTCATTTTCTTTATTCATTGCAGCATTAGGCATAAAGATTCAGTCAAGGGTCATTACTCGAGTATAATGGAGGTTCATCTGCATTAAAGCAAGAAATCGAAACTAAAGTATTTGGGGAGCATTTAAAGCGCACCAATGCGCCATTCACAACTGATCGTATAAACACAATACTGTGAAACAGCAACACAACGGAGTTCCACCCATTGGTAAAGAGAGACACCTTTGCATCCTGCAGGGTAGATACGAAAGGTGATGAGGTCTTCTTTTTTGAAGTAACGTCTGTATTATATAAGATAAGATAAGATGTCGTAAAGAAGTTCTGCAGGATAAATACACAAGTAGTTAGGAAGTGAGTGACACGGTAGATTGGCAAGTCTTTCCGTGGGAAAGGAAGATGTATTTGTCTAACTGCTGTGTAGTATGTGTGACCACCATTCTTGAAACAATACTGTATGGTTGGGGGGGGGGGGCGAGGGGAGGCTGAGCTAAAGACAAGTGACAAAAACATTCACATTCATTTTGACTCCCTTTGGTTAAATTGTTTGCCTTCATTTACAACAAAAGATTCGCACGAAAGAATCCTTCTAATTAGTAGTGTTTCATCAGCATGCATTTGCTAGCCAGAGGTCAACAGTCCAGCCCCACCTCAATATACCTTCCTCCCCCACTAATCTTTAACAGGGCCGACACACAAGTAAGAATATATTAGACACAGAATGGCTAAGATTTTTTCACTGGAATCTAAATGGTCTAGTGGTTCGTTCGCTTTGAACTGTGGAGTTTTCGACTCGGAGGATCCATGGAGTCATTTTCTACATAGAATTAATTGCTATTATGCCCTGAAGATTTCGTGACATAATTAGCCGAATGAACGTCTTGTCATATCTGGCGGAATTAGAACTTTTTTTTCAAGAGCTGAAAACGAATTCTTAGCATACATCTGTTTTGTAATGCCAGAGTCTTCAGTATGTGCTGCAGTTTAACGACCATAATCATTATCTGTCCTTTGTGTTTTTCATGGAACATAGGGTCTCAGTAAAAATACGTCTCTCCACACGGTCTCTTGCTAGTCTTTTAATGTCACCTTCTTGCCGGATGATAGAATCCCGAAAGATATCTTATATGCTGAGCTTGTGGAGGAAGTCAAACCCAAGACTAGCCTACAGAGATGTCTGAAAGATGTCTGCAAGCGAGACATGAGAACCAATGACATCAACTAAAGTTATGTGGGTGGAAACAGCCCAGGACTGGAGTGCATGGAAACAGACTGTACATGTTGTTACGATCCTCGCTGAGAGCAATTGAAATGAAGAGGTCTTAGTCTGTGACAAGTAGGTCAAAGATGGTGGCCGTTTAGGTGTCTAGGGGGTTTAGATTATTTGAGGACCTTGACTTGCACATAAACTAACAGGCACAGCGTTATGAATTCAGGCAACAAATGCTTTTTATGTAAAACATATGTACAGTTTAATAATAATAAAATAGGTAAAAGGTAAAAGAGCTATACAGTGTTAGGGCGGGGCCTAATTATTTACATAAATGGGACTATCATCATAAGATATGAGAAACCAGTGGTCTGAATGTCATTAGGCTTTGTGGCTTAGCTTTGAGTCCTATGCTGCTCTGACGAGACCGGCGTGACTGATGCTGAGTTGTCTGTGGGTGGGCTGGCTTGATCGGTCCTAGCGCACGGGACAGTCCAACTATACGTAGCTGCAGGGGCGGATCTTCTGGCATGCGGTTGTTGGTCGGACTCTTGGGAGTAGTTGGTAAGGCTGGTGTCTCCAGATCTGGTGTCAGCAGACTGGTATCAGCGTCACAAAGTTAGGGCTTCTATTAGAAGTAGCCTTTAATAAAAGCTGCAACGAGATGCGTAGATCGTCTTAGCCATAATGATGACACTGGGAGGTAGACGCCTTTCCATGAAGGACATCTTCAGAATGTTTAAATAGAAACCATAATCTAGTTTCATAATAAGGGGAGTTAATCCAATAAATATTACATCTCATCAGGGGAGACAATAATGACAACAATAGTGAAGTCCCTCAAGGGCGATAACACATAGTAAAGTAATAATGATGTAAAGAAACTATAACTTAGTTTCACAGTTATCCAAGGGAGCTAACACATGAAGATCGTATTCTTCAAGGGGAGACTACAATAGTAGTGATAATGGAGAGTCTCCTAAAGGAGGATAAATAGTAAATAGTGATGTACATCTGCCAAGGTGAGATCGTCACGAGTGGCTAGAGTGACGAGATGAAAGGGAAAAAGGGGGGGGAGATATGGCTGATGGTCAGCGACCAAGTATCTATTGTTTGCATGGGATGAGCCAGTTTGCTGAGGGCCATAAAGAGCTTTTATTGAGTTGAAAAACATTTTTGCGTTTTTACTGCCAGCATAGGACTGGATTTCACCTGCTTTTTTGCTGTACCATGACTCCTTCATGTGTCTCAGGTTTCGCTGGACCTCTCTTTTGGCAATAGTGTAGCGTTCTTTGATTTGAGGGCAATCTGGATTACACAGGAAGGCCTTAAAGCAATGTTGCTTGTGTGTTAGCATCTGTTCAATTTGCAAATTATTTTCGTCAAACCAATCTTGGTGCTTGCGTTTTGGCTGACCGAGGGCGCTGCTGGCCAGAGAGTACACTGAATCCCTTAATTTATTCCAGCTGTTTTCCACATCATTGGTCATGTGAAGGGTTTTGAATTCACTGTCTATTTTGTTGATGAGCTCTTGTTTGATTTCTGGGTTTGTGAGCTTACCAATATCTAGGCGCTTTGCATGCTTGCATTCTTGGGGCCGCCTAGGTGGTTTTATGCATATTTTAAGCTTGGATAAGATTAAGCGATGATCAGTCCAACAATCAGCTCCGCATAATGCTTTGGTGACTTTAACGTCTTGCCTATCAGACTGTCTGACAATGATGAAGTCTATTTGATGCCAATGTTTAGACCTGGGATGCATCCATGATGTCTTTTTTCTGTGAGGTAGCTGGAAGAGCGTATTTGTTATTGTTAGCTTGTGGGCTGAGCACATTTCAAGTAGCAATGCACCATTGCTATTGCAGTGACCGATTCCGTGTCTGCCCAGAACATTACTCCAGGTTTTCCAATCAGAGCCTACTCTGGCATTGAAGTCGCCCAGTATTATGAGTTTGTCTGTTTTGGGCGTTTTGATTATTGCAGAGTTCAGATCCGAGTAGAAGTTCTCCTTAATGTTGTCCTGGTTGGACATAGTTGGGGCGTAGGCACTTATTAGAGTTGCATGACGCCTTGACGTCAGGGGTAAGCGTAATGTCATTAAACGGTCATTTATGCCTTTTGGTAGTCCTGCTAACTGGTTGACTAAATTGGATTTCACCGCGAAGCCAACACCAGCTTCACGTCTTTCCTCGCTATTTTTGCCGATCCAGAAGAACGTGTAGCCTGCGCCAACTTCTGTTAACTGTCCTTCTTCAGCAAAACGCGTTTCACTCAGGGCAGCAATATCTATATTGTATCTGGCTAGTTCTCTTGCCACAAGGGCAGTACGCCGTTCAGGACGATCTGTTTCAGCACGGTCAAGAAGAGTGCGGACATTCCATGCGCCGAGTGTGTTTTGAATTGTTTTTTCTTGAGGTTTGTGTTTGATTTTGATTTGTTTTTCCCGCATTTGTGGGATCCCCGCCAGTCGCGGGAGACTGGCCAGGGTCATGGGGGACAGGCAATGTTTAGGGCACCTTTTCTAGCCCCTTCCTCATGCTTAGGAGGTAAGCAGTGCATTCCTAAAAAGGGCTGCTTAGACGCTCAGACGGCTGCCGAGTTCCAGTGCTGTCCCAGTCACTGTCAAGCGACCACATGGTCTGGGCCGCCTACGTGTAGGTTTGTGGCTATGGCTGCCAGTGTATCCACACCTGCCACTTCGCCACTTGCCTATCGCCGCAGGGCTTTTTGATTGATGAACATGGGAGATGAGAATGTGGCTTGCGCGATGAAAATTTATTAAAGTGAGGGAGATTTGCGCTGCATCAGCCTCACTCTCTCGCCCCTTGCCAGCTGGATCCAGTGGCAGAACAGAGTCCAGACAACTGGGGCTGGTTTGGGGTGCAGTGGATGACCAGTGTGTTCTACATGTCCCACAGTGCTCCAAAACGCTCCACAGCGTTTGCTAGGTGACGCCTGATGGCCCTGTTGGTCCAATTTTGACTTGAGCGCCATACAGCCGCAACTAGACTTTACATGCTGGTGGTGGACAGAAACCATAGTTTCGCCAGATGCTAGCTCTGGCTAACCCTCACCTGGTTTTGCCCGTCAGTCGAGACGGTTTGCCGGGGTGTGGCCGTTGCCGCATGCAGACAACTGCTTGGAGCCACAGGTGAGAGCTGGGCTCTGAGTGGAGACCAAGGTCAATGAGCTGCTCAAGGAGCCCGACTGCCCAGTTGACAGAGGTACTACTCCTCCTACAGAACCCCATACACCCCGTACAGCAAAAAAGCAGATGAAATTCAGTCCTATGCTGACAGTAAAAACGCAAAAATGTTTTTCAACTCAATAAAAGCTCTTTATGGCCCTCAGCAAACTGGCTCATCCCCCATACTCAGTGCTGATGGAAACAAACTCCTAACAGACAAGGAGGACATACTTGTTCGCTGGGCTGAACACTTCAGCACAGTCCTTAACTGTCCGTCAAGCATTAGTACCGAAGCAATCACACGCCTGGAACAAATCCCAATAAATCACTCACTTGCTGACCCTCCCCGTCTAAATGAAGTAACGACAGCAATATCAAATCTCTCAATGGGTAAGGCACCGGGGCCAGACTCCATTCTTGCTGAAATTTACTCACTTGGCAGCTCAGAGCTTACTGCTAAACTAACAGAACTCTACCAGATAATGTGGGAGCAAAAGACTCTACCACAAGAGTTCAAAGACGCCTCCATCGTTCACCTCTACAAGAGAAAGGGTAATAGGCAGTCATGCGACAATTATCGTGGCATATCCCTCCTATGCATTGCTGGCAAGATTCTGGCTAGGGTGCTTTTAAACAGATTACAACACCACTTAGAAACTGGCCTACTTCCGGAAAGTCAATGTGGCTTCAGGCAAGGTAGAGGCACGATTGATATGATCTTTGCAGTCCGCCAACTCCAAGAGAAATGTAGAGAACAAAACTCAAATCTCTATACTGCTTTCATAGACCTGACTAAAGCTTTTGACAATGTCAGTCGTGAAGGCCTTTGGCAGATCATGTCCAAATTTGGCTGCCCTGACCAATTCATAACAATGGTGCGCCAATTCCATGAAAACATGCAAGCAAGAGTCCAAGACAACGGAGATTACTCCAAGCCTTTTCCTGTCTCAAACGGCGTGAAGCAGGGCTGTGTGCTGGCTCCAACACTTTTCAGCTTAATGTTCACCACCATGCTGAAAGATGCCTTCTGCAAAGAAAGTTTTGGAGTTGACATACGGTATCGCACCGATGCAAGCTTATTTAATGCTCAGAGACTCAAGGCAAAGACCAAGGTAAACTTCGACTGTATCAGAGACCTGCTATTTGCAGATGACTGTGCCCTAAACGCTGCAAACGAAGAAGACCTTCAAAAGAGCCTGTCCCTCTTCGCAAATGCCTGCACAAATTTTGGACTCACCATTAATGTTAAAAAGACAGAAGTGCTGCATCAACCTCCTCCAAATAAAGCTCTCACAGAACCAGACATCCTCATAGATGGTCAGAAACTAGCAAATGTCAAAAAATGTGTATATCTGGGAAGCACCATATCAGCAAGCGCCAACCTAGATGATGAGGTTGACTTCCGTATTGCTCGTGCCAGTGCTGCTTTTGGCAGACTTCAAGAACAAGTGTGGCAACGGAGAGGACTCAGCTTAACCACAAAATTGAAAGTCTACAGTGCTGTTGTTCTCCCGTCACTCCTATATGCATCAGAGTCATGGACTCTATACTCCCGCCACACCAAAAAGCTTAACTCCTTCCATCTACGCTGTCTAAGGAGTATCCATAAGGTGCGTTGGTCTGACCACATACCAGACACAAATTTTAAAGCTGTCCAACATGCACAGTATTAATGCGACAGTAAAAAGGTCCCAACTACGATGGGCGGGACATGTAGTCCGCATGCCAGAAAATCGCCTTCCCAAGAGACTTCTGTATGGAGAGTTATGTACAGGAAAGCGCTCCCAAGGCGGCCAATACAAGCGCTACAAAGACACCCTCAAGGAATGCGGTATCGACATTCATGGCTGGGAAGCACTAGCTCTAGATCGCTCCGCATGGCGAGAAGCTGTGAGTCTCGGAGTCTCAAGATTTGAAGCAAGTAGAGTGGCCAGTGCGATAGAGCGCCGAACCAATAGAAAGCAGAGAGAAAAAACAGGCCTATCTGCAACTGACAAAACTCACCCATGCCACATATGCGGCCGGCTTTTCAAAGCGAGGATTGGACTTCACAGCCATCTTCGAGTCCATAGGAAATGAGAAATGTGCTCATCTTCGTACACGAAGGAGGAGCTATATATATATTGTTTGCATCTGGCCGTGTGGCCTGAATAGAACACGCTTGAATGGAGACGGGACGTAATCTCCAGCAGTTAAAATTAAATGCAAGGGGAAATAATTCATGTCTCATCTGAACGCAGGGTCGTTGCGCCCTCTAAAATCAAGGCGATCAACCGAGATAAGATAATGATAAGATAATGTAAATAAAATAATGTATACATGGTTTTACCTAAGTAATATAATCTGGCCGGCAGGCCGATAAATAGAATATGGTACATAAATAATTACGGCATTCCTTGTCACGGAACGAGCGTAAAATATACTTGGTAATAAGACATGTTACATAAATATTATGATAGTTCCCGGTCAAGGAATTTATCAATAATGGAAATAGGGCTCGAGCTGAGCGATGATTTATCAATGATAAATAATAGTAGCTAAAGAGCTAAATACACGTGGCAAGAATTACAAATAATTCTAGTCCAGATAAAGTGGATGACTTTGACTATTTAGTCGTACAAGTCATGATAATAAAAT
>JADKLZ010000166.1:23901513-23958380 GCA_021533235.1 Biomphalaria straminea
TCATGTACCATACGTCATGTACCATACGTCATGTACCATACGTCATGCTTCATGAGCAAGTCATGAAAATTCCAAGAATGCCTCATGTGAAATCTTATGCACCATAACATGTTCTAGCGCGTTGTTGGTCGCTCGCCCCCCGCCCAAGGACAAAGCTTTTTCCAAAAGCGTTAGGTATATGTTTTTTTAAATTAATATTTAATTATATGTGAATCTGTTGAACAGACTACATGCCTCATAGTAAATGTGCGCAATGTAGTTAATGAATATATTTTTGAATAAAATATTTTGTAGCCCTATTTCTATACAATTTTGTTAATTTTTTGTTAATAAACAACATTTTTCAAAAAAAGAATACATAATTTCAAAATGTGACTTTTTTATGTACATTTGTATGAAGTTTTCTACTATTATTTTGGTTGTTGTTATTAAATACATAATTATGACGTAGTCATCCATATATCGAAGTAACACTTCTAGCTTCTTTTATAAGATAAAAGCAGATGTGGGCTTTTTGGGACTTGTTTCCAGTTAAAATTTCATACATGTAGGGCCGGATTTAAAGCAGGGCAGGCGGGGCTACAACCTCGGGTGAATCCACATAAGTGTAAAGAAAAATTGGAAAAGATTCTGCAGCAATGGTTGTCCTTTGTAAGATTTAAAATATGGTTGGTAAAAAATGCAGACAAAAAAAAAAGTGGATAAATCTAAAATTTGAGACTTTTAAAATCCATTTTTTTTGTTTGTTAAGTTTCTGGGACCGTAGAACAGCCTGTCCTGCCCTAAATCCGGTGAAGTTTCAATTTTTTGCAGAATTTAGGCTGCTGAAGTTGATCCCAGGCAGGTATCTGCACCTTTGTAATCCTTCTTGCGAACAAGAGTTGGTTGCCGCATCTTTAGCAAACAACAGTTCTCGTATTGGCTTTCAGTTGTGCCAGGTTAAAAAGGCTTCCAACTAATCTACTGTGGATTTAGTACTTCATTTTTCGAGGATTAAATGGCGCCGAAGATTACAATCGAAAAGAAGATGCCAAATGGTGTATGGGACAGATAACATCCTTACTTTTGCAAAATTCCAACTCCTTCGTCTATTTTCCAACATGTAAGTTTGTTAATGGTCGCTCTCAGTTCCTTTACAGTCTAATTCATTCAATGGCTTTTTTTTTGCATTAATCTGATGTTGCTACAGTTGTGTGGCGTATGGCAAGGACAGCAAGGACTACGCCTTGCGCCTCCTTTGGTAAAATTGCGTTTCTATGATTGTTACACCCGAGTCAATGAGTGCGTTTTAGAGTTGTGTGAAATATGCAATGTTATACCAGTCGCTGATGTTCAGAATATTTATAGGCCTACAAACAGAGGTGGAGGCGGCGTGGGGGCCCAAGGCCGTGGTCCTAAGGGTCTCTAGTAACTTTTTCCTTTTTTTTTCATCAATGGATTTTATTTTATAAATAATAAAATATTATAAAAAGTGTTTATTATTTTATAATACCCCTACCTCGATCGCTCACACTAAAGTTATGTCTTGCGCCGCCACTGCCTAATGCCTACAAACTGCAAATGTTATTAGGCCTATTATATAGACCCATTCATTGGTGTAGAAACCTGGAAATCTAGATCTTTATTATTTTTAATTTTAGATCATCATAATTTTAGATCATAATTATGAACCACACAGTCTATTTGTTTTGATTTTTTTATCAATTATGCTTTAGAAAAAACAACGCCCCAGCAGAGTTTGTCTCTAATCTAATTAACAGGCTCTGTTAAGTTAACTCATATAGGCCTATAACGTACGCATAAGAACGTAAGACGTCTTTATCTTGTTATATTGGAAAAAAAAGTAGGAACGCCCTCCTAAATCATATTTATATCTATTGGTAAATTAAGCCTGTGAACATGCATCTATCGATTTTCTTATCTAGATCTAAATAATTTGTAATATTAGCAAGGGCGGACTGGGTGTCAAAATCGGCCCGGGCATTTCTACACATTCAGGCCCATAAATTGCATATTATACTTATCTTCAAAATCGCTAACGGTACACATGCATACAGAAGAATCTAGGCTATATTTTTTGATAGGAAGTATAAGCCTTATGATGCTTTTTAATTGCTAAGTGTGTAGCGCATAAAAGGATGACTCCTACTAGATCTAGTAACACTGTCTACGGATGTAGGCTATTACATTATTTCAGAAAATTAGTTAGATTACACTGACTAGACATTTTTTAAACACGACACATAGAGGGGCCCTTTTATAAGAGAATATTTTACAACCTTTAAAAATTTAATACATAGTGGCATAAATGTGGCCCTTCGGTGGCCCTAAAGGCCCATTTGGGTACCGGCCCACCGGGCATTTGCCCGAATGCCCATATAGCCAGTCCGCCTCTGAATATTAGTAATAATGTAATATAGTAAACATTTTAAAACAAAACAATGAAAAAATACTTAGAAACAGGCTAAATGTTTTTAAGACAAACGGAAGTGACGTATGTTACAATAGTTGTCTAGGTAGGATATGTAAACAATACATGTTTTTAATGAAAATGAAATATTTAAATATTTGAATAAATTTAGATCCATTCTAGGTATTTTAAAACAATTTTATTTGTGTAAATTATGTAGATTAGATCTAGATCTATATCTAGATCTAGATTAAGAGTCTATAAAAATTAAACAACTCAACTACTGAACTGTCTGAACTAGATCTAGTCTATTTTATTTTTGGCTGACTCGTCCTCGCCTCAGCTACAAAAACTTGAACGACTCAAAATGCGTTCACCGGTAGTCGGTTACTAGGTCTACTACTAAATCCATCTATTCTATATAATATTTAATTAACTATATATTATATAGATCTAGCTGTTAGTATATAAATCTAAACTAGATTAATACTAGTAATAGATCTAGATCATCTAGATCTAGATATAATTTTAAAATATAATCTAAATATAATACTAGTAGATTTCTAATGTATCATCATAAATAATCATATGATATCATGTATGTAATAATTTTATATAATGTATTAGTATTGTCACTATAAGTAAGTATTAGTAATTGTCAAGTATTGTATGTCAAATTTCAAGCTTAGCCTTAGCCTTTAGAAGTAACTTTTAGCCTCAGATTCTGGAACAATTCTAGACTCTAGATCTAGTCCTAGATCTAGAATCTAGATAGTTCTTGTCTAGAATCTACAGACAGTCACAGATCTCTAGAGAATAATCTAGATTATTCTAGATTTAGATAATGATAGACCATAGGCATATAATTAATTTACAAACCTTGCTACCTATGGCATATTTATATGACAGTGACTATAAAAGTAAAGAATTGTAACTTCCGATGAAGGTGAAAAATCTGATTATAAGATTTTCTTACATGAAAGCTAACAATGCCTTTTTTCTTTTATCACGTTTAGGAATGACACTTAAAAATGACAATCTGACTATTTTTCAGATTTTAATAAATTCAGGAGATTTCCATGACTTTTCCTATATAATTCTGCAATTTGATTATTAGCACGGGGCCTATGAAAGCACGGGGCACACTGCGACTGCATAGGTTGCAGTGGCCTAAGACTGGCACTGGAATCCATACTTATTTTTATCCAGATAGATTTGTTAGATCAAGCTTTTAAAGAGGAGTTTATATTTTGAAATTAGACTAATCAAGACAAAGACAATTTTAGGGATGGATATGATCTAGTGACTATTCTAGTTCTGACCTAGTCTTATTTAATAAATATGTTTTTTTTCTTCAAAGAAGAGGATAATTAGACTCTATGTAATATAGGCATTTCCATGCGTTTTAGTTTTGTTCTGCATATATTGTTAATTTTTATTATTTTAAAAACTTTTTAATTTTATCTTCATCAGCCAATACTTAACAGAGTTACAATGTCTCAACAAGGAGCAGCCCTCCAGAGCTACAACAATGAGCTTGTTAAATGTAATTACCATTATGCTAAATATATATATATATATATAATATAGTTTATTGCTATATGACTGTACCAGTATTATTGATTATTGGTGGCTGCGGGGTAAAGTGCTTAGCTTCCAAACTGATGGGTGAAAGCTAGGATATTGAACTTTTGAGATTTTAATATGCCTCTTTTAGATGTCCACCCATTTCTAATGGATACCTGAAATTAGTTGGGGGAGGAAATGGGGGTTGGTCATTATGTTAGCCACAAAACATCAAGCATAACTTTAATCTGGAAAATTTTAAATATGTATAAATTATGGTCTTAGGCCCACCTCTGTGAGGCCCTTATTTTTTTAATACATCTTGCATACATTTTTGAAGGTTTTTAGCATAAGAGCAGATGGGAGAGGGACCCACACATACCAGTTGTTTTTGGTCCAAATATTTCTGTTGATGGGCCTGCTTCACATTTATTAATTGGTTACTTATCTGGCTACTATTTTAGGTGTCATGGTAGCAAGTATTGACTTAGAGTGTGTATTAGCTATGTTGCTGCAGAAGCTTTTCCAATTTTTCTTTTCACTTATGTGGATTCCCCCGAGGTTGAAGCCCCGCCTGCCCTGCGTTAAATCCGGCCCTACATGTATGTAATTTCAAAATATAAACTCATCTTTAAAAGCTTGGTTTAACAAATCTATCTGGATAAAAATAAGTATGTATTCCAGGGCCAGTCTTAGGCCACTGCAACCTATGCGGTCGCAGTGTGCCCCGTGCTAATTATCAAATTGCAGAATGTTGGATGAAATGAGTCTTTAGAGTATGGGATACATATTGAATAGTGAGACAAGTAAATTTAAGGGAGTTGTAAAATAGGATTTGAAGGTTTTCTTTCAATTGCTTTGAGGTTTTTTGCTTTTTTTCATATTGTTTGTGAGTCAAAAAATATACCTGCAAGGTGGATTGGATTAACTGCCTGAATCTACATCTCTACTCCCCACTACTCTGTTATAGTGGCATAGCTAGGGGAGGTGTCCCCCTGGGTCCCTACTTGAGGAAAGCCCCCAAATGAGTGCCCCCAATTTTTTTTACATTAATTATTGAGCCGATGCCATGTTATCTTGCTGTTGATGTTTTTTAAATTAGTGACCATGTAGCATGTATTCCACACATTAGACTTGTTTATTTATTAAGTATATTATCTCATGTCATGATGTCGAATGTCAAGATGCAGGGCCCCTTAAGAGGCCAAGCACCCCAGGCATCCTAACTTTTTGCTATGCCAATGCTCTATTACGTGATCTCACTGGAAACAAAAACTTAAGTCTAGTCTCAGCTATTTCTACCATAAGTTTATTACTACAAATTGTCTACAGGTATTGAGGAGTTGTGTGGCAAGCGAGATGAGATTCACAAATCTGTTCTCCAAGAAGAAGAGGAAAAAGTCAAGCTGCAAAATGACATCAGAGTTTTGACAGAGAGGCTGGCTAAGGTTAATGAATCCTTGGCCAAAAAGATAGCATCCCGCAATGAATTTGACAGGACCATTGCAGAGACAGAAGCTGCTTACATGAAAGTAAGTCGACTTTTGTCTATTTTTTAACAATGTAAACTTTGATAATGGCCCAGGATATGTATTATGCAAAATAGGGCTTTTGCAAGAGAGGAGCTCATATTTCTCTAGGCTAAACTAAAAATATTCCCTATTTCAAAAGTGGATCTTTCTAAATTATTTATAGTTGGTGGTTAGTAATTTTTTTTTTTTTTTTTCAAGACTAATTCTGTGCTTCTATTTGTTGTCTTTGCCAGATATTGGAGAGCTCACAGACTTTGTTGAGTGTATTAAAAAGAGAATCTCAATCACTGAAGGAAAAGTCTGTCCCTGCTCCAGGAGCACCTTCATCACGAAACATGCCCCCATCTTGACCTGTGTGAGAACTACTTTGTGTGCATAACTCTGGTTGGCTTGTGGCAAAGTTTACACAGAGTTCAAAAACAATTCTCACTGAATGTTACGACCAGGTGTAGAATTATGACAATCTCATTTTACTTTAAATGACTAATATATTTTGTGTCTGAATGTGTATAAATGTGTAATTATTCATTGCCTGTATATTATAATAAAATACTGTTTTTTTGTAACACAGTTTTTGATTTTATTTTTTCCTCTTTAATTCATAGTTTGTTTTGTTAAATTTACTTAGGTAAAGAAATACTTCTACCAGAATATCAATTTTTTAAATTTATATTTTAGGAAAGTTAGTTTATAAAAGAAATTACTCCTTTACCTAATTTGTATAGTGTTTAAAATTAACTAAAATAATTTAATAGGCAAGCAAACGCCACACCTTCCCTCCTCAAAAAAAACTATCACAAAACATTTATGTACTCCCACAGTAATAGCATAGATTCTTTTTGTAAAGATTTTCAGCATACAAATTACATGATAGAAATATTTTTGTTTCGAAACGTAAAAAAAGATACATTTTGAATTGCTAAGAAAATGCTTGTTTCTGATTTTGAATAATAGACCCCTTGTTTGAAATATATGTAGTTAACATTCACATTTTGTAAAACTTAACATGCATTTTGATCACTCCAGAAACAAAAAATATTTTGGTGACTTTGCTTGAATTCAATTCAAATGTGACTAATTAAATTATATGGAAGCTTCTAAAAGTGTTAGCTGTTGTGATATTTGTTTACTTATCACAATGAGAAATGAAATCAACAACTAAATAATATCAACATATTTATGTATTCAAATAACAAAACCATTTACAATGTACCTGTACAGTCTTTGAAATAATGTACAATGAATAGTGATAAAACATTAAGGCTCATCTCATAATAAATGTCTATCTTCAACATATGGATATTCATGATTTGGGTAGTGATTGTAAGTCTCCACTTCAACTAATGTGTTTTATGGGCATCAATAATATTAGTTGTCTGAGCTTAAAGTACACTAAATTCCACTTTAATTTAATGTATTCTCATCACTGTCTATAAACAAAACTTCATGTTTTCACTCTGGTCAATGAACAAACAGAATCTTTATGCAGTCTTGCTTATTCCCAAACAGAAATATTAGTCACAAATGCTAAGCAAGTTTTAATATGTTCTGGAAAGTTCTTCTTTGGCTTTACCAATCTTTTTAGGCATTTTTTTGTCTGAGCCATCTTCCAAGTCTTTAGCCTTGTAATAATGTGGTGCTACTTCTAGAAGCCAGAGATTTTCTATTTCAATAACCTGCAAAAAAATTGATTTGATTGAAAAAAATACTTTAGAATAAAAAAATTCTAATATGTTAAAATATTGTTTGGTAATTGTTGTACTCAATAATAACAATCAGTGTTACATTCTAAGCTTTATTTCACTGAATGACAAACAACTACACACATAGTAGAAATCACATCACGAAATACGAAATAAGGTCAGTACACAGGATAACAAATGTAAACAAACACTAAGGGGTGACAATCCAAATAAGCAAATTCACAACATTCACCCCACGTTTAAATTTATACATATAACACAACCACATATAGTCAAGGCAATATAAAGATAATGAAAATATACACATCTAAATACATTAGTTTGCTAAACCCTGTAGTTAGGTTTTGATCGTCTCTCTCTCAGGTTGTAACGGTAGCCAGGATTGGCACCATCATTATCAGCACCAACAATGTCATTTGGTGCCTCGATGTTCGGGGCTTCAACCGAGTCCACACGAGGGTTCGGATCAGAGTTCTCTGCGTTGCTTTCTGCGTGGCCCTGAAGCGAGGGTGTAGCGTCCCCAGATGAACCGTCGCTCAACACAGGGGGTCTCACATTTTCTGTGAAACAGTCTTTTTCTTTTGGGGCCAAATATCTTAGAGAAACTGTTTCCTCTCGGCCCGTAGGTGTTCTTATCAGGGCGTATTGAGGGTTGCTGTCCACAAGCTCTACCTCCTCTGTTAATAGGTCATACTTTGATGATCTATTGTGTCTTTTTAATAACACGGGGCCAGGAGTTGTTACCCAAATTGGAAGGGATGTTCCAGAAGTACTTCTGCGATAGAATCCAAAGAGTCTCTCGTGTGGGGTTTTATTTGTCGCCGTACACAAAAGTGACCGTATTGAGTGCAACGCGTCTTGCAACACAAGTTCCCACTGAGACATACTCAAGTCCTGGGAGTGTAAAGCTAAGGTTATAGCTTTCCAAAGAGTACTGTTAAGTTTCTCTATTTGCCCATTCCCTCTGGCATTGTAAGCCGTGGTCCTGCTCATAGCAACTCCTCTTTCATTGAGATACTTCTGTACTTCAACAGACATAAATGAAGTACCTCTGTCGGTATGGACATAGGAGGGTAGCCCAAATAAGGCGAACAACTCATTTAGGCATTTAATAACAGTAGCAGATGACATGTCTAGACACGCAAAGGCAAAAGGAAACCTCGAGAATTCGTCGATCATTGTAAGCAGGTATTTATTGCGTGAGTTGGAAGGGAGAGGCCCCTTAAAGTCCATACTTATTCTTTCGAATGGCTGAGTGGCTTTGATTAATTGTCCTATTGGTGGCCTAAAAAATCGAGGTTTAAGTTCAGCACATGACTGGCACTGGTTGATCACTGTTCTGACGTCATCGGTGGAAAAAGGTAAATTTTTTGATCTCACAAAGTGTAGCAGTCTTGTTACACCAGGGTGACACAAACAGTTGTGGAGTAATTTTAAGTCGTTACGTGACATTGTGGATAAGTAGCGATTTCTGCTGAAAGTGTCTGCAGCAGTGTTCTGTGCACCTGGTCTGTAAACGACGTCGTAGTGGAAGCAGGATAGCTCTAACCTCCACCTTTGGATCTTCTCATTCTTGATCTTGCCTTTATTTTGTCTAGAATACATAAAGGACACGGATCTCTGATCTGTGACAAGGGTAAAGTGTCTTCTGATAAGAAAATGTTTCCACTTTCTCAACGATTCTACTTTTGCGTACGCTTCTTTTTCCACCAAAGAGTGCCTTCTTTCGCTTCTCGACAGTGTCCGGGAAAAGAAAGCCACAGGCCGACCATCTTGATTAAGTGTAGCTGCTATAGCTATGTCAGACGCATCTGTCTCCACCGTCAGCGGGCGAGTGTAATCTATGGTATACAAGGCGGATTCCTCGAGCTCGTCTTTTAGGTCCTGGAATGCTTGTTTGACCTCCCCAGGGACAGGAAATTGTTTATTTCTGGCTAAGAGGCTGATTTTGTCTGAGAAGTTAGGAATCCATAGCGAATAATAAGCCAGAAGGCCCACTATTTGTTTCTGCTCTCGCAGGTTCGACGGAGCATTTAATTCCCGCAAGGCTCTGAATCTTTCAGGGTCAGGCTTGAGCTGACCTTTAGTTTTTTCGTATCCCAGCAGTCTGACGCTATGTGTTCCGATCTCACTTTTAGCTTCATTGAAGATAATACCATACTTCTGAGCTACTTTGAAGAATCTCTGCAGGTTTCTATCATGAGATTCAGTATCATTTCCACAGATGGTCACATTGTCCACATTGGCGAATGTATTTTATAGTTGTTTGTCTTCAATTATTTTATCTATGGTTCACTGGAAACAAACCACTCCATTTGTAAATCCAAATGGAATTCTTCGAAACTGTTAAAGTCTCCCCCCAGCCTCGAAAGCTGTAAATGGCCTTTCTTCCTCTTTAATCGGGATCTGATGATAAGCATTCTTGATGTCCAGAGTGCTGAAGACAGAAAATTGTGATATCTTCTCTGCTAATTCATCAATTCTTGGCATGGGATAGGCGTCTAGCAGCGTAAATCTGTTGATTGTCTGACTATAGTCAATAACCATACGTCTTTTGTGCCTTTCATTGCCTGTTATTAGAACCTGTGCCCGCCAGGGGGACTTTGAAGGTTCTATTAATTCTTCTTTTAGTAGTCTCTGAATCTCAGCATTAATAAACTTTAGTCCTGTAGTGAGTGCCTGCGTGACTTAGTTGCCACTGGAGTGCAGTTTGGAGATAAGTTACTATAAAGACTAGGCACCTCTACTTTAGCTGGTTTAAGGGTGCTTACACACAGTGGTGGTCTCTTTCCACTAAATGGAATCTGTAGATTCTCGTGTAAGCTTATGAAATCCAAGCCTAGAATTACATCTGAACACAATCCATCTAAAAGTGACAGTTTTATATTTTCATGTTTCATCTTTGAGTTGAATGGTAGCAAATGGTTGAATGGCCTTCAGTAACTTGAGAAAGGTGAGTAGAAGCCATAAATATTCTGTCCACTGAGGTTTTTATAGGCCACTTGTGACTCCTGGCAACTCGGGCTGATACGTAACTCTCACAGCTTCCAGTGTCTATCAAGGCTTTAAGTGGCACCCCATTGAGAAGAATCAAGGAAGTTGATGTTCCTAGTCCTACAGAGTGCAACGTAGCGAGGGCAAAAGCTGTAGATTTTCTTGATTTACAGGACCTCTGGAAATGTCCCTTCTTGCCACATAGATTACATGTTGCTTCACGTGCGAGGCACTCATTACGAGGGTTTCTTCCTCTACCACAGAAGTAGCACTTGCTATATAAAACGCTTACCTCATGTTTTGCTTGATTTGAATTGATCGGGGCTCTTGGATCAGGCAAATTAGGAGCGACAGAATCAGCAGGGTGTTCTCCTACAGCATTTGTAGTAGCACAACTAGTGGTTTCTAATTGTGACTCGTACAGCAACAAGTATTGATATGCGTATTCCAGTACTCTGGCTTCCTCAAATGAATTCTTAAACTTTAAATCTGTTTTCTCTAAGAGGCGTTTTCTAATACTGTTTGATGCAATTCCTGTAATGAATGCATCCCGTATGGATTCATCACGATGTTGCTCAGCTGTCACGGCTTTGAAATTGCAATCCTTGGATAGACTGCGGAGTTTTTGCAGAAAAGTGTCAACGCTTTGACCATGTTCTTGTTTGCACGTGGCTAACTTGTGCCTTGCAAAGACCTCGTTAGTGGGCTGCACATAGATGTTATTTAGTGACTGGATAGCTTCCTCATAAGTTTCCTTGTCACTAATCAATTGGTAAACTGAAGGTGAGATGTAATTTATAAGTAGTTTCTTGATATCTTCATTTCCTATCGTAACTACTGATAGAAAGTTTTTAAATGTTGCATACCAATGCAGCCACTTTTCTTGTGCTTGAGGTGCAGTAGGTTCCACATCGAATCTCTCAGGCCGTAGTAGTCTATCCATGTTAGGCAGATTCAGTGAAATAAATGGTTGTACTCAATAATAACAATCCGTGTTACATTCTAAGCTTTATTTCACTTAATGACAAACAACTACACACATAGTAGAATAATCACGAAATACGAAATAAGGTCAGTACACAGGATAACAAATGTAAACAAACACTAAGGGGTGACAATCCAAATAAGCAAATTCACAACAGTAATGTTTATAGTAATCTAAAAAAACAAAACAAATTAAGCTATGGTTCCAAACTGAGAATCAATGCTAGTGGATTATGATTAAGCAATCTAATTATGACCAAGCCAACGATGTGAAGAGAGAAGAAAAGGATGATAAGATAATTTGTATAAAACAATTAGCATAAATAATAAAGAAGAAAAGAAAAAAACCAAATGAAAATTCGCACACCTGTCTCATGAATTCTTTTGTGGTGAAAACCAGTTCATGGTAAACCAGCCAGCGTGGGTGTTCATCAAACAAACAGCTGTTGGGGTGAACCATCACCGTCTGATGAGACTTAACTGTCTTATACTGACCACCTTTGGTCAAGTGGACAGTGTGGTAAAAATAACCAGCTGTGATTGCCTGCAGACAAATCAATTCCAATTTCAAATCAAATGTTTACAAAGAAAGATTTTAACTGGATTTAAGGAGTATGGTCATACATAAGACTTATTAAATCTTTTAACCTATCCAGGGGCACACTGGCTATATGGGCATTTAGATTTGAGTTTTTGGCACATCTGCACAATTTAGGCCATGTCGTGCCCGTAATCCTTCAAGGGTTACTTTCCCTTCATATCACAAGAGCTAAATTTATACAGTTAGGTCATTAAAAGAAAAGACTATTCACAGTCAAGATAGTAAAAATTTATTACTTAATAAAAATCTGTTGTAAATATTATATGTTCAGCATTTCACAAATCAAACTTTCGCAGACAATCCCACCTCCCGGACAAAGCCCAGAACCTTCCCAGGGTCAACATTATCGAAGAACATTTGGGCTAATGACTGGTGGGCCGATACCCAAAGAGGTCGGTATGACCACCCACACTGATAAGGTACTATGACACATTTCAAATTGTGTAAAATGTTTTAAAAAGTTCTCTTATAAAAGTGACCCTATGATCATGTTTACCTAAAAATCTTTTACAGGCTCGACAGTTTAATACTTATATAATCTGAACATATTTTCCAAATTGCAATTGGCCCTGAACTTTTGCAGTTAGGTAGGCCATTGATGTTAATTAGAGGATTTAAAACTTCCATAAAAAATATGTCAGAATTTAAAAATAACCAAGCAAGTATTATTAAACATGTTTAGCCATTGTAAATGTTCCCATTGCATTGGTGTGTTTTTATGTGAAAAATTTCTGAAAATTCAAAATAAAAATGAGCTAGCAAGTTAATGGTTTACCTAAGCATGTAAAAAAGCCTTATGTTGATAGATATTTTGGTTGATGGAGTATTGTATAAAGAAGTATGTTTTAACTTCAATACAACGAGATTGGATGATTCATAAGAAAACTTGAACTTTCTTTACATCCAGAGCTAGAAAGATAGTAGAAAAAGGAGAGCAAAGCCCTTAGGCTAAGGTGGCAATTAGGTTAAGGGACTAAGAGTGATAGGGTTAATGTAGATTCAAAAGAGTATATACATGTTTTTATTATTAAAATCACTTTGTTTAGACCAACCTTCCTGATTGCTACTGTGTCACTTGGATTGGATGTGACCTCAATCTCCACTCTCTCCAGCAGTCCCTCCAGCTGGTCCCTGACATCCCTGGCTCGTTTCATGGACCTGTGTTGAATGTAGTTCTCATAGCACCACTGGGTTGAGAACTCAGTCTCCTCCCATTGATTGTACACATTCAACAGAGTCAGGTGGTCACCTCCAGGAACAAAGAAGTTGTGCCTGGCTGTGTCTGCATGAACTATTTTGTCTTTGGGCCGGTAGAAAATGGCATTGTTGACCGATAACATGGCTCCTATTGTTATAATCTCTTTGGAACATTTGTACCTGGAAAAATTGTTTTAAAAAAAGGCAGAGAATGTATTTATAAAAAATGTATATTGGTTTCGAATCAAATAAACATTGAAAATTTTAACATTCAAATACTAAAACAAATAATCCACATGTTTAAACTTTTTCTTCTTTGTTCTCATTTTTTATGTCGGAGTGTTCAGATGACTAGACCAATACATGAGATGAACTGCGCAGTGGTTTCCAAATCAGGGAGCTCTCCATATAGTTTTTTTTCTATTGTTTTTTTTTGGGGGCCAGTGTCTTGTACGGGCCTCTTGGTAAAGAGAACAGTTCTATAGGAAGTGGTCAGCATTCTCTGATGACACTCCACATGGGCAGATTTCACTGGTTCCAATTTTGAGTTTAAACTATTAAAGCAATACTGCTAATACAATTGTAAAAATATATGATTGTAGAGATAATTATTTCTATTCCAACAAAGGAGTATTATATTATTAGTTGTATATGGATGTTTAATTATTCATATTCGTTAATTTGATGCTAATCATATGTCATATTCAATAAGCTTTATAAAACTCAAATAATTTTTTTTATTAACTCAAATTTAAAAGTTACAAGAAATTTCAATAATTAAAAAAAAAAACTACTTTTCCGATGCCAATATCATCTTTGACATCATCGGGTCAACAGGAAACTCAGCCATTCGGCGTCCTAGTTTAGTCAGCTCCCCCATGTGGTTGAGAGCACCCAATGCATAGAGCTGCTCTAAAGCCAGGACCAGAGTCTCATGTGGGGGTGGGTCCATAAAGTCAAAGTTGAGCAGGTCATTGATCCCCAAGGACTTGAGCAGAAGGACCACATTGCCCAAGTTTGTTCTCTGTATTTCAGGGACAGCATTATCTTCCAACTCATTTTTGTATGCCCAGGCCGTATAGAGACGAAAGCACTTCCCAGCGGAGACCCTGCCAGCTCGCCCAGCTCTCTGGTTAGCAGATGCCTGAAAAAGAAATGTTTCTTGGTAAACTTGTTTCTCAATAATGGCAAAGATTAAATTTAGAATTTATAATTTACAAGCAAAACACAGTGTGCTAGATGAAACTGAGATGACAGAAAAGTCCTGGGAAGCGATTCAAAGGCAAGCAAGGGAGTATGGAGAGTGCCATGCTTTTACTGAGATCCTTAGTTCCATGAGGAACACAAAAGATGGATGCTTATTTTAAAGCTTATTTAAAACAAAAAAACAACATTAAATGAAATAATGTAATCCATAGTTTTAGTTAACTGACAAGCCACCCCATCTCTCCTTATCTATTATTGTTAGAGATTTTCATCCATGGCCAAAATACTATAAAGGAAATGTTGGTAAGCTTTATTTTGGTACTTTTTAGCACAGCAGAATCAAATTTTCTAAGCTTTTCCATTTACAGCTCAATTTTTTTAAAATTTAGTTTAACAACCTTAACATTGGTTTTGTCTATTGTGAAAATAATAAATGTGTAAAAAAAAAAATAATTAAAAACTGACCTTTGAAACTGGAGTGACAACTAGAGATTCCATGCCAGTTCTGGCATTGTAACTCTTCTGTTTACAGAAGCCTGGGTCTATGACGTAAACTATTCCATCAATAGTTAAAGATGTTTCTGCGATGTTGGTCGCAAGGATAACCTACAATTAGTTGTTATACAAAATATGTTTATTTACCTTTCATTATATTAACATTGATCACAAGGTCTACTTTTATAAATATATATATATATATTAAATTAACAACTTTTAAGATGTGTAAATATAATTAAAACAATTTCAATATGTCAAAGTAAAAAGAAAAGAGCAAAAATGCAATTTCTTAAAAATATTGCATGGGATTTATCTGGAGTGCGATTCATAACAAACAAATATTCACATTTGACTAGAGTAACACCTTTAGTAAAATCACTAAATTTAGAAGGCCTTCAGGATACATAAAACATTGAACCATTATCTTCAAATACAAAATTCAATAAAATACTCAGAAAGATACAAAGATAGAGGCACATTCCTCTTTCCATATAAGAACAAATTTGTACAAATGGTCTTTCTTTACTAGCGTTATCAAATCATGGAATGGGTTGCCTGAGCTAGCCAGGAAAATCAGTGACTTGGCAAACTTTAGGTCATTGGTTAATATGCATGACGCGTAGGATGTAATCATCATCTTTTTTTGGGAAGTAATGTCTGTACCATATAATCATATAAGATCAATCTGAGCAGATTGCATAAGAATGAATCAGATCTGTCTGGATCAGGGATCATCAAAAAATGTCTATCAAATCCAAAACATTTGCATTATTAGTTCAATGATAGTTTAAGGAATTTCCAGACTTTTAACCAACTTTTTCCTTCCACACATCAATGAAGAGAGTGTAAGCTAATAGTAGGAATAGAATGAATCTATGTGTAAGTATGTAAAAAATAGTAAGCTTGTCACAATCTCTAAGGGGTATAAGCATAATTCTTCTGCTTATTTGTATAATTACAGGATGAAACATTCTGGTAGAGACTTCTGAAGGTGTGGTCCCCGCACAGTGGTGGTAACAGTATAGGAATATGAGACAAGCTCCCCATGGTCAGCACTGCTCCTGACCACTTATAGCAAGTGGACTAAATAGTACCGGGGGCAGTGTGCCATGTACGTGGTATGGCCCCTCATGCCCAGTCATTATGGCCGCTACTACTGGGAGCCCTCAGGCAAGACAGGGGGCAGGGAACCCCATGTCCAGGCCTGGTTGTTGGATAAAAGCCTTTCTAACAATAAATGGGACAAGGCCGCCTGATTCCCTACTGAACCTCATTGAAGGTAGAGACTGCAATAGGTGTGGTGTACTAGCAATACTGTTCTAGCTGTTAACTTTTTAAGTAAACTGTTATCTCTTTGTTTATCTATTTCTAAAGGTAAAAATAGGCCTAACACTGGTAGGAAAGAAAAATCACATATGTGTGAAAAGGTATGCCTGAAAAGCATAACAAGCACAAGTTAAAGATTCAAGAAATTATCTTCCTGATGTCATAAGGTAAAGTTCCCCTTTCAGATCTTGCGATCTATAGAGGTCAACTGTTTCTGAGGCCCACAATTAACAAGGGTGTCATGTGGCCAGCATAACGACCAACTACCTTTACTTTCCCCAACTAATGTCAGGTGCCCATTAGAGCTGGGTGGACTCAGGGGCTCCCTAAAATTAAAAATCCCAGTCTTCACCAGGATGCGAACCGGGTACCCCCGGTTCAGCTGATATAGCAACTTAGTCTTTCAACTCTAATAACTGTATGTTAATTGTCAAGATTAGTTAAGTGGGTAAACATATACCTTGCGAGCATTGGGTGGTGTTGGTTCAAAGATTTTAGCTTGCATCTCTGAAGGTAACGTGGAGTAAATGGGCAGGACAATGAGCTCTTTTATTTTTGAGCCCAACTTTCTTGTTCTCTCTAGCAGCATTTCATTGGCTGTCTCAATCTCTTCCTGACCAGTGAGAAAGACTAGAATGTCCCCAACTGGCTGAGTCACATGAATCTGAAGTACAGAAACCACAGCAGCATCCAGATAATCTGCCTCAGGTGCTTTGGTGTAGTAGATATCCACTGGATACCTTCTTCCTGGGATGCGGAAAATTGGGGCATCGTCAAAAAACTCTGAAAACTTTTGTGCATCCAAGGTGGCACTAGAAATGAGCAATTTGAGATCTGGCCTAAACCTGGCTATGTCTTTTACAAGGCCAAACAAAACGTCTGTATGCAGTGTTCGTTCATGAGCCTCATCAACTATGAGGACACTGTAGCTGGCTAAATCTGGCTCACTCAAGAACTCTCGAAGCAGCATGCCATCTGTCATGTACTTTAAAATTGTACGCTCCGAGGTGCAATCTTCAAACCTGATACTGTAGCCCACTTGGTTACCTAGTTTCCAACCCATCTCTTCTGCAACTCGAGCAGCCACAGACATGGCTGCTACTCTCCTGGGTTGTGTACAGCCCACTTTCTTACCATCATTAGTGTAGCCCTAAGAAAGAATTCAAACATAAAAAGATAATATCTTTTTTCTCATCATTTTTTTTTCAATCAATGAAAATTATTCCCTTCCACTTTCAAAAAATAAATAATTACATGTACTAAAAATACTTTTACAAGGCTAAATAATTTTTTTTTATAGAAATAACAGGTGATTATTCAAGAAAAGACTTTTTACTTCCCTTGTACAGGGCTGCAAAACATTTTTGGTAGAGTGAACTACAAAGGCATAATGTTGTTACTCCCAACAATTTTGGTAATAGTAACTTTAACGGTAGACAAATCTATGTAAAGATATTTATAAATAAATAAATAACATTTCCATACTAAATCTTCACTTTCTCTTCTTTTACCTCCTTTCATTGGACCTGCATAAGCACCATGTCACATTCCACCATGCTGCCCTCCTTCCATAAAAGTTAGGTTTTGGGTTCACTTTTTTATTGTATTATTATTTGTATAAATTTTTTTAATGAATAACCACATCATACCTTTTTTAGTTATTACTACTTTTATTTTTAGTGGTACTCTTCAATTTGATAAAAAATATTCTAATATGCTTCATTATTGTCTAATTCTTTTATATATTTAAAAAATGTGCCTTAGGAACACAATCTTAAATAAATTTTAAGTCCTAAGTAAAAAAATAAAAATGTACTGCTTCATGAAGAAATTGAGGTATCTGAGTTGTCTTTCCTGAACCAGTCTCCCCTTCAATGATAAGAATTTGATGATCTTCAATAGCCTTCAGTAAATCTTTTCTGAATGGATATATGGGTAGACTCTTCTTTGTCTCAGCAATAGACATTTTTTTAGCATCTTTGGTTGATTTTGCTTCCTAAGGAAATAAACAAGAAACCCTTAGTTACAAAGCATGAAGAAAAAAAAAAGAGAACAGAAGTCTCTACCTAACTCAGCAGCAATAAAAACACCTGGAATACTTTGGTGCAGCCAACATACCCCTAGGAGACAGAAGAGCCTAACATTCTGAGCCGTAGGATAATGTAATTCTAGAACCAGTCAACCTGTGAAGAAACTATAAGGCACTACCATGTACAACTGAGTTTCTTGCCAGAGAAATATGACCTTCTTGGCCTGTTTCCATAGGGAGTTTGTCTCAGGGCTCACACAAATAGACCCCACTAGCCAGATGCATAGAAAAGTCAAGCCCTCAGCCCCCGCCCAATGATAAGAGTAGTTTTCATCAAGTATGAAGGATGAACTAAAAAGTCTCCCAAATTAAAACATCAACATGTCATTACAATGAAAATATAACCTAGGAATTGTAAAGAATACTTTTATAAATAAAAAAAAAAAAGAGTACTTTTTCATCTCTGGTTCCTGGCATCTGTAGGGCTTGCACAAACTCTATCTCCTCATCCATAATGACATCATAGTCTTTGGACTTTTTCTTCTCCTTGGCATCCCTAGCTCCAAATTTAAGAAGAGCTGCATTGAGGTGCTCTTCCTCCCAACGGCTCTGCTCTGAGCCCATGCGTTTCTCTGTCTTGTCCTCCACATACTTATCCTGCGGCAGAGCATCATCCCTTGGAATGTGGTACCTATCAATCTTTTCTATTTCTCCAGCAGCTTTGTGTTCTTTGGCCAGTTTTAGAACCGTTTTCTTATACTCTAAATCTTTCTGTTCTTTCTTTGTAAGTCTACAGTGAACAAAAAAAATAATAATTAGGAGAAAAAAATAAAAGAACTTGATGGAATTTAAATATATAAAAACTTTATACACTAATTCACTATTTCAGGAAAATAAAATCTCTTTCAATGTTTAAAAAATTAATTAAATTCTAATAATAAAAGATTTGTTCCCACAAAACAAATAATGATTTGAACTCACTTTGCACCACTAAAGAAGTATTCTTCCTCGGCAATATCAGCTTCCAAATCTTCAAGTTTGTCTGCCTGTCTTTTCTTTAAGTACTCTCTTCTAGACTTCTTCCTCAGGTCTGGGATTATTTTCTTACGATCTTCCTGTTCTAATTTTAATCTTTTCTTTGCCTCTTCATACGCCTGTAAAAAAAGAAAAAACAGTTCAGATGTTTGTCACTTTAGTTGAATTTTACTCATGCAAGGTAAGTCATAACTCATTTAAAAAAACAACAACTTATAAACTAAAAAAAAAAGTCAATATAATGGCGTACCCTTTTGTCAGACTTGGACATGGTATTTCTTGTCTTCTCTTTATCTTTGTCTCTCAACCTCTTGGCAAACTCATCACGCTCCTTTAAATCTTTCTTGCGCTCATTGTCAGGGTCTGAACTGGAGCTGTCAGAATCCTTGTCATCATCATCATCCATATCTCTGAAAATATGAACATAAAGGTCTGATTACTTTTTAAAACCTTATGGCACATATTACCAAGTATTGCTGAAAGCTGAATTGTTTGTGGGGAAAAAAGGAAACAGAATATCAAGTAGTTAAACAAAAAATGTAATGTCTACCAAGATTTTAATTTTCTTTTTACTTGCAGGTTTAGTCAATCTAGAATTGGTTAGAAGAATGGTAAAGCCATTGACTGCCAAACTAAGGGCTACCAGTTTGAATCCTGTTGAAGGATGCAATTTTTTAAAGTTTCTTGAAGAGTTCTTCTTCTTCTTCTTCATCATTCTCATTTTTATGTTGGAGAGTTCAGATGACTAGACCAATATATGAGATGAACTGCGCAGTGGTTTCCAAATCAGGTAGCTCTACATATAGTTTTCTTTCTATTGGGTTGTTTTGGGGCCAGTGACTTGTACGGGCCTCATTGTAAAGAGAACAGTTTTGAAAAACATGGTCAGCATTATCTGGTGACACTCCACATGGGCAAATTTCATTGGTTCCAATTTTGAGCTTCAGGTACATATGTTGTCGCATTCTGTTGTGTCTGGTCCTGAGTTGAAAGATTAGACATTGATCTTGTTTGGATAGCTAATAATAAGCATCATCTTTCTTGTGATTCGAATAAGAGCTTGTCCATTTCTCATTTATTATAATTACTATTAGTTTCTTCATATCTTCTGGATAGAGTGCAATGTTTAATTGTGAGTTTATTCTTTCACTCTTGGCAAGTGTGTCAGCTATCTTATTTCCTTCTAGCTTCTTAATGTGCTGGTACCCATTGAATAACAGTTTCTTTTTGCTATTGTTGAAGAGTAAATAAAGAGTTTTATAGGGATGTCAAGACAGAGCTGAAGTAAAGAGTTTCACATGAATGCCAGGGCAGAGCTAAAGTAAATTTTTAAAAAAAAGAAAAAGAAAGAAAAAGAGGAATAACTTACTGATTATGTGTTTCCTCCTCTTCCTCTGATGACTCATGTTTCCTTCGCAAATGTCGCGACTGTGATGATGTTTTATGTGTCTAGAAGGAAAAATAATAAATCAGATCAAATACATGTTATACCATTAGATTAAACTCAAAACTATTTAAATTGGTCTTAATAAATAATATAAAAGATTTTCTTTATTAGTGTTTTTGTGTTAAACAAACAATCTGATCAAAACAGCTTAATAGCCAATCTTTAGTAAATTAAATAATATATAGGATGCATTTGATGAAAATAGAAATGATCTTTAAAAAAAAAAAGGAATGTACACCTTGAATTTGTCATCTTTTCTGTCATCTTCTTCATCATCATCGTCGTCATCGTCTAACAGTTGGTACGTTTTATTTTTCTCTTCAAGTTCCAGTGTTTTCTTTTTCTCTGCAGAAACCACAACTTCCTTCTTTTGTTTATGTGGAACCTAGAGAAATATTAATAAATAATAAATAAAAAAAAATTGTTTAATATTCAGACAAACTAGTGCTACTATAATTAGTAGAGGAAATGTTAATAAAAATTAGGAAAGTTTTTCCATAAGAAAATGTTAAAGTAAAAACTTATACTTTATGAGATCAAGATAAAAGTAAATTATCACCTTGTCAAAAAGTTCCCGAGCAAAATCTTTCAGGACATCATCAACATCTACAGTCCCAGTTTCCTCAAGTCGCTGAATCAATTCACCAGGGTTCTCAGATTTTGAGGCCAATCCGATGAAGTACTGTGCAATATATTTGTCTGAGATGCCAAGAATGTCATGAAGCTTGTCATTGACCCATGTCTCTGTACTGACAGCCATTGTGTGATCTTTCAAGAGAATAAAATTTGATATAAACATCTAGGTTTCTTAACCCTGATTCATTAACTCATATCCTATTCATCATTCTGAGTTAACTTGAGTACTTAGTATTTTTAGTACCATTCAACCACATTAATCACTCCAACAGCAAATTTATTGACAGACAGAAGGGATTTTTAAGGTTGAAATATTCAATGTTAAAAACAACAACAACAACAAAAGAATAAAGATAGAGTTCAGCAGTTCTTATGCCATTGTGTTTTGTGTATGAGTATGATGTATTCATGAGTAATGCTGGCCTGATGGTTTGGTTGTGTGGGCCAAAGAAATTCTAGTGAAACCAGAAACAGTAATTGCTATTTATAATGATAAACTCTGGTGTTGTTTCATTCTTGTTGGCAAAGTGGTAAGTAGCTGTCAGAAGATGACCTCTGAAAGAGAGAGCTCTTACCAAGGCTGCAGGACAGACATTTGAGACCCAAAGAAAAAGTCCTTGTAAAAGACAGGCAGAGAATGCAAAAAGAATACTTAAATAGACCACTGGTGGATGATGGTGTGATCTGCATTAAAAATATGCAGGTCCATGGATGCAAGCAATGGAACCCCATTTTGTCTGCAAAGGAGGGGGGGAGGTCGGTGCCTCTCATATCTCTTCATGACATAAATAAAACATTAATTATATGTATATATATATTATATATATATATATATATTATATGGTTAGTAGCATGACAAAATTTTAGGAGATTTTAAGAGGTTTTCTTTTAAAGGATGAACTATATGATATTACATATATTATGTGTGTCCATGTCCCGTTCGTTTGTGTCATAGATACTAAGAGTCATGGTGGGCATTTGAGGTAATGTTTTATTCTTGTATTAACTAATTAAATCCTTCTCAGAAACAGGGCCTGTAATGTACAGGCCTATTTGTATGTTTAATTCACATTTGCTTACTAAATTTATATAATGGCTTTTTATGTGTGTGTGGGGGGATTAGACCTATTTGCGTTTTTTTTTTCAAGCAGAGTTTCTTTTTTACGGCTGTGTGCAAATTATCTTCAATGAATCTCTTAGACTCTATAGATTCTAATTCTAAATCACTAAAATTCACGGACTTTTTACGGCTTCACTGGGTTAGTAATTATCTTACTAGATTCTAGTGATTTAGCGTAAATCTAGAGTCTAGAATAGTCTAGATCAAAGTCACTAAATTCGCGGACTTTATCGCGGCTGTGTGTTAATTATCTTCACAGACTCTGCCGTAAATCAAAATCTATACTCTATTATAGATCTAAGTCTCTTAAATTTGCAGACATTTCACTGAATTATCGTCACTAGATTCTAGTGATTTAGCATAAACATTATAAATGTAGAATATTGTAGAATCTATCGTATTTCTAGAGTAATCTAGTCGTTAGATGTATCAGATTTCATCGAGATTATTAAATTGACTAAAATTCACAGAGTTTTCAGGTTATGGGCAAAATATATTCACTATATCTAAATTTGATCTACCTCTAGATACAGGTATGCTACTATCGTCTACTAGCATAGAATTCATAGATGATTTACGGACTTTCCACTCGAAGTCACTCTTACTGTTACAAGAAGATTTTAGGTGAGGGAGGACCCGGAGGGGTGTAACCTACACATTCGGTCTGGTTTCATTTCTTTTTAGAAGATGTTATGCTGGCAGATCAAACTTACTAGAATGAGATAGTATATATCTGCTTACTAACTTAAACGCCGCACGCCGGTGCCTTACGGATTTGTTTCTAACTTTTGTTTACGTTTTCAATATAAAGTGAAAGTACGTAAATAAGCGCATGCACCATAACTTAAGAAATGTAACTTCCTGTCTTTCTTTGAATTCGACTTATTCATTTGTAAGTTTGAAAGACATAAACGTTATCGAAAGTAGAAAAAAAAAAGTCCGATACAGAGCCGGCAATCGGTTGGACTGGGGTTTGCCGGCAAGCTTTTTTTTTACTTTGATTGTGCCAGCATGCCAGCTATGGCCGACGATCTTGCATCCATGCAGGTCACAACTGGGTTTGCATAGTCATGTGCTCTCATCCTTAATCTTCGGGCATCAAAGACATTGCCATATTGACATTTTATGTCCTTATTAACTCTTTTTTATCTCCATGATTATTTTCCACTTTTTAACAGAATAGTTATTTTTTTGAATTATTTCCTGCTAATAGTACATGTGTCTGGCTACATTCCTACCAATTTTCAGATTGATCTATCGCCAACATCGTCCAATCTAAAAAAAAAAAATTAACACTGACCTCAATGGACTTTTTCAGTTTTTATTTTTTTTTATAGAAGATATTGTGTTTCAACAACAAGTGAAATTATATTCTTGTAGCAGATATAATTAGCAATATATTTAGATACTTTTTAAGATTTTGTACCTTGCGATTTTTTTTTTAAACGCATTTGAAAAAAAATTGTTTCAGCCGATTTTTATCTCAATTTTTAAATATTTTGTTATTTTTTACCATCACATTGCCGCCATTTTGTTCACACTTCTCTGACATTTCTTGTAAATCTATACCCGATAATTTGTTTATTTCATCAATATTTACATTTTAAACTTACAAGTAAAGTTCATAAATATAAATTAAATCCGATTTGTGAGCAAGAAATTTACTACGAATACTAGATCTACAATTAAATTTCTTATTTGATAAGTAGATTTATCCTCTACGAAACTCAATTGCAACCATTGGAAAGTTCTTTTAAAGTATTTTAATGATGTACTAATGAAAAACTGTTTTTTCAAAGATAAATTTTTTATTTCACCTCCCTAATTTCAAACCAAAACCGAAAAGACCTATGATGCCTATGTTACCAGTAAGGAAAACTCTGTCTCAAGATTTTACGCCATTTACAGCATTTTTTGACACAGGAATTTCACCTCCCTACTACAAAGTACTGTACTAGTACTACTACTACTAACTACTAGGTTAGGTAGGCAACGAACTTAGTTTTTATATAATAATATAGGGTGAAACTTTACATCCAAGGCCCTAGGTTTTCAGGTTAATTATTTGGCAACTGTCTATCCGCATGTATGATGACGTACTGACGTGACCTCACCTGCGCGTGCGCGCGCTCTACTAGCAGAGCGCGCCCGGTCACTGCCTCTCTCTCTCGCGCTCTCTCTCCTCTTTTAGTAAATCTTAGATCTATGTAATATAGATCAAAAACAAATTTTAAAAATTAAGATGAATTCATTCTCATAAGTTTTTAATCATAGCCTTTTAAAATATTTTATTATTACATAATATTATTAATATAGATGTAGATCTAGATACAGAGATTGACTAGATCTATCACGAACTATTACATGATACTACCGACACCATTAAGCCGGTAGTGACCTCGTGACCTGATTACCGTAGCGATAGACAGCGCGGCGCTGCCACTTGCGCAACAATTTGGCAACATTCTTCAAAACTGAAAACCTAGGCAGTAGCCTAGGGCCTAGGGGCCTTGGATGTAAATTTTGACCTAATTAATATAGTTACTCGTCGTTACCCTCAGTGACTCAGTCCGTTGTTACTCACTTATCACTTACTGGCGTTACGGAACAATCAACTTTTTATCATATCAATTATTTATTATCAACTAATCAAGTCTTAGTGACTAGTGTTAGTCGACTTAGACAACAATCAAATCATACAAATAACAATGATAATATGATAATCATCTAGTAGATCTAGATATACTCATGATCTAGATCTATTTCTTGTCAAAAGCCAACTTTTATCTACAATCTAGGTTCTTTAATTTAGTTCTAGAACAGAGATAGAATCTAGTAAAATAATGGTCTTCACTCTTTGTCTTTAAATTAATTTAATCTATACACTTGAGGTAAATTCCTGATGTTTACGATAGTTTATCATTACTTTTTACTTTCAGGAGACCAGATTATCGGTTAGTATCACTGAATAACTGACCTAGATATAATAATAAACTAGAGCAGTGATGCCCAGCCTAATTCAGTCTGCGGGCCATTTTCATTTCCTACACTCATGTCGCGGGCCACTTGACCGAAAAGATTCAAAAACGTAATGAAATGGAACTAAAACTAAAACCCATGGATCTAGCACTTACCTTCATTAGTAAGATGTTAGAAGTTGATCATCTTTTCTACCCTATGGAAACATGGCTCCCTTTCTCTACTTAAAATGTTAGCAACATTATATCTAGCTTAACCACCGATTCATTTTCTTATCTCCTTTTGGAAACAATTCAATCCTTCAATCTCTAGGCATAGTCTAACAATATTTTATTCGCGCCTCAAATCAATAATGCTGTCCTATTTGTTTGTTGTTGTGCTAATAAAATATATTGGCTTATTATCATGTTCCACACAAAACGTAAAGAGCCAGTCACTTTCCCTGTTTGATTAGGCCTATACATCTAGTCCCGCTTCATAAATTGAATGTTATTGGTCATGGTACCAATCCATCAGAGAAAAAGTTTGGGCCCTAACGTACGTCAAATAACTTTATCAACCTTTTTGGAGAGGGGATTTTCTACTTTTTGTGCCGTCGTTTCGGCGGGCCGGATGGAACCGCTACGCGGGCCGGATATGGCCCGCGGGCCGTAGTTTGGGCATCACGCTGAACTAGAGGGTTTTATTTTCAGACCAGATCTACCAAGCAAAAAGGGACAAGTGTAAGGAAACATTGTTAAAATTAATAATAGAAAACAGGTCGAGCCACAAACAACTAGATCTAGTTAGTGAATGCTGGAGATCGTACGCCTGTCTTAATGACGAAGGTTTCAAACAAACTTAAACAGTGAACCACAAGTAGATCTAGACCTAGATTTAGAATCTATTGTTTTGTGAACCCAAATAATGAAATACTAATTTAACTAATAGTTATGAAGTAATAGATCTACAAGCGCGCATACACAAAATGATCTGAGTCGTCTGAGAATGTAGAGTCTAGAAAGTTAAGAAATATTGGCGATTTTGGAGGGAAGTTCGGTCTCTGGTTCCCAGATACGGCCATAAAAACACCATTTAGAATATTTAGATGGACATTAAGCGGAATTTTTATTCCGATATAGACTCTATATATAGTCTATATTTATATATATATATATATCCAGATTACAAAACAAGAATTCATAACATTTTCAAGGCTACAGCAGTACATGGGAACTAGATTTTGAAAAGTATGATGATGTATATGAACTTGAACATAGGCCTACCACAAAGTTAACAATTAGCGTAGATTCTGACATCAACTTAGAATTTAGATCTAGTATCGGAAATATCAAATTCTGATACTGATCGGCCAGCGAAACTGAGAAGTTTCAAACCACTCATAACATGATAGTGAAAAGGTTGCTGATGACTCAGGAGTAGGTAGGCCTATAAATTCCTCTCATCAACATTAGAGAAAGAGGGCAGACAACTGAGTTATAATGTCATTGCCGATTGCAGCTGCTTTTTCAGAGCAGTATCAAATAGCATTTATAAATGGAGATGACGCACACTATACATCTTTTAGAACTATTACTGTTCAATTCTTGACTGACCACCAGAACCACTTCAAACATTTCATAGATGGAGAAGAAGTCCAGGTAGGTGATGTACTGGGCATAGTTTAAAACTATAAAATAAAAATTAAATTTAAAGTTGTATTAGTGGCTTAAGGATTTTAACTTTTTTAAAGCGATACATTTTTATCTCTCCAACTCACATGCAATTTATTTGGCTGAGCAATAATTAATTATATGTATATTGTTTTTCTTTTCTATTGCTTCAGGGACAAATACAGACTATATATAGATGTCAGAAATTGGTTGTTGGGCACATCAGCAACATGTGCATGAGCTGTATTGCAGAGAGAACTGTATGTATTTACGCCACACTGTGGAAACTCAGAATACTTTTTTTACAAGTGGATACTTATAAAGCCTGTATTTCCTCACCAGAAAATGTTAATTGGTGAAGCCAAAAATACACTATTACTAGTTGACCGGCGGCATAGCATACGCCGCTATTTACCAGGGCCGGCGACCGCAGTGGGGCCCGCATTTCATAGGACCCGCAATTTTATAGGACCCGCTCTAATTTAAAGTGTAAAAATTATTAAATTAAGCCATTTTATTAGCCTACTTACAACAGATTCCCCGCGCCATCCTGTCGATTTAACATCCCTATAATTATTTGTCTGTTAATTATATAAGCTATTGCTTTAAAAGAAATCAAACACATTTTTAACAAAATATAGTCATTTATAACGCTGTTAACCATCAAGCTGTAAGGGAAATAAGTCTTTGGCATATGGTTGAACACAATCTGCAATTACCAACACAATAGCACACTACAGACTGAAAAGATAAAATATAATTTTTAAAAAGTCGAAGAACAAAACTCCACTTGTCTCTCTAACCTTGCTAATGCTTTTTTTTTCCCACCACAATTGTTCACAAATACTCGTATTAAAGGTCTTTTGCAAGTCAATGGATTTTTTTTATCTAAAGAATTATAGAGTATTTGCGCTCTAGAAAACTTTCTCTTTGACTATTAAATACATAAATAATTCGAGTTTTAAATATGGTTCTAATTTTTCGCATTATAAAATAAGTAAAGCCAATGCGTTAAAAAAATGATTAATGGAGCTAAAAATAGATTACTTGTTGTTGCACGTTTGACCTATTTACTTTGAGAAATATAATATAGATGTTTTATGTTACTTTATGCAACACTAATGGGAATCATGATATCACTAGGCCAATAAATGTGTGTAACTGCTCCTTTCCTGGACCAAAACTAGATGGCACAGTAACAATTATAGATCTAGATTTTACTGAGTGAAATAAAATAATTTAAGTAGTTTATCCATAACTAGGCCAACTGAATTGTAAAATGTTTGTGAATGAAATGTTGTACATGTTTCTGGTGTTCCTTATCTCATAATCTTCTTCTGTATTTGGAGTCCAAATCTCCTGCAGTGCTGCAGGGGATAGCGGCGGCAGGCTATGAGCTTGTGACCATCGAGATGACAGTCCAGCGTGCATACCATGCGATCATCCAGACATGTAGCCTATATTGTTCTATTTCTGGCGTATTTACTATTTCTCAATGAAATTAGCCAAATTTAAAATTTATAAAACATTATTTGTCAGCATAATATGTATTCAATGTCTATATATATGTGACTAGATATGGATAATTGTAAATGTGCTTAACACATCTCCTTAAAAAAAAGCTTTACCGGTAATGAACATGTTTACAATTCTTACTGCATAATTTATTTTTTGTGCATGCACTAGTCAAATTTTATTTTAATTTCATTTTTACTTTGAAATGTATAAATAATTTAGGTACTAGGGGACACAATAATCTTCTTCATTTCTTAAGGAATATCTGAAACTTGCTAAACAAACAAAATTAAAATTTATTCTCACTATATTTGTGCAATGTACGTAAATATATTAACTCCTTTTTTTTTTCATTGTCATTATTTTAAGCATTCACTTAAATTAAGTTTAATATTAGAGTAACACTAATTGTATGTATACTTAGTAAAAGAGTAACTGGAACTATCTTTCTAGATTTTATTTAAAGGCTCTTATACAGTATCAGAAAAAGTGTGATGATAATTTGTTACTGTATATAAAGGAAAATAGTTTGGTTACATACTTAAAATGCTCAATTTTAACAGCAGCTGTTGATAAGAAATCCTTAAGGATAAAATGGTAAAGAAATATCAAGAGCCAGAATTACAGAGCCAGAATTACACAAAGCACTTACCATTACAAAATTTGGTGGGATTAGTGATCTTATAAGAAAAAAAAAGAATTGGCAAGATTTCATTTAGTCTAAAACAATCATCATAAGTATACAATGTAAATTGAAAACAAACAAACATAAGAAATTATTATTAATTTTTTTAATGGTCTTTAAAAAAATATTCACAAGATTGTTCTAATAACAAATTTTAATATTAAACATAATTTATTTATTAATTATATTTCATGACATCAACTTATATTAAACATACATATCTAAGAAAGAATGTAATCAAAGTAAGTACATCAAGACTTTACTGGCTAAAATTATTAACGCCAGCCAGATACATAAAAAAAAAGTTTTTAGGTAGAAGACAATGTTAACAGTAAGAAACATTTAATGGATGGTTGTGCTGTACAAAAAAAAAACAACAACAAAAAAAAAACAAAAAAACTAGGAACACCTTTCAAATGACTCATATGGAGACGTGATGACTGAGTGGTAAAGTGCTTGACTTCCAAACCGAAGGTCCTAGGTTCAAAGACAGGGATTTTTTATTTCAGGGCACCTCTTCTCTGAGTACACCCAGCGCCAATGGGTACCTGACATTAGTTGGGGAAAAGTAAAGGCAGTTGGTCATTGTGCTCGCCACATGACACCCTCGTTAACCGTGGGTTATAGAAATAGATGACCTTTACATCATCTGCCCCATAGATCATTAGGTCTGAAAGGAGAACTATACATGGTAATAATAGCTTTTATCATGAAATTTACTTAAATCTATGGCTAACATTAGCACTTTCAAATAGGCCAAGTTTTATACTATTCACTTAGTTCCTATTTACAAATTTAAAACAATATCTTGGATAAAAACAGAACTTATCAGTTAAAATAATATTTTTTATCAATTAAAGGTCTAACAAATTATCTGAATATAATTGACAATAAAACATCAAAAATATAAGTGTTAGGTATCTTACATTATTCATGACATGATTAGAGAGTTGCTTAAATACATTAGGGTTTTCATTTTAATTTCAGCTCATCAAAGGTCTAATGATACTAGTAATATGTAGTAATTTATGTAAAATATTTAAACAAATTTATTCTCTTTATTCACATAAGTCAAACTATCAGAAGCTTCTAAGGGGAAAAATGCATTCAATAAATCTGCATAAGTATACTTTTAATTCTGTTAGCTGCCTAAATAATGCATTATTATAAGTATAACCTCACTGACTTATGTCTAGGAATGCACAATTTTCTTGTTTAAGTGAACAAGTTTCTATTAAAATAAAATAAAAAAATTAAAGCATGGTTTGATTAAAAAAGACTAATTAATGAAATATCCTAAGGAAGCTAATATTAAACTAGACAAATGTATCAAACGTCTAGGCCTGTTTGTGCCAGACATCAATATCGAATGATAACAGGAGATATGTGCACAATATACTGAAGTTTCATTAAACATTGCCTACCTGAACTAAACATAATAAATTAAAAGGTTCTTATTGCAGGCATACTTTACATATGGCCTCAGAATGTTAAACATTAGACATTGTTAAAACCATAGATTTTAGACATGCATCTAAAAGAAATAGTTATGGGTTAATTTTGTTCCAGAGGGCTGGTGGCCTACACCCAAAGTTTACAACTATAAAAATAGATGCCGAGCATGCTGCTAAGGTAGACCAAATAATGCTCTTGTACATCCATCATAAAGTCTAAATTAAGACAACTTTAATTACCCATGAAAAAATCAAGCTTGACACAATGTCACCAGGATACTTTGGCTCTAGTAAATTATAAACCATATGGCATGGCCTCATCAATAGTGTTAAAGCTTAAAACCCAAATATTAAGGCTGCATTATAATATAAAACATTAAAAAAATGTTTTGAGTGCATTTCCTGTACATCATGAGTTCTAACTAAAAATAATAAATTATTACATTATTATAAAGATGATTCAAATTTTTTACTACTAACTACTAAATATAAATGACAAGCACTCATAAAATTACACTTTTAGAGACACAATCAATTTACTGTGATTCACACTTTTAAGAGACACAATGAAATGACTGTGATTCACACTTTTAAGAGACACAATCAAATGACTGTGATTCACACTATGTCTAACACAAGTCTTTTATGAGATTATACTTATAAAATGGAACAACCAAAACCACATTTACACCAAAGTGTTTCATCCAAATAAGTTATCACAAATTTGGTACAAGTAAACGTAATTGCCTGGGTTAACAATAAGAAGCTACTGGAGTAACATCAGGACTTCCACACTTCAATCTTTCAGCAGCCAATTCACTTTGGGACTGGGCCAGTTTGATTATATCTTCTGCCAAGGCCTCCACTGTTGTGTAGCGAACTTGTTTAAAGTTGAAAATGTCTTGTATAAATCCAAGAACAAGATCCTATAAGAAAAAGACATTTAATCAAACTATATGAAATCACTCATTACATGATGATATACAGTTCTGGGATTAGCTTTGATAATTAATTTTACATAATTGAGAATTAATTTTAGTCCTGATGTATGAAACTGAAAAAAAAGTCTTAAAGTTGATACACAACTGAATTATTATTAGACTAGATTAAACTATATTTATATAAAAGCACATTTTTTTTGTTGGTAAGCATGTAAGGTTCACATTCAGACAATGACATTATAAGTTAAGATATATTTCATTATACTTTAAATTTCATGTCATGTTCTGTGGGACGACATTAAAGTAATATTGTTTATGTCTTTTATTTATTTAAAGATAAAGTAATATGACAAAAAAAGCTTTGCAATAATATAATAGCAATAGGGTCAATATTAACTTGACTAAAGCCATCTTGTGTTTTCTTTCATTTTCTGTATTTTTTTTTCCTTGACATACTGTTACAAAGGTTTGATTTTGTAATCAGGCTTTCAGTTTCATACCTTTATAATAATAAGGCATGTCTTAAAGTCCAAAGAGTAATTAAGATAACTTTAATTCACAAGTTGAAATCATGAAATGATTCAACACACACTATAAACACGCAATAATATACATTTCAATTCACAAAAGTAGACTTAGTACGAAGAATACAATTATTCTGACCACTCATGGTTTTCATCTTCCCCATGGAAATAACTTTAACTTAAATAGAAGAGCCAGAAACTTGTTTTTAGCATTCTTGGCTATTTTTAGAACTACTGAAAATGTATCTCACTATTTTTAGTACTATGGGAAGCTCGGTGAAGTATTCCGAAGCTAATGTGTAAGTAACACATTTCATGAGACCTTGCATTTTTTTTTTACAAAGGTAATATCAATATATAATCTGTTCACAGATGTTACCTCTAAAAGAAGTTTATTATAACACTAGACCTGAGTAAACTGGAACAATGAAAAAAAAAATTACTTTAAAAAAATTGCAAAGCTCTTTCAAGTCTGAGTCAGGACCAAGGAATCCCCAGGCTAGCAAAGGACTTGTATGTTCAGTGATGGAATAGAAATGTGCAATGAAGCCATCATTAAACTGTGGAGTAAACAAACATGGGTTACATTTTACAGACATATCAGTTGTTACATTTCCCGCATTCTTTTATATGATTTGGAACAAGGTTAATCATTTTGGAACTCGGAAAAAAATCAAATTTAAACATGAAACTCCAATGTTTTCATTTATTAATATATTTCAAGAATGTTAACAGAAGTATGTAAACATGGTTGCTTGGACTGTCATCTGGATGATCCAGAGTTCAAGCACTGCCTGCTTCTATCCCCTGCAAGATGTGGGAGGTTTGGGCTAGGTTGTAATAATCTTCATTTCTAAAGGAACATTGGAAATAAAATGAAAAAAAAACAAACTCAAATGCTATAATACCTTCAATAGGCTTCTTTTTGCTTTCAAGACAGACCAAACAGCTGTAGCTAAAGCCTGAAAAAAGTTGTTCAAAGAAAAACAAATTAAATAATGACATTTTAAATAATAATGTACATTACAATTTTTTTAAATTATTAGCAATTAGTGCAACTATTAAGATCTCTCAGAGATGTCTGATGTGCAAATATTAACTTACTAAACTACATGTTTCAAAAATGATATAAAACTGCTTTATTACTTAATTTTAAAAAAAAAGGAAAAAACACTTAGAGTATAGGAAAATGGTTAACAAAATAAATTCAACATGAAATCGTCTTCTAATGATAGTAGAAGACAAATACAGTTTTGGTGATGTAAAGACAATATCAAAGATAACAACATATTACATAAATTTATTTATACAAATATCATTAGTAATATCAAATGGAATCTGAAATATACTTACAGTTTCTTTAAAGCCATTTGACAACCATCTGTTCTGAACTACTGTTAATACTGTAGATGGAGGATTGGCTAGATCATCGAAAGCATCCATCAGTATAAAATCTAAGACTATGTCGTAGAAAGACATCACTCTCACCTAAGGTTAAAAAAAAAAAAGAGAAAACAAAAGTAACAGCACTATTAGTGTAGCATAAAACTGGTAAATATCAAAAGTTAATAATTTCAATTACAAATCATCAATAAATGAATATTCAGGAGGTGTGAAAAAAAAAAGAACTATAAATATCATCACAGAAAAGTTGTCTTGTACCAGGGTATGTTATTGCAGTTTAGAGTGTTGTTGACATTTCTGTATCTTATTGTAAGGTGTGAGTTTGTGGTCAACATTATATGGTCAAGACAAATAAAAAAAACACACACAAAAAGGTAATTGCTATCAATCTGACTGCAGATGAAGCCTATATATCCTAAATAAATAAAAAATGTTTTCACTACACAATTTAATGTATTATCAGTGTTTGAGGCAGATTATGTTAAGTCAAGAAAGGTTTCTAAGTATATTTGACCCCCCTTCTTCAGGCCTATTAATCCAAACATGATTCTCTTTATCTAGGTGGTACATTTTAGCCCTGCTGTTTAAATGATTTAACCAAAGCAGGTTTTGTGTTACCATTACAGGAGAAATAAGGAAAATAAAAATAATACTTACTCCCCGACCCCTGAGCTCCTCTTCTATCATTGGCCAGTTAGATTCAACATTGATAAACTGCATCATTTTGTCGTAGGTTGTGTAGAATTCATCTACATCCTAAACAAAAAAAACAAAAGGAATTGTGATAGTGTGTTTGTTTTGAGTGACTAGCAGTGTATTGTGTGTGACTGTCTATAGAAAGACCAGTTGACCTTTATTGTACATGGATGAGTGGAGAGCTAAGAAAGTGTCTAAGTCAGGACCGAGTGGGTCAGAAAAACAAAAGTATGCTGGGGAGAAGGAGACGAATGTCAAACTAATAAAGTGATGTGTTTATTGAGATTAAAATTTGTTTTTAGTGTGTCTATTATCTCCATACAGGAATTTCTAACAGTATATAGAAACATAAGCTAAAACAAAACTATTAGGCTGCTTAAGTTAACAAAATGCTTTAAGTCCACAAATCTCTCTAACAAGTTTCATTTCAAAAATATATTCCTACTCTTTCAGCCTTGGTTAAGAGATCTCCAATAATCTTTCTGCCTATTGATTTAAACCATTCTCTTCTGCTATCTTCTTGAAAAATGTGCTGCAATATAAAAAAAAAAACAACTGAAAATTAAAACTTTTTTGAATTACATAATGCTGACCACAAAAGTATAACTACCACTATCATAGCACACACACACAAATTAGTTTACTCTCTATGCAGTTAGTAACTGTAAACATAAAATTTGATTTTTATGTTTGAAAATTTATAATTTATGAATGAAATATTGAATTCTATAACAAGTGAATATTGAAAGAAATTATTAAACATAAACAACCAGTATTAAATGCTAATGATTGAGTTTCCACTCTAACTTACTTGAAAAGCTAATCTAATGCCATGTAACTTGGCAAGAAATTCTACATCAGAAAGACATTGGACCATCTCAGGTCTGAAAAAAAAATGTATGATTCAACTAAATTTTAGATAGAAATATAATATACATTATTTCAAAGACTATTTAAAAGCATGTGCAAATCTGAACACAAATATTTGTTTAATGACCCACCGTATTGATCGACAAGGAACATTTCCATATTTCAGTTCCAGCATGCCAGCTTCATACAGAGGAACATGGTGCAAGATATCTCTGTTAAAATCTAGATCAGTAAGGTGAGCCATCTGTAGAATCAAACATTGCAACAATTATTTAGAATTTCAAAGAAGCACTGTTATTATTTTTGGTTTATAAAATGAAACTCCTTATGCAGTTAAATGTAACATCAAGTTCATAGTAATTGTACAAAATATTTATTCATAGCGATAATTTTACTCAACTAATGATTTTGCTCTCTTTCTGATTTACCTTGTAATTAGTTTGATTAATTTCTTTTTATAGTTAATAAAAAAAATAATAATAAAAGAAGCTAAGTAGGAATAACAATGCAAGGATATATATATATATCTGTAAGAATTTTCTTTTGGAACATGTCAAATTTTGAGATTTTTTTCAAAATTGAGATATAAGAGTTCAAGTAAAACACAAAATGTAGAAAGTGGAGGGGGGTAGAGTTATAGAAGAAATTAAAACAATTGTTATTTAATGGACTCTCTAAAAATTATGCAGAGAATACTAGTCACATGCAGCTAATAAATAACATGAAGTGCCCTTTTTTTTTAAAAAAAAAAACATCATTAAAACTGGTTTATAAAACTTTGCCATTCACTTAATTAAACAAATAAATGTGGACACAGAAAATATTATTATTATAGCTTTTATATAGCGCTTATTTAATGCTTATAGCATGCTCAGAGCGCTTTGGTCCAATCTCATTTGTGGACCAGTGGGGAGAGGGGGGATCTAGGAGTTGGGTTTTCCGTGCTGGATTTGGGCGCTCAGTAATCACAACTCTGCCCGAGTCGGGTGTCGAACCTCGAGCCTCCTTCTAGGTAGCCAAGCCAAGCCGCACTTAGCCTCTCGACCACGCTTCCCACAAATAGCAATTGTACTAATTTTAAGCATCATGAAGATAATGATAATAAGAAAAATATATTTTCTTTTTAAACCTAGTTATATGCAGAATAATTAAACAGATGATGAAATTAGATCTATAGTAGTACTTTCTTTTAAAATGTACACAAAAAAAAATTATCTAGTAAATTTCCCCTGAGGAAGCTTCTAAAAATGTGTGTACAACTTACATCTGTAGCTGAAACAAATGACTCTTGGTCACTGGAGTCATCATCAAAACTTCTGTCTTTGAGATCTCTCTCTGTAAAAACAGCCAGGGCAGACTCTATGGCAATAGACTCCACTTGGCGCTCACACAGACGCTCATAATTTTCCTGCATCCGGTAAGCCAGATCTAGCAGATTCTCTAATCTGTGTTGTAAATTTGCTGTATCTTCATCCTTTACAAGAACAACAGCAGAATAGTTATTTTAAGATAAAGTTAATGGACAGTCCACTAATGCTTTTAAATTGCCCCTGAATAAACCACTATCCAAAAAAACTAATTCTATTACAAAAAAAGAATAAGCTTTTATATAATTATTAGTAATTTTATCCATAGGTATAATTCTGGCTTATTTATTTTTAATGATAACAGTATAAGTTCAATAGTCATAGAATGTTTTAAGTGGTTCATATTATTCTTACTTTTGGTACAAATTACAACAGCACTATTAGATTTTTTTTTAATGTATAGCTATAATTCTGTTAAGGAAAAAAACAAACAATGACACTAACTGGAATAGCCAACACAGAATGTTGATCATCAAGATAAGACAACTTCATCACAGCATCCTCCCAGTAGGAGATAGCAAGAGATAGATTCTCCATACCTGTAGAGTCAAAAGAAAATCAAATTTGCTCAAAAATGTTACTATTGTGAAAAACAATCAATATATGGGTCAAACTTACAATACTTAAATGCAAATTTTAGCGTGTGAAAACAATTTTAAACATTCAGGATTCACATAAAAAAAAAACAACAACCTATAAATTATTTTGCAGAAATGAGATGTGACTGCAATTCTAAAGAAGCTATTTTTGTGTGCTAGTGAAAATTTAAAATTATTTTGATTTCATTTTCAAGACACCAAGTAGCTGAACCATATTTACTTCATGTTTTCAAAGGAACAATTTTAAATATGTGTTAACTACAATAAATGTGCCTACCTAGTTGACAAAGATCTGCACTGGTCATGTTTGCAGTGTCAAGACCTGAATGAGTAACTGTGGATGAACTGGAGTTGTTTGAGACCCCTCCAAGGCTATTCAGTGAAGCAGAGAGTGCCCTTTGCCTCATCAAATTGCCCACATCTCCACTGCCACAGTAGTTGCTGTCCACACTGGTCGACATGTTCTTTTTAGATGGAAATTCTGTGAATAATATACAGTCAAAGCATGACTAAGAGAACTAATAATTAAAATAACTATCCAACACAGCATTTTAATAATTTAAGTTATAATATAGTAAGTAAAAAAGTAAAGTGTCCCCTTCAGACCTTGCGATCTATGGGGCAGATGATGTTAAGGTCATCTGTTTCTTTGGCCAACGGTTAATGAGCAGGGTGTTATGTGGCCAGCACAACGACTAGCCGCCTTTACTTTCCCCAACTTAAGTCAGGTACCCATTAGAGTTGGGTGGACTCAGGGGTGCCCTAAAAATCCCGAAATTCAAAATCCCAGTCTTCACCGGGATTCAAACCCAGGACCTCAGGTTCGAAAGCCAAGCCCTTAACCATTCGACCACAGCGCCCCCAAGTTATAATATACATTTAAAAAAAATAAAGCATTTAAAAAAAATGCATCAGTTGAATCAAATTATTTCAAGTAGTTCAATAATACCATATTGTATATGTATAGCCCAGTCTTAAAAAAATTGATGAACAATACATGTTATGTTTTTACAAGAATCATTTAAGATTCTACCTTCTGTTGGTCTTAATCAGAGTTTTATATATCAATACAATATAAAATATCATCTGATACAGGAAAAGGTGAAAAATGCATTATAATATATAAATCACAAGTTTTTGTTAATGTCAGTCCCATTATCATAGAATTGTTTAGAGAGTTGTGTTGTTCACACTATCAATTAGAATGTTGGCCTCTCAAAGTAACATAAAATTTGCAGGTTTAGAGGTGCCTCTTGTAATACACTGAAGAAACACAGTGTTGAATACCATTTTCTGGAGTATCACATAGTTCTTCAAACTCATTTGAACAAAATACTCCAAGAATGATCACAATTCATATTAAACATTTAGAAATCATTAACAAGTAATAACAAATAACAACTTAACCGACAAATAAAATTACTATTAAATAAAGCATGGTGAACAATGAGTAATTACTGATTAGTTTGATTAGTTACTGATGATAGATGACCAATGATAAATGAATGAAACATCTTTCTTTATTTTCTATACATTTTCGCCAAAAAAGACTTTTCTAGATGCATATTATTCTTCATCTTTACTTAGAACTTTCTTTCTTTTTTTTTACCAAGATACTTGTTTGCAAATATCTTTTAAAGGACTTCCCACGTTTCAGTCTGATTCGAAACTAAAATTTTTTATTTATAAACATTACTGACCTATCTCTTTCACAATACTAGAAAACATATAGTGTTGATATGTGACAGTCATGCTTAGATGAAATTCCCTACCACCTCAGAAATAATACCAATTTTAAAATTTAACACTTTATTGCTTAAACTAACAGAGAAATATTATAAATGAAAACATACCTCCATTAGGTGTTTGAGTTTTGGTTAAATGAACACTTCTTAACTTTCTGAAGGAAGAGCTTGATGACCTAACAACATTGGTTGCTCCCTGCGTCTTGCTCTGGTGTTGTGAAGAAGCTGCTGGAGTCTGGTTGTGTGTTGGTCCATTGTGCAATTTTTGCTGCTGTTGGTTCTTTGTTTCAAGCTTCAGTTTGATCATCTGTGTGCGCTTCCTGCGTTTTCTGAAGTACATGGCCAGTGCTCCTATTAAGGCCACACCCAAAGACAAGCTTAAGACTGTAAGCTTTATTGGCTTGGACAGATTGGTAAATCGTGAGATTTCACCAGGGAGGGCATGCTTCAATCCCGCAAAATTCTTATAAACATTCATTATGTTGTCTTTTTGATTACAAATCCATCTCAAAAATGAATTCAAACCAAATTATATTTGGTAATTCAGAAACTAAAATATTTATGAGAAGGTTTAATTGTAATGACCCAAATTAAGTATTCATCGTGTCTCATTTTAATCCTGGTTTGTTTCGAATGTAGGCCTAGAAAAAAAAATAGAAGAAATTTGTTTATGATATTAAAAAAAAAGAATTTTAATTTGATTTACCAAGTAAAACATTAAGTATGCTATATAATCTTAATACAAAATAAACAAAAACTGAAAGAGATAGATTCAAGGTATTATCAATCCAGAATTCTGGCTTCTTTTATAATACTAGATCTATTCAGATATTATTATATTATATGATAAGATCATGTCAATGTTCGGATGTCCAGAAAAATTCATATTCATGGTGAGACTATTTCATGATGGCATGAAGGTTCGTGACCAAGAAATAGAAAAATCATCAAAGCCCTTCAGAATATCAAATGGGGTAAAACAAGGTTGTGTTCTAGACCATGGCAGTCTGTGAAGCCTTAAAAGTCATTGACATGTGTTATTAAGTCAGCCCTAGTCTACCGGACCTGTGTATTGAGCACCTTGCTATACGGAAGTGAAATGTGTTCAGCCTACTCATGGCAAGAAAAAAATCTGAATGTCTTCCACCTCCGATGCCTAAATCGGATCTTTAAAATAAGGTGGCAAGATAAGACAACCAATGAGGAAGTGCTATGAAGAGCATGTTGCCAGGACATCCACTCTGTTATCAGCAGCAGATGCCTTGGTTGGCTTGGCAGCGTTCGTAGAATGCCAGTAGGTCGACTTCCACAGGTCATTCTGTATGGCGATCTAATAGAAGACAGAAGAGCCACTGGTCACCCACTTTTACGTTATACAAATGTATGCAAACGGGACATGAAGCTCTTTAAGATCGACACTAGCAGCTGGGAAGAGGTGGCACTGGATAGATCCACATGGAGAGAGAGCATATAGGAGGGGTCTTGGTTTGCAGATGCCATACACAACAGAAGCAGAAAGAAGGATGAAAATGCAACGGCACCTGGTGACTACAAATGCCCAACCTGGGATCGCAGCTGTGTATCAAGGATCGGCCTCTTTAGTCACCTAAGAGCTGCAAAGGGAAAATATCGTCTCTTGAGATGTAAAATGCCACAGAAGTTAGGGCATTTGATGGCAATACAGATTGTTGTGGTCACTGACACAAAATCTGTACTACAGGCTAATTGCAAAGCCCTGGACCATGGCCACGCAATATCAACACTGTCATCATGGGTTCATACAACATCAAAACTATGGTACCCATGTAATAATGCAGTACATACTGAGTCACATAGATGTGACCAGCAACACTATTGCAGACTCCTTGGCCTACCAGGGAGGGCAATTTCCACCCACTGAACAGGCTGTAAGTTTTCATCATGCTCTGGCTATAATTAAAAAAAAAAACAGAAATGGAAAAGTGCTTTGAGTGCTGGAACAAGTCCCAAAAAGCCTTTGGAGTCTTGGAGCACATGAAGCGCCCTGACCGCACTTCCTCATGGTGGAGGCTGTCCAGGCCTAGAGATGGGAAACGAACTGAACCCGAACCGAACTCGAACCCTACTTATGACCGAACCGAACCCCACTTATTACCGAACCGAACACGAACTTTAAAGCTGCTTGGTATGAACCGAACCGAACAAACCCACGTTTTCTTAACCGAACTAATTTTGCAATTAGTGCAATCCTTTCTAAAATATATCTTTTTAAATAATAATAATATAATAATATACATTTGTACCTCTTATTTTATTTCCTTTATCTAGGCTGACCGCTTTGATAATCTAACAAGCGCACTAATGCTGCTCGCTCCATTGTTCATGGTCGTTTGTAAACAATAGCGTCATGGTCGCTGACCACCGTCCTTCCCTTTTTCTCTTTCTACTTTACTTTTACTTTTTATATTGCTACTATCAGCCATCTATTGTGCAATCCTATTTGTCACCATCTCCCCATTGTACTCAAAAAGCAAACCTATTTGGCCTACTCTGACAACTTTCAGCATCTTCAATTCTATCTACATTAAGAATTACAAATATATTCGGAGATACGTAAATTGGTCGACAAGTTTAAGTCTTCTTCAACACACCAGGTGGAATCAAAGCACTCAGACGGTGCATATATAGACAGTTTTGGCAGCCATTCGGATCAACCACATCTTACCAAAAAGAGAAAAGTTGAACCTGAGTCGTTGATTTACTGTCAGACTTTAAGACAGCAGTGACTCCATTAGCTTATGCCGATAGTAATGGCACGAGACATGAACTTGAAAAATATTTGGCACTGCCCGTGAGTGACTGCAACACATTGGAATTTTGGAAAGAGAATGATTGTAAACATAAGCTTCCAACGATGGCATCAATCGCTAAAAAGTTGTTGGCTATTCCTGCAACAAGTACTGCCAGTGAAAGAGTATTTTAGTTTGTGGAGTGACAATGAGTGATCGCGGGCTAAGGCTTAACCCAGAAACATTACAAATGCTGACATTTCTCAAGTATAACATGCAACCCTGATTGCTTAACTGAACTTAGGCTATTTTTGATACCATTATATGTGTATAATATCCTATCATTATTCATCACATTACTGTTATTATATTTAGTGTATATAACTGAAGCAATTTTTAGTTGCAATAGCTAATATGTTTCAAAGTATTTGTTTTATGTAAAAATTCAAATGAAAGTGTTTTAGCTAATAAATTGCATTAAACCTTATAACTTAATTTTTGTTATTAGATAATTTCATAACATCGAACCGAGCCGAACCCGAACTTTAGACCTGACTGAACCTGAACTATACTCATCATCGAACCGAACTTTAAAAATTGGGTTCGATTTCCATCTCTATCCAGGCCTGAGCAGGCTATTATAGCACAGTGCAAGACAAGCCATTGTCCTGTTGGCTCATATTTTCATGGATACGGACAAATTTCGATTCACGGTGGGGAAGAAGAGAAAACCGTGCCTCATATTCTGTTTGACTGCCCCAGACTTGCTGATTTCGGTCTTGACAGGTCTGGGAAACCTAAAATTCTCGACCTGTATAGTGACGCCTAAGCAATACGCAAGACAGCAAGGTTTCTGTCCAGGGCTTTTGCAAGAGAGGATTTGAGCCTCTCAAGCCCTCACTCAAATGGAGTCTGATAATGATGTTGATGGTGTTCTAGAACCCACACTGTTCAGTATTACGTTCTCTGCTATTCTGACAGATGCATTCATAAATGGAATATAATGTATAGATTTGATGGTGGCCTATTTTACCTATTGGCAGTACAAAGTAAAATCAAAAACAAAATCACCAGTAATCAGGGACCTTCTATTAGCTGACAACTGTGCCTTAAGCGCCTGCTCTGAAAATGATCTTGGACTTCTATATCTATAATTTTAAAGTAAAATAAGTATCTGCAGATAATCAAGCATCTCTGTTTAAAATTGTATTCAATTTTCTCTTACGATTTAAAGGTTACAGTTTTTTAAATGTGAATAAAAAGTACTTCTTGTTGATTGTTTCTTTTACAAGTAACCTCACTTTAAAAATGAATAAGAAAATTTTGGAAAAGTCTATCCCTTGTTTGAAATTTAAATAAATGTATCATGTATAGTATATTTATTAATATACCTTCTATTAGATGTAATCTATGTGTAGAAACAGACAGAAATAAATCTATATAAATTATAGATATATAAATTAATTATTATAATTTAATAAACAGGATATTTTCAACTAGGCTACATGTATTTTCTCTCTTTCTTTTAATTCTTATCCAAGGACCCTCTTCTTGTTTTCATAATTTGGATGTTCGTTTTATTACACCATAACATCCCCTCCCTCCCATAGATGCTTATAATTCATTTCATGACTCTCTCCCCTTTCCTCCACTGCCTGTTTGATAGGTTGTGACACTACATGCTTAGTGTAAACATCTCCTCACCGCCAGCTCATATAGCGTGATCACCTGCAGTAAGCATGGTCTCCGGCTTCAAATTAGCAGCCTGCACTTTTTCTTTCATTTCATAAATTATATATTCTAGATATCTCAAACTTGGTCATGTTTATTAATTGAAGAAATCATAGATTTATTAATCCCAATAATATTTCTTATTACGATTTTGTCTTGTACACTACAGGAGAATGTGTTAAATTCATTATTATTCATTGGAACACCTCCTTTTTAATTTTATTTAACAGCTAACAGTTTGGAAGCTTATTTTGATATATCCATCAGCCTACGATCAAACAGGCTCATAATATAGCCCTCATCCCTTATATCTATATCATAGTATATATGGGTATGAATTGCCAGGGGAGGTTTAATCAATGTAAAAAAGGCTCGCTAACCAGTCTGAAACCCCCATCAGCTCGTTTCCCAAAGGGGCCCATACAAGTGGTGATTGTCCCCTCACAGGTATGATGGGACAGTATAGGCACAAGGATGACCCCTACGTGGGTTTGTCTACCAACCAGCATGAAAGAAGGAATTCATGTTGAGGTTCGGAGACAGTGCAACATGCCAAGACGGGTGTGAATAAATGATCACCTAGTCGACGGGGGTCCCCTGACAGAGAGATTGGTGAAGAGCCAATTTCTCATCCTGGCCACGAGATAAAAGCCTTTCTCTGGTGACTCTGGTCACATGGTTCATAAAAGGGGGCGAAGCCTCTCGAGAACCATTTTGGACATCTGTAAGAGGTTAAAACAATAGCTTTACATAATCTGTAGCATATTCATATCTAGTTACCAAGAATCTAAAAAACTGCACTAGTGGGACAAAAATAACGGAACTTATCTAAAATTGGACATGTGCAGTCCCAAAATGTCGTTTTTAACTCCAAGTCCAAACATACAAACAAATGAATTTTAAACAAAAAAAGTGACGCGTTTACTGAAGGAGAATTAGATGAGCTGTGCCTAAACCTAACTAAAGCCTCCTATACTAGCCTATAGTAGTATAGTAGAGACATAGAGAGGTCAATATTGTATACAGTATAATCACAAGACTCACAAGTCAGTATAGTATATTTTGAGTATAGATTAATAATAATAGGCTTGTCTTCAAGTCCGAAGATTAGTGAGGAATACAGTGTTTCCCGTGGCTGTGCAGTCCCAGCTGTGATCTACATATTTTGCCACATCCAGGGCAAGCAAAACCATTGTCCGCAGGTGGTCGGTTCAGATTTTCTTTTCGTCGTCTGCGTTTGTCCTCGGCGGCAGATTTTCTTTTGGTCTCAAATGTGTATCCCGCGGCCTTTGTGAGTGACCTCCAGCTGTCTCGTTCCGACGACGCATGCAGCCAGGTGCTCTCTTTTATGTCAGCCAAGGAAAGTTGACGCCTAAGTATAGATTACTAATAGATTATAGATCTATATTAATATTAATATGCCGCCGAGGACAAACGCAGACAAGCCTATTATTGTTATTATTAATTTAATATATACTAGATCTTATATATATATATATATATTATACATATTTTTAATTATAGTATAGTTGTATAGTATAATAATAATAAATATAACTATATTTAATATTACTATAATATTAATAATATACTAGAGTTAGTAGAGATGAGACTGATGAGTAGATGCTAGATCTAGGTCTAGAGTCTAGACTAACTGAATCTAGACTAGTTAGTAGATAAAAAGATATCAATTCAATGTGAGAAAAAATGCTATTACTGGACATAAATTTAAATCTAGACCGTCTAAACCTTTTAAATCTAAATCTATATAGATCTAATATACATAGATCTATAGACAAGGTCTAGATCTAGATTAGAGTTGAGGGCTAGACAGTACTAGACTACTGACTAGATTTTTGTTATTCTTGTTATCAGAGATAACTCCATGCACCCTAGAATGTCAGCTAAAATATTTATTCGCATTTAACTGTAATAGAAAGAAATCGCCGATTTAAAAATTGTTTTAATTAAAATTTCGTGGTAGGGTATTGATAAACTTAATATCTAGATTGAAAAAGCCTTTAGGCATTATTTGGATTGATGACAATGTCAACGACGAATTTAAAATGTGTAGTCTTTGGCCATGCGGTTCCAACATCACGATTTGATCGAGCAACCGATTAAAAACAAAACGCGGACCATGTGGAGATTCGAGCCAAGACCAGTGTCACCCAACCTATGACCCGAAACCCATTTTCAATGATTTTCCATCTACTTAAAACCGTTGCCCTCAGTTCATAATAGTAAAGCTAAAGAGGCTTTATAGATGTTCTATTTTTTGGGATTGGGCGATTTTTTTTTCTTTATGGCGATGAATCCAGAGACACGTTTGTAGGACCGCCTGGACGAATCATGTAGATCTAAATAACAATATTATAGGGCCTATATAGATCTATGTTCTTTCAATGTAGAAAATCGTTACGCCCTCCTCTGATACTCGAGTCCATGTATTCATACAGGCTAGTGACCAATCTAGTCGAACAACCTCTGCTAAGTCATTGGTTTGACTGGCTCATTCAGGTCAATCCATATCTTGATGGAACTTGTTACGGTTCTATTTTTCGTCCGTTCTAGTTTACTTATCTCTTGAGCAGGGCCGGACTTAGGCCATTGCAACCTATGCCGTCGCAGTGGGCCCCGCGCTAATTCTTGGTGTAACGTATTATGAAATTAAAACATTAAAAAGTATATAATATCAAGCTTCCTAATTTTAAGGATCTCCAGGAAATCTTGTTGTAAAATATACAAAAAAAAAGTTATGGAAATCTGGTGAAATAAAAAAAAATCTAACTCATTAAAATCTGAAAAATAGACAAAAGTGTCATTTTGGGGTGTCGAGTTTACGCGCGAAAAGAAAGGCATTGTCGGGCTTTCATTTAATAGCTTTTTTTTTTTTTGTAAAGACGAATGTATTTTCTAATACAAAATCTTAATTTTGACATTAGCTTGTGCTTATCCCTACCCAGACTGGGACCCGAGCATACCGTTTCGCATAGGGCCCCGCAATAGCTAGGACTGCCCTGCTCTTGAGTCTAGGGTCCCAAACAGAGGATACATACTAATCGATTAATCATGATTAATGAGATAACCTAGGTCAAATAGTCTGTTATTTCTTATGTATTAGTTTGGTTTGTAGGTCGGGAGCACGTTATCCTGCCTCAACGTGGCGCTCCCGTTGAAACGGCTCACTAGAGGAATTGGCTAGGCGAAAGGGTAACAAATATGATTCCCGTGGGAGTGCCCATGGGCGGACGAGAGTCTTGCCCCTTCACGGTGCGGATTTGTAAGAAAGCTCCCACAAACCAGTCACAAATCCATGCGCTGTTCCTCAAGGGACCGTCTCATCAATGGCGGATTCTGCACAGTTAGCATGGTACAACGAAGGTAAATGGTGGAGGCCCCCGGTGCCACCGAGTGGTATTGGAAACAGCAATGCCCTATATAAGCATTGACTCGGGTCGCTCCCAGACAGGCCTGTGGTCCGCAGGTTTTTTTTTTTTTTTATTGTTTGTGTTTGTTCTCGGACGGATGCAGACAGGTTTTTTTTCAAACTTAGAGCTCGAAGAGCCTTCGGCTCAGCTCTTAGACTATTTACACGGTTTGTAGGTCTACAATTTTCTTTCAATAGACCCCAATGCTCTGTTGGATTTCTAAATTATTTTCACCAATATGGGGTGCTTCATGACAACTTAACCATTTTCTCATAACCTGGTCGTGCGGTTTGCGCGCTGGACTGTCGTTCAGATTTATCGATGGTCCTGGGTTCAAACCCTGCCCGCTTCCATCTCCCGTCGTCCTGCGGGAGGTTTGGACTAGGAAGTAACTATCTTCAACTCTGAAGGAATATTCGAAACATGTAAAACATTTTACAAACTACCTTACCGTGATTGAGATAAGTAGTTTTAGGCCCCTAGCTATTTGTTGTTTATTTCATTTCTTAGTTACTCATAATTATTCGCATTTTTCTAAGTGGAAATCCCACACACACACACAAACGCACAGACATATAGCTTACTGTTTTACGTCTATAGAGACCAGGGCCGGTCCTAATTTAACGATTGTGAGGCCCTATGCGAAACTGATTGCGCGGGGCCTAGTTTGGGTGGGAATAAGGATAATAAGTGAGAATTAAAATTTTTATTAGAAAATAAATTCGACTTTGAAATGTGTTCATTTTTTTGTTAAGTACGAAATAGCGATCAAATTAATTTTACTTTACGAACCATAGACTTATATCTATATATTATACGAACCTTGCAACCTAAGGTATAGTTGTATGCCAGTGACTATACAAGTAAATAAAGTATTGGAACTTCGATTAAGCTAAATATTCGCCAAATTATTACCATTTAATTCATCTTATCTTTTATAATACGGACGTTACTTGAAAAAAGAAGATGATAGCCGACGAAGCCTTTTTTCTTTTATCGCGCGAAGGATTGGCGTTTTCCATAATGAATGACACCCGCAAATGACAGTTTCGTCTAATTTCTGAGATTTTTACAAATTCAGATTTCCAGGAATTTTTTTGAATATATTTTACAATTTAATAATTACATCTAGGATTAGCGCGGGGCCCAATGCCACCGCATAGGTAGCAGTGGCATAAGACCGGATCTGATAGAGAGTTTCTTTTCCCTTTACAACATCTTGTGTGACTAAAGAAGCCATAATTCTTCCTACACAGCTGCGGTCACAGCTTGGGCATCTGATCACCGCAAGTGTGAGGTGCACGTTCACCTCTTCTGTGTTGGGTATGCCATCTGTAATCTGGGTCCCTTCCTTTGCTCTCCTTGTCCATCTTTCCAGTGCTTCTTTTTCCCAACTGTTATTGTCGATTTTGAAGAACTTCGAATCATGTCGCATCTGCATACATTTAACCTTAAAAGTGGACGACCAGCGCCTCGTCCTGCCTTCTGTTAGATCCCCATACAGAAAGTCTTGTGGAAGTCAACCTTGAAGTATTCTTCTGTGCACACGAACAGACAGCCACGACGTCTGCTGCTGATAACCGAGGATGTCCTAGCTGGCACTTCAGCAGCACTTCCTCAATCAATGGTTATTTTAAAAGTTTATATTATACGTAACAAATTTCGTTGCATCGAGTCCATTTTTTTTTAACGTCATTTGTACCCTGAAATGGGTTCTTTCTGGAAGGACATCCCTCCCTTGCTAACTAGGGCAGGGGCTCTCAACCTGTAGGTCACGGCCCCATTGGAGGTCGATTGACTATTTCTGATGGTAAAGAGTGCAGTATTTCATGCAACTACCGGTACGCAAACCCAGTCGTGAGCTGTATATTTTGATAAATAATTAAGTTCTCTTTTCATAGTCTTCAACTGTCAGAGATACAAACTTTTCATCAGGTCCTAACTGTACTTCCAATGACCTGCCATTAAAACTGAAGGATTACTTTTTCTTGTTGGTATTAATTAATTTATATACTAATTGGTTACCGTCTACTTTTATTGATTCAAGTTTTGTTAGAAATTTCAACTTGATCTAAGAATTGGTATAAGAGAGACAAGGTGTACTGAATTTGGCACAGAGTGAGTTGATAGAAGCTTGATAAAAAAAAAAGGGAACACACAAATAGTTAGAATAGCTCATGGAAGTTGTATTTCATTTTGAATACATTCTTGCAATATGTTAAAGACTATATTTTCTTTTATTAACTGCACTAAAAACTGGTAACAGAATTAATATATCAATCCTATAATTGTTATACCAACAAAGATAATAGTGCTGGACTCAATTCATTTGCTTCACATTCTACCAAAATGAAAGCACTATGAATTAATCTTAATCACTACTGGGTATTACATAAAATCAATTTAAATTAACAATTAATTGTTGTGTCAATTATCATCAATTTAAACTTCATAATAATCAATAATCTAGTATACAGTCTTCAATGTTGTTACTGTAACATATATAAAATTAAAAGATCAAATTATTATATCAGTTAACTTTTGTTTATGTACAAGTACTGAACTTTGGTCAAAATAAACAAAAAATGATACGCTGTAGACCAAGATCCAAGATCCGTCAGAAGTCTGTATCATTTAAAATCTATAATACTTTTCACTAGTGGTAGCTGGAAAATTTTTAGTACCAGTAGTATCTCTGCAACTCTGATGTTGGAATTTTTGTTTCACATGTTTAAAAGTTCTTAAACAATTGGTTATCCCCCCTTTCAATTTATCTTTCCACAATATCTCCAATTTCTGGCATGTATATTTTTGATTTAGGATTCAAGAGTTGTAATTCAAGGTCAGCTTGACTAGTTGTTGCCACTAAAGGTTTCAAATGTTGACGATTTTGTACCTCCATGAACTCCAAATCATCTACCAGAAACAAAAACAACAAAACAAATAATTTTACCCATAGTTACATAGTCTGATTGTGTATAGAAATATTAATATTAAATAAACAAAAGAACATAGAGAAAATTTGGATGTGTTCTTTTAAGAAACAATGCAGGAAATATAGTTGAAAGATTTGACGCCAACAAAAAGAAGTGCATAGCCCTGATCAGTTTCATATTATAGATACTGAATAAAAACATTCTATAAAGTGAAAACAAAAATGAAATACCAAAGTTTAAAACATATTGTCTCTTACCTTCAGAGATTAGGACAAAGTTCTGTGTGTCTTTGTATTGAGGTGGCAAGACATAAATTGTAGGGAACTCGGTCAGACAATGTCCTTTTAGATTGTCACCAAGTGTAGCATTGGGATTGAGTTTAAAAAACCTGAGAAAGAAATCTTAAGGTGAGTTGATCTCAAATACATGTTAATGCTAAAATGTCTTGATGAGAGATGTAATACAGCCAAACACTAAGAATATTTAGTTTGATGAAAATGGAACTCAGTACTTCATATGTGTCCAGCTTCCTACAACTAGTAAAAAGCTCAAGCCATGAGCAAAAATTGCCTGTCAACTGTCAAGCTCTCTCACTTTTAGTTTTTTAATTGTATGTACATAATGTCAATTCATTTTGTTTTTTGCAATATATAACAACAAAAAATTAAAAAAATATTTATAGTTCTGCAATGGCGTAATTCTGTTGCACATTGTGTCAGCTCTGCAGAAGTCAATGCTCAACAATTACATGTTTCAGCCAAGGGTTTTATATGAACATCTTTAAGTTTTCTATTCCTTTTATTTCTACATTTTGGAATAGTTTAAATGATGAGATTCTTCCATTGGGCTACTAAACCCAAGATTTTACTTAACCGCTATTTAAAGTTGGCTATAAATAAACTGCCGTTACATAATTGGATTAATTAGTTAATGTTATCGAAGTCAACACTACATGTAACAAAGTGAAGGGTCTCAACAAGTAGAATGAAAAGTTTACACCAGACATTTTAAGAAAGTACCAGTAGCAAAATGGTTAACTGTATAAGTCAAGAGACTATAAGTTCAATATTTGGCTGTCTTCACAATCTTGTCTACTGACCTGACTCTATTGGCAGGCAAACATTCAATTTTCAAAAGAAACTGAGAAGCTTCAAGATTTTCCTTTTCATAATCTCTTAAACATTTCCTCATTTCTGGATGATCTACAAAATTGATCCACTTTTTGGCAATATCTTTTAGAACAGTATCTTCTGGCACACTAGATTTAAAGAACAATCAACAGCAGAACTATTTAATTATGAAAGAAAATGTGAAAAAAAAACAAAAACAAAACAAAATGGACTAGTGTATTATTGCTAATAAATTTACATCAAGTCTTAAAAGTAACACCTTATAAAGTTGACATTATACATAAATGTTAAAAAAGCTACTCACCGTTCATCTTTTATTTCTGTATTGGAAGCCACAAAATACCAACCAATGTGCCAAAGAATTTTATCAGATCTGGAAGCCAAGAAATAAAGAGTTATTAAAATTTGTCATAAAGCAGAGCCCTGAAGTTTCAAACTTATATAAGAAATACACTAAATAAAGGATGATTTCAATTAACAACTTCAAATAAGATCAGAACAATTCTCAAGTTAAGCCAAAATTTATATGATTTTTTTATTCAGAGATTGCATTAACCTTTATAGAAACAGCAAAAAAAAGATAGAGTAAATATAAAGTCTTTTTGTCAAACCTTATCATATAATAACTTGTATTATTTTTATGTCTAGTCAAAGCTTGTGATAACACTTGTAGTTTGATCCCTCTCTTGAAGGCAGCAGTACTTAAGAGCTTGGTCTGAAGAGAGAGACAAATCACTGAAACATTTTCTATTATGTTCTACTTTTGTATTGAAACCTAAATACATAAAAGATGGCTTAACATACAAGTACATAAAGAGATAAACTAATCAAAGAATAAGTTAAAAAAAAAAAAGAATGAAAAACAGGGAGAAAATCTTTTGAAGCATTCTAGAAAAATAAAATCAAGAAAATGATATATTTGTACAAGATTTGTTACTGTACAAATTTACAGAGTCTGCTACAGTTATGAACATGACAGAGTAAGAGATCTAACCCTTTTATTCATATATGATCCTGAGAAAGAATGATTTTTTCTGTTGTCTTGTGATGATTTAAAACTGTACAGTCTTCTGTTTGCATCTTCTAGCAATCTGTAATCTACAAACACATACAATACAAATTTTATCAAAAAAACATTCAACCAAACATAATCTGTAATTTAAAAGTGTTGCAAAAAGTATAAGTATTGTTGATATAAAAGTACCTAATAGCTAGTTCAAAATTTAACTCATGATGTGCAATGCTTATACATGATTTAAATTGCAATTTTTTTAAACACAACTTTATTCCCTGACAAAAGTAATTTATATATATATATAATATTTATACATCTTTATGTTTGATTTGAAAAAGGATTGTTAGTCCTAGAGAAGAGATTCTAGTGTTTTATTCTCTAGATCTGATGTCTAAACAGGCCATGAGTTTTTGAACTATCAAGCAAACCCCCCCAAAAAAAACAGCTGTGGAGAATAGGTGCTATCTACCTGCATGAAAATGTCTTTACAACCCAAGACACAGAATCAAGTTTATGTCTTCTAAAACAACATTGCTTAAAAGATCACAGATGTTCAGCAATATGTTGAACAAGAAAATTTATTTAAAAAGTCACAAATATTTGTTATGTGCTTAGACAATCTTAGTTGAATTTTTTCTTTTCTTTTCATTATAAATTACTAGTTCCTTTTTGAGTATAACACCAATGCTACAGTAAGCCATCTAAATCTGTAAACAAACCATTTAAAAGATGCCCCTCTCCATATAGTGATTTATCTACAAAGGCAGTTTTCAGTCTTTCTCCACTGCAACCAAGTCGAATCTTGTGTTCTTTGACACATGGCAGGGAGCAGGTTCTCAGATCACAGCAAGGACAAGTATAGATAGCATCAGTCTGATGACATATTTCACAAGGAAATTTTCTTTTTAAACTGAAAAAGAAAAAGATAAGGATATAACAAATTAAAAACTTGTTCCTTATTCTGAAACTAAATGCATGAAAGAACTCTTTCATTGCTGACTGGAATGGGTATTCTTGAATGGTAATATCTATGATTAACAAGTACAACTCAACACATGAGCTACACACGGGACAAGTGTAAGATTGACATCCTTTTTCTATTATTTCAGCCAATTAGCAGTAATTAAGGATGCCATCGACCAGATGAACGGAAATCAATGATGCATGAATTGTATACAAATTATCTTCTATATATTGCTTTTATAAGTACTGACATTCATTGATTCAAGTTAAGATATATCAACTAAAGATCTCACAATTCCTAATTGAATACAAGTATTATAAAATACAAAACATAAAGACAATTTAATTCAAATATTAAGCTTAAAATAGTTATAGTTCTGGACAAGAAGAGATTGTACACTACTAGACACTAGAGCCAAGATTCTAGATCAAGAATCTACAGTGGCCTAGCTAGGATGGGGGGAGGAGAATTTTAAAATCCCCCTGGGCCCCAACCTGAGGGAGGCACCCAAATGAGTGTTTTTTACATTAAAAATTAAATTGCTCAAAATGAAGGGGCCTCCAAAGAGGTCAAGCCCCCCTGGCCCCTCAAGGATTGAAAATTCCTAGCTACGCCCCTGTCTACAATGATGTCTAGATGTAATGATGCATTATTTTAATGATTTTTCTGCATAATACACATTGGACTTCATATTTAATAAATTAACAATGACCTACCAATTATTTTTAACCGGTTTTTCTGACGTTTCTACAAGTTCTATGACACAATCATCTTGAATTTCAGAACAATCAGATCCATCTGAATTGGATCTAGGGTTCAATCTATATCTATCATCTTCATTATCTTTTTTACCAGTTTCAAGAGATTGAGTTTCTTCTGTTTGCACTTCACTTAATCTAGAAACACTAACAGTCATAGCTATAGGCACATTGGTTTCAGTTTCATTCAATTCACTGTTAGCATTATTACTGTTAATTTTAACAGCATTAACTTGATTAACAGATAAATTCTCTTGAGTTTGAGGATCTACAACTACATCTAGATCGATTCCTGAAACTTTATGATCTTTTTTACCAGTTTCAAAAGTTTGAGTTTCTTCTGTTTGCACTTCATTTAACATAGAATTAGAAACACTAACAGTCATAGCAGACACATTGGTTTCAGTTTCATTCAATTCACTGTTAGCGACATTAGTGTTATTAATATTAACAGCATTAGCTTGATTAACAGATACATTCTCTTGAGTTTGAGGATCTACAACTAGATCTAGATCAGTTCCTGAAACTTTATAATCTTTTGTACCAGTTTCAAGAGTTTGAGTTTCTTCAAGAGTTTGAGTTTCTTCTGTTTGTGCTTCACTTAACATAGAATTAGAAACACTAACAGTCATAGCAGACACATTGGTTTCAGTTTCCTTCAATTCACTGTTAGTGTTAATACTGTCATTAACACCGACATAGTCACTGTTAATAACATTAACAGCATTAACGTGATAAACAGATGGATCTACATTCTGATTCTCTAGTATTTCCTCTTGCCCTTGCTCTCCTAGTTCTAGAGTTCGAGGATCTACAACTACTTGAAGTTGAACTAGTTCTAGATCAATTCCTGAAACTTTATTATCAACAGTTACAGTTGTTTCACTCATTTTTAATTAGACGTAGATTCGTAGATCTAGATCTCTAGCTCTCAATTAGATCTAGCAGTCTCTAGGTATAGCCAGTCTATATAGATCAATATAGATCTAGAGATCCTTCTAAAATAGTGTTTTGTTTATAATCAAAGAAGAATGCTTTGATGTCAAAACAGAAAAAGAATTGGTATTCGTAATAAAGTTTGTTTTGGATATCAATAAAAGAAAGCCGATATTTTAGACTCGATGTCTATAAATTAATTTATTGAGAGCTAGAAGAAATGAATCAACGTAATATATACACTTAGATATAGCGTAAATTAGTTTCAATGATATTTATAATTGATTATATTATAAGATTGCCAAAAATTATTATTTTTTAAATCAACGACGTTAAGTATCGATACAAAAACAAAAGTATCGTTAGGTATGCCATAAGAGTAGCTTCCCCTGATTAAAAGAATTACATTGCGAAGCATTGTTGTGGTACAAATAAATTTGGTACACTTTTGTTACCTGTTACCTGTTATCTATCCCTTAGTCTGGTGGACCGTTGGGGCACCAAGCAAGACTTGTAGATCGTTCTTCTCCATTCCTCTCTATCCTTTGCTTTGACTAGAACTTCTTTCATTGGTAAGCCCGTCCATTCTTTTATGTTGTCTTCCCATCGCTTTCTCTGTCTGCCTCTTCTTCTTTCTCCTGGTACTGTTCCCTGGAGGAAGGTCTTTGCGAGCCCTTAAGATCTTGTTATATGGCCATGTATCTAATCTCCTGGTTTGTGACGCGGTCTTTAAATGTAATGCCTAGGATTCTTCTGTAGCATCTCATTTCCATTGCTAGGATCCTCCTCTATAGCTCTGCAGTCAGGGTCCAAGCGCATCAGTCTGATTTTGGTGCCGAGGGCTAAGCTATATAAGCCTTTGTCTTTCCATATTATTTTAAGTTTAGAAAGGGCTGCTGTGGACTGTGCTATTCGGACCAGTAGTTCGGTTTTGTTGCCTCATCCGAGACAATAGCTCCGAGGTATTTCAAGCTGCTAACGCTAGTTAGCTCCGATACTGATGGCCCTTGTAAAGCCCTGTTGGTTATTGGTCATAATTTGTTTTTTTTTTCTGCATTTATTTGCATGCCGTATGCTGCGGAATTCTTGTCAATGCGCATCATTAGGTCGGCTAGTTCTTCTTCTGTCCCTGCTAGGCCATCGATGTCATCTGCGAAGCGCAAGTTAGTGATTCTTCTTCCTCCAATGCTTACAGTACCTTCAATCAATTGTGATGCGATATTGTCTAAAACCCGCCTGTTTTTCTGATATGATTTGGTCTACTATCGGTTTTAGTCGATTTAATATAATTTTTAGCAGTACTTTGCTGGGATGGCTTATGAGGCTGATGGTGCAATAGTTTTGACATAGTTGTAAATTGTCTTTCTTTGGATGAGTGATGATGAGTGACTGGGTTGGGCCATTCTCCTGATTGCCAGATCTTGTTGCAAATCGTATGGAGTGCGTTTATCATGGTTTCTCCTCCCGCTTGTAGAAGTTCACCAGGAATGTTGTCGACTCCGGCCGATTTTCCCTTTTTCAGGGCTTTTACTGCTGCTGCTATTTCCGAGTGAAGAATCGGATATCAAATTGAGACACTTTTGTTAAAGGTAATACAAAAAATCGCATTTGTTTCAAACATTCCAGTACATCTGAAAGAATTTCAAAATAGTACTTGATGACTGGTGTCAATTAATTATGATTTAACAATTAATTACTAGTCCATCAAGGACTTAGAGAGAAAAACTCTGACTACCACCACAGCAGTGCTGTCAGGACTTTGATTATTTAATTAATAAGTATTAAATTGTTTAGCTCTTTAAGATCGACACCAGCAACTGGGAAGAGGTGGCACTAGATAGATCCACATGGAGAGAGAGCATAAAGGAGGGATCTTTGATTGCAGATGCCATACACAACAGAAGCAGAAAGAAGGGTGAAAGTGCAACGGCGCCTGGTGACTACATATGCCCAACCTGCGATCGCAGCTGTGTATCAAGGATTGGCCTCTTTAGTCACACAAGAGCTTGCAAGGGGAAAAGATCGTCTCTAGAGACGTAAAATGCCACAAAAAAATTGTTTAGGTATTAAACTGAGAGATGCTTGAAAATGATGTTGTTTTTTTTTACGAAGCTGCCTGCAAGCAGCTTTTTATTTTAAAAAAGTAATTAAGTCCTACTCGTATCCACGTGTCAATCTAGTCGTGCATGTTAATTAGACTTTATGTATGTTCTGGATCCACTAGTGCAATAATAGGTTCGGAAGACAAGCGCTTAACCACTCAGCCACTGCGCCCCGGGCAAGGTGTGCCTATACATAACAAAGTCTCTTCCATTCCCAGGCAAGGTGTGTCTATAGATAACAAAGTCTCTTCCATTCCCAGGCAAGGTGTGTCTATAGATAACAAAGTCTATTCCATTCCCAGGCAAGGTGTGCCTATAGATAACAAAGTCTCTTCCATTCCCAGGCAAGGTGTGCCTATAGATAACAAAGTCTCTTCCATT
>JADKLZ010000166.1:23974344-23991725 GCA_021533235.1 Biomphalaria straminea
AAGACATATTCTCTCTGTTAGGCATACGAGACACATGCCCCCTGTTAGACCAAGAAGACAAATATCCTCTGTTATCCTACACGACACGTGCCCCCGTTAGGCCTGCTTACTTACATTTGATCCTCCCATTTAGCGCATAGGGCGGCAAGTTCTATAAACAGAGTTCAGAGGATTATTTCTTGGATGTTTTTCCTGTTTGTAGCAGTTAAGGAGTTAACAGCGAGCTTTTAAGATTAGTTTGTGATTTTAGCTGTCGTGTTTGTGTTTGTAATGTTATTACAGCGCCTTAAGCCTACATTTTGTTTGCTAACAGCGCTTTATAGATAAAGTTATTTGTATTATTAAAAAAATTATTATGTTAGAAAAGTACGAGTATTCATTCTATGGCGCTGCCAGGGTCTAGTTTTGTTAAAGGGAAACAGAATTCATCGTAGTTCCTTTATCAGTTTCCACTGAGGAAGTTTCTGGTGATGTGGCAGGTCTGCAGTAGTACTGCCCTCTGAGGTCAGTTGTTACTATCCCCTCGGTTGATATAGCAATGAGTTACATCGTTGTTTTAGATACCTTCCATAAACGCTTACTCTCCAACACTAGGTTTCCATATTTTCGTCGTTTTTATATCTCCATTCTTCTTATATTATGAGACAGTGGTACGGCGATATCAATAACGGTAGAGGCGTTTTCTTTTTTACGATGAGAAGCAGATCAGGGCGATTAAAATCTACAGTTTTGTCGGTCAAGATCGGCCTGTCCATGTACAGCAAATGATCAGTAGACTCGAGAACCTCTTTTGGTGAGTAATTGTAATAAGAAAGCGTATAATAATAATAATAATAGGCTTGTCTTCGAGTCCGAAGATTAGTGAGGAATACAGTGTTTCCCGTGGCTGTGCAGTCCCAGCTGTGACCTACATATTTTGCCACATCCAGGGCAAGCAAAACCATTGTCCGCAGGTGGTCGGTTTAGATTTTCTTTTCGTCGAAGAAAGCGTATAATTACCGATCAAATTATGTGTCAAAGCCAAGTGCTGGTGTCTTAGCTTTTTGCAACTATTATTATTATTATTATTAAAACAAAAGAAGGAACAGACTAGTGTTTTAACATCGAGACAAGTTTGAGACAGGGCTGCACTTTATCTCTCTTCCTCTTAGTCATATATATTATTATATATGTACATTTACCGCTAAAGTACGAATTTTTTTAATGTGCAGATGACCTAGAAATTCTGCTAATTAACTGATTTACTTCATTAAAGTGCGGAAATTGCATTTTAGCTAGGTAATGTACCCATCAATGGCTTCCGAACCGTTAAATTTGAGATTAGGGTTTATGGTTAGAGTTAAGTCTAGAGTTAGGGCTTCCATGTTGGTGTAGAGCTTGTTAATATTGTTATAATGAAAACAAAGTTCAATAAACGCAATCATTTTATCTTCTTAGGTCACGCCATACGCTCTAACGTAGAGCTCTTAATTACATTTCAAGAAAAAAAAAGTATTTAATTTCTGTAAACTATATTTTTAACTGAATATTTTCATAGTTTTACTATTAACATTAAGTTAAGAAAGTAATAAATGACAATAAAAGTTAGAATACTTACAAAGGAATTTAATCTGGGAACACACACAGGCAATGTTATTTTCAGCCAATGCTAAGGAAAAGTCTGGCACGTTTTCCTTGTGTTTTGTCAAAGATGACGTCTCCTCTTCTGTTAGATAAATTATGGCATTTCCAGTCAGATCAAGCAGTTTTAAATTAGTCACCAATGTCATTCGGATGGGTATACTGGAGAATCTATTTTGAGACAAGATCACGTGACTTATTTTAGGATTTCTGTGAAATAAATTGGGAGGAAGATAATACAATTTATTGTCCGTGAGGTCTACATAGGTCAGTTTTGGTAGGTTTTGAACGATCCTGTCGATAGGCAGCCGTTGAAAAAAGTCTTCGTTCTTTATAGATTTTAACAGCAAGTATTTCAGAGAGGGAAAATCGTCGAAAAAATAATTAGCAATGAAAAGGGCGTTTTCAGATAAGTCGAAAAGCTGAAGATTGGAAAGGCCTAAGAATCGGCCAATGCCTCGATGTCGGCTATTGCCAACAAAATAGAAATGGGAGAGGTTGGCAGCCTCTGTGCTTGTCTGAATGAATCGGAAGCTTTGGTTCCCGTAGTTGTTATCGCCGTGGAAAGTATACATGATTTTACATACCCGCAGCGAGAGAGGCATTCGAATAGTCCAAGTGCCAGAGTTAGTAGGGTATGGTGGATTGTCTGAAAATCTTAAGAGTTCTCTTTCGCTTATTGAATTTTCGGTTGAAAATGATAATTGACGAGATGATTGAGGAGATGATTGAGTAGTGATTGGCTTATGTTGATGTGAAACATTTAGTTCTTTCCCTGCTTCTTTGAGAGGGTATTTTCCCTGAAATGCCCTATGTCTATCTAAACCACGGAAACCCCAAGGAGCTTGCAATGATGAATTGATTAGCTTTATCTCTTGTGAATGTTCCACTGTTTGGATTGGATTCATTTCTTTCACTGAAACTTCAGAAATTGCCTTAGATGAGAATAATGAATATATTTTATTTGACCTTTTTTTTAATGACTTAAAATTTTGAATTGGATTTTTTCTACCCAAATCTTGTATGTTAAAAGTCAAAAATTGTTGCAAATAAGAACTTGGAGAAGACACTTCGCTTTCAGAATTAGGGGATGTAATAATAACCTCCTCCAATTTCTCCAGCCGCGCCGCCTCCAGCAGCGGGAACCTCCATCCCAGCCAGCCCATCATGTTGTCTGAGAAATCCGCCATCTTGAGATTGTTCCTCCACTGTGGACTGGATATAACTCCCGGTGCTATGGCGAAAATATCGCTGCCAACCCAGGAGAACTGCGAAAGTGTCAGCTGACTTAAATATTTGGCTGTACTAGTTAGTATGACACCGTCCGCGTACGTAGAGTTGGGTGAATAGAAGTCTCCTCTGTAATTTGTTGCCTCAAGGTACAGTGTATGCAAGGACGAGTTGACAAAGTGTTTCAACTTTCTGGCCATGTTCGTATTCCCTATTCTACAATTAACAATTCTCAGGACTTCCAGCGACTTTAAATTCTGAAAAGCGTCATCGTTAAAATGACGCTCAGAAAAATCTGGATCGATATCAATTGGATCAACCGTTAAACGATCAAAACCAATCAGATTTAATATCTTCAGATCGGAATGCCACAATCCTGAGAAACTCCTGCTAGTAACTTCTGTCACATTCCAGCAATACAAAGTTAAGTTGTTCAGATTGGTCAACAAGAAAAATTCATCGGATACATTTAAAATTTTATCACCATCCATCGAGAGGGAAGAAACATTCTGTAACAAGTGGAAAGTGTCCTTTAAGTGTCTAGAGATGTTCAGATTATGTCCAATGAGAAGTTGTTTCAGATTTGTAAGATGTCTAAAGGCCTGAGCATCAAAGGACATAGCGACGTCGGAGAGGAGATTATTTTCTAGGTTCAAACTTTGAAGATTTCTGAGACCAAGGAAGGCGTCAAGCTGAAATATAAAAATAAATAAATCAACACATAACCGTTGAATACGAAATGATAAAAAATTACTATTTCAATGCATAAAAGACGAATTTCGTTTTATGAAACAAATAATCGATATATTCCATTTCCTAAGATAAGCATGCACTAAGTCATGGGTGGTAAAGGCTCTTGTTTTATTTGGAAAGTGGCTCTAACTATTTTCTTACAAATTTGACAGTTTACATATAACTTTGGAGAAAATCAATAACTGATTGACCCTGCAATGAAAACTATGGTTTGACCATTATAATTTTTCGGTATCATTTAATTTCATCTTTATGTCTAACGGCTTCATCGGGTAATGTCCAAATTGACTCAAATTTTTCTTGTATTCAATCAAGAGTTGAAATAGGCTACGTTCTTCTCGCCATGCAAGTGTTAGGGCTAGACCATAGACATAAATAAATATAGACTGGAAAAAGAAAATAACTTCATGTAACTTGAAAACATGTATATCTATTGTATTCGGATTTCCAAACTATGAAAAATTGCGTTATCTTCAGTCTTAGAGATTAAAGAAAACTCATAGACATAAATCTATCTATGGCCACCGTCAGTCATCTAATGGAAATGAGATGAATGCCAGGGCATAAGCTGTGGTCGGAATGATGTCGCCCACACATCAGTCCCCCCCCCCTCTCCACGCAGCTGATGTATCCAAAGGAACGGCAGTGCCGATACAGTTTGGGGTCAGCAGCGTCGCAGGTTCTGCCAGAGTGTAGCACTGGGTGCTGCAAACTGCCTTAGGGTCGCTAACTCCTGATTTTTCCTCAGGGTTGACTCCTGAAGCCTTTCCCTTGATTGGGTATAGCTGCAAGGCAGCAGAGGTTTGAATTCAGACATAAATAAAGTAAAACAAAATAGTAAGTCACACATTTTCGTTTCATAAAACTCTTTTTATCGGTCAGTCTATATTTTTTTATGTCTATGGGCTCGAAACTATTTGTGTATACATTTAGAAATGTCAAATACTAAACTAGATCTAGAGTCTAGATCAATTAGACTGCCAAGTGCACTGAAAAAGATTCATTGTAATATTCCTATTCAGCTTCCTAGTCATCAGCTACAAAGACTGCACCATAAATGTAAACATTCAACCAATGATCACAATGACGGTAGGGCTTCATGGTCAATAGCTGGACACAGTTAAAAAAAAAGTAAACTTACACTGTATGGAGTAAGGACATATCAAGAGGTCCTGGGAGCTTGCAAAAACCTTCCTACAAAGAACAGTATCGGGAAAAGAAGAAGAGGCAGACAGAGAAAGCGATGGGAAGACAAAATTAAAAATGATTAGACTTGTCATTGAAAGACATTTTAATCAAGACAAAGACAGAGAGAAATGAAGAAAGTCGGTCAGCGGATCATTGGGGGAGCCTCAAAGGTCCAACAAACTAAGGGTTAGGCGAAGCTGAAGTCGTTTAGTAAACGAACATTTTTAATAGTTACTCAAAGGTAAATGACGCATAAAACTAACTGCCCATTTTAATATTATCATTTACTTGTGTTAGCACTTCCTTGATATCTTGCGTATTATACTTAAAGTATCGCAGCATGCAATTGAAAGTTGGAATATGACGATTCTCAAGGATCGTCAAATAGCTGTGCTACATACAAGATGCTAAGATGAATTATTTTAAGATGATATGCTGCAACGATGTCTCAATGTCTGATCTAGTGAAAAAAAAAGGTTTATCTTTTAACAAAGCTTATATTGTGTAAAAAGAAAGCTGCCAGGCCAGCAAGACCTAACCCTAACCATAAACATGCAAGAACTGTGGCAGAATCTGCCGCTCCAGAATTGGCTTGATCAGTCACGCCAGATTCTGCCCCGTCTCAAGACGTATCTAAAACCTGTGACTCATCTGGGCGCATCCGTTGTCTTCCGAGACAGAAGGAGCCATATATTTTGAGAAAATATAAACGAAGGTAAAATGCTTTAAATAATTGGAATGTTGCTTCAGTTTTGAAGATAATTACATCTCGGTCCAGACCTTTCACAGTGCCACTGAGTATGACAGCTAGAAACGCGGGACCATCGATTTTACGGAACAACAGACAGCGCGCATACATCACGACTAGGCAACCTTACAACATATATCATGTCAACAAGCACAGTAAATAAATAAATATTGAAGTTTATGAAGATAATGTAAATATTTTAAAATCTATTTTGTGTGTGCTGAGATATACTCTGTGGCATTTTACATCTCAAAAGACGATCTTTTCCCTTTGCAACTTCTTGTGTGACTAAAGAGGCCAATCTTTGATACACAGCTGCGGTCGCAGTTTGGGCATATGCTAGCACCAGGCGCCGTTGCATTTTCAGCCTTCTTTCTGCTTCTGTTGTGTATGGCGTCTGCAATCCGAGACCCTTCTCTTATGCTCTCTCTCCATGTGGATCTATCCAGTGCTACTTCTTCCCAGCTGCTAGGGTCGATTTTGAAGAGCTTTACATCGATCGCGTTTGCATACATACAGTAAAAGTTGGCGACCAGCGGCTCTTCTGCCTTCTGTTAGATCGCGATACAGAATGTCTTGTGGAAGTCGACCTACTGGCATTCTACGAACGTGGCCAAGCCAGCCAAGGCGTCTGCTGCTGATAACAGAGCGGGTGTCCTGGCACCCTGTTTTTCGTAGCACTTCCTCATTTGTTATCTTGCCACCTTATTTTAAAGATCCGCCTTTGGCATCGGAGGTGGAAGACATTCAGCTTTTTTTTCCTGCCATGAGGGGTTGACCATGTTTCACTTCCATATAGCCGAGATATACAAGCTTTAATTACCAACTTATGCACATGTAACGACAAATTCAAGATTACCTCAATATGTTTCACATTTGATGACTTTATACTGAGCTGCTGGAGTGACGTCAACGTATGAAAAGAACCATTGGTCAGTTTAGTTAGATTATTATTGTCAAGTAGTAGTATTTCGGTAGAGGCTGGCAAGCAGCGAAGGTCCACAAATGTCCAGTTCAAATTGGAACAACTGAAATCGTCAACTTTGACCTCTTCACAACAGCTTATAACTAAATCTTTATTGATGGACATTGGCCACGAGCTTGATGAGATGTTTATAGTGACCAGTGCCACGTAGGTCAGCACCAGGTAAGTCTTCAGGAAGTTTCTAAACATGGCGTCAGTCATCCTCTACAAAAGAGAAAACAATATGTAGACCTATTTATTTGTGTATATAATGATAATAATAATAATAAAAATAATAATATTAAAGCAAAGTAAAATGATCAGGAAGGATCAGGTGGCTTTACTAAGACTCAGACGATGACCTATAAAGGGGACTAATTCAGCTTATAGCACCCCCTCGGTTAAGTACACTTTCTTTCCTTTGATCGAGATACCAAACAAAATAATTTATTACCAATGATCGATTTACTAATTGGTTAACGTTTTAAAAATTGATCATTGTGTTGTCAGATAAAAGAAGTAATTGTGCAATATTTCAGTAGCTTTTATTCTCTACGAATCGATGTCTGAATCATTCCTTTGTTTCCTTCATTTAACAAAGCTCAAATCAAACTGTCTATTTGTCTTGTCAAATCTTGCACACGTTATTTCTTCCCATTGTCGAATCAAGTTGAAACTTTTGCACAATGATTCATTTTCGTTGAGAACGGATGAATTAATTTAAAAAAAATAAGTTAATAATGTAGTTTTTAATTAATTAATTGTTTTATAACGAAAATGTAAAAAGCTTAGAGGAAATAACCCTGCAATAGTAAGAGATAGGGCAGCAATTGAGAAGTGCTCTCCCTTTAAAGCGCACCACGACCAACAAGCGCAGCCAACGACCCGTGACAAGAATCACACACAGTTCACTCATTAAAAGCGAGTTAGTTTTTTTTTTAAATATTATTTTATCTATAACTTGTTGTACTTTTGTACTTTAATCTCTAGAACGTGAAGGCTCAGAAGCAGAAGTACATTATGCACTAAACACAACACGTGATGAAGGACAACCAGTAGTGGCGGGCCTGCAAAAGATCCACACGATCCTGATGCAGTCCAAGCGTTTTTCCCAATCAGCCATATAACTTGCAATAACTCTTTCTCTCCTAATTAACGATACCATCGTTGATTTGACCCCATTAAATAAAATTAATTTTGGTTTTAGAAAATATAATTTGTGTTACATAAAAAGAGCATGCGTTCGCCTATAATTCTATACCAAAAGTAACGTTTTCTGATTACAAACAAAATTGTTATTGAAGTTTAATCATAACATCATAGAATTGAAAAATGAACAATTCTGTCAGAACGTGGAAAATAATTACGGAGATAACAAACTCTTTTACAAGACATAGAGCCTCTCCATATTTCCATGTCTCAAGAACAAAAACAGTACGGTACCGGCTAAAGCGAACAAAGCCAACTTGTAATTTCCTTTCTTTCTATCACACATGTGTCACACATAGACACGTAACAGACACGCATGATAGACTGGACTAAATTTTTTAAACAAAGGTATTTGGGTCATTAACTAGGCAAGAATTTCTTTTGTTTAAGCAGTGCACAAATTTGCATTGTTAGGGCACTGTTCACAGGTTTTCAGTATCAAACAGAAATGTCACAACATGTGTGAATAGATGAATCATTTGAATAAAATAAATACACAAAAGAAAAAAAGTTTTTTTTATCGTTAAATGACGTCTTTTAACTTATTTATGGCTTTAATTTTTCAAGTGGAAGAAAAACGGACAATGCGAAAAATAGCCAGCTCCTCTACGACTGAATCGAAGACCACATTTACCTGCGATATTTGTGGACGGGAGTGACGCTCCAAAATAGGGCTCCACAGCCACACGAGGAAGTGAGGTCCTTCTACGACTGAAGGAGACCATTGAATGACGACTGAAGTAATACACGAACTATTTTATAAATAACCCCAACGTTTTGTTCTTGTGTACAAGTCCTATCAGAGTCTTGTTGTTAAGTAGAGCTAGGCAGTAGATGGGCTCTGAAATAGACATTTGAAGATCTACCATGAAGGTTGCAAACACACAAATCAAACTCTTGAGAAAAAGCCATTTTTCGGAGAGGACGAAAAGAAAAAACTTTAGTATCACGGGCCCCCCCCCCCCCCGCGACGTAAACGGCTTTGTCTGCATTATTGGTGGCCAAATATACAGACACTGCTGAGACGCAAATCGGTCTGCGAGTCACGTGATATGCAGCACTCATCCTTAATCTTCATCATCGAAGACATTGTCTTATTGCTGATCTATAATATATTTGCGTTGAACACCGGCTTCGTCCATTGGTTTGTTCCCAAGGTATATACTGTTTATTTTGATCCATTACCCCTTCCCCTCTCTATTATGTTGAATTGAAAATGTTAAAATGTAAGTAGCTTGTATGCCAGAAAGTGCTTGATTTAGTAATAGACATTTTTCAAAAACATTTATTTGACAAAAATCTTAAACCGTTGTAACAATTATGATGAAATTATATCATAGATAATCTCCATTGTTTTTTTAATTCTTAATTGTGAAACGTTATAAATGTATTTTTATGAAAGATCTGATTGGTTGATTTTAACAATTACATTTTTCGCCTTCAAAAAATAAAAATAACCGCTGCATCAGAAGTTTGATAGATCTAAAATATGGTATCGGAATTTCAAAATCTGTTCCTAGTTTATGAGATGTAAACGGACGGACGGACGGAGAGACAGACTATACAAAACTAATAGTGGCTATTCCCCTTTTGGCGGCCGCCAAAAAAAAAGAAAACAATCGAGTGGAAGTCATTACTTACCTTGTTATAGCTTTGCTTATCAAGACATTAAATTATAAATTATTTCCTTTTAAAGTGAAACGTGTGTCTGTTTAAACAACAATACGAACATCTCATTTATTATACGGTTCATTCACAGTTAGGTAAACGCCCTTCAGAGTGTTTTGTGTCTAGACAGAGACAATAGCCATGGTTTCGATGCTGTAAGGTTAAGTTTGTTGACAGAAAAAGTAGAGCTCTTGGCTATTCACTTTTGATTGGATGGTTCCGTTATCATGAGTGAGCAGCGGGTCTGACAGGCAGTGCGTGTCATCTTTGTTGCTTGACTGGTTAGCATTGTCACGTTTGTAGGATGTGACACAGTCGGTCACTGTAAATGCACAGAGGATGCAACTGGGTCGAAACCTCAAATACACAGCATAAGAATTGTATGCCTTAGGAAACTTCTGTCTGTGACTATAAAAACACACTAAGAGTTCTTTTCCCACCGTGTGTTGGGGCTATATTGTCTCTGTGATATCAAACTTAAAGATTTCACTGATACATTAACTTCATTCAACATGGTTCTTCTTCTTTGACTCTAAACAAAAGTGGGAAGCATGGTCGAGAGGCCAAGTACGCTTGATCGTGGCTATGATGGTGGCTCGAGGTTCGACAACCGACTCGAGTAGAGTTGTGTTTACTGAGCGCCTACTGGTCCACCAATAAGATTTGACCCTAGACAGCCTAGAGCTCTGAGCATGCTATATGCACGAAAGTAGTGCTATATAAAAGCGTAAATAATAATTAAAGGCTATAAAGAGGGGCTGCCTTTGTTCTCTGCTTTTCTCCTGTAGCTGCCGCAGGGAGAAGATAATATCTGTTGTGGATCTACCAGCTCTGAAGCCACACTGCGATTCTGGGTAAACTCGTTCTGCCAAGATCTGCAGCCGCTTCAGTATTACTCTGGCATAAGCCTTCCCAACTATGCTAAGGAGTGAGATGCCTCTATAACTCTATATAACTGTTACAGTCAGTGCGGTCGCCCTTATTTTTGTAAATTGTTACAATGTTGGCATCCTTCAATTCTTGGGGGACCATTCCTTGCTCCCAGCACAAACTTAGCAGATCATGGAGTGGCTTGATTAGGGCATGCTTCCCAGCCTGAATGACTTCAGCAGGAATACCATCTCCTCCGGGTGCTTTCCCGTGTGCAAGCATGTCAATGGCTGTGCTCAGTTCTTTTATAGCCTTTATTGACTTGACCAAGGCGTTTGATCTTGTCAGCAGAACCGGCTTGTTTGCTGTATTAGAGAGAATCGGCTGTCCAAACAAGCTACGGAAACTAGTGTCAGCTTTCCATGAAAATATGCAGGGCACCGTACAATTTGACAGTTCCGCCTCTAGGCCATTCTCCATCAAGAGAGGAGTAAAACAAGGATGTGTTCTGGCTCCAACACTATTCGGCATCTTCTTTTCGGTTGTACTCACCAGCGCTTTCAAATCCCTGGAAGATGGAGTATATATCCACAGTAGATCTGACGGAAAGCTTTTTAATCTAGCACGCCTTAAAGCCAAAACGAAGAGACGGCGTATCTTGATTAGAGAACTGCTGTTTGCCGACGATGCCGCACTCATATCTCATTCACAAGAAGGATTGCAGAGGCTTGTGAATGCACTGGCAGTTGCTTGTCAGGAGTTTGGACTTACAATTAGTCTCTCCAAGACTGAAATCCTGGCACAAGATGTTTCAGAAACACCAGTGATTTACATCGGAAATCACACACTTACGGTGGTGCAAGAGTTCACATACTTGGGAACAACGATAGCCAGCAACCTTGACTTAGACAATGAGCTTACAAAAAGAATAGGGAAGGCATCTGCAGCAATGGCAAAACTCTCTAAGCGTGTGTGGGAAAACACCAAATTGACCACGGCAACAAAAATCCTTGTCTACAATGCCTGCGTCCTAAGCACACTCCTCTATGGCAGTGAGAGTTGGGCAACCTACATGCGTCAAGAACACAGATTAAATAGCTTCCACCTACGTTGCCTGCGACGCATAATGTGCATCTCCTGGAGGGATCGTGTCACCAACCAGGACGTTTTGACACGAGCCAACATGCACAGCATATATGCTCTCCTTCAACAGAGAAGACTACGCTGGCTGGGTCATGTCACGCGCATGCCAGATGGAAGAATCCCGAAAGACATCCTATACGCTGAGCTAGCAGAGGGAGCCAGACCTAAGGGCCGCCCAAGATTAACTTACAGAGATGTCTGCAAGCGAGACATGAAGGCAACGGGCATCGACCAGAGCATGTGGGAGGGAATAGCCCAAGACCGAACAGCATGGAGACAGACTGTGCGTGCTGGCACGAACTTTGCTGAATGCAAAAGAAATGAAGCTGCATCGGCCAAGAGAATGAAAAAGAAAGCTTCCCTGCTGTCAGCCAGCCCTAAAACTGAGGAATATAAATGCACGAACTGTGGCAAACTATGCAGATCCAGAATTGGCTTGATCAGTCACTCCAGATTCTGCCCCGTCTCAAGACGTAACCAAAGCCAGTGACTCATCTCGGCGCATCCATTGTCTTCCGAGACAGAAGGAGCCATATAAAATAATAATTATTTTTTATCCAATTATGAGTTGTCTCGTTGAAAGTTAATAACAACAGTGATCTGCTCATAGACATAAATGAATATAGACTCGCCAATAATAGAGTTTTATGAAACAAAAATTTGTGCATTGCAATTGTGTGTACTTTATTTTATGTCCATAAATTTTGTTTAATCTCTAAGACTGAAGATCGTGCAATTTTTTTATTTTTCATAATTCGGAAATCCGAATTCAATAGATATACATGTTTTCAAGTTACATGAAGTTACTTCCTTTTTCTAGTCTATATTTATCTATGTCCATGGATCTGCTCTAGTTACCATTTTATATTTTTAGATCTATTTACATTCTCTGAGCAAAGCATTAAAATTAAGTATGGGAGAAAAAGAAGAGAAAGCGACTTATAGAAATGTGGCAACTAAAAAAGAAAAGAAAATGACATAAGGAAATTTGAGAGAGATTTTGAAATAAACAGACAATATAGACAATGTCATGGACGCCGCATTGAAAGGTCACTCTTGTCAACAAATCTACTTTGCGCTAGAAGCTAACGCGCTTATGCGTTTGATGCGGCACACACTGAATAAGAGCCGAAGTCCAATAAACTGACAGTCATTACACCAAACCTGCACTATGATGTTTTCTCCACAGAAGTTCATATTGAACTTTAATGTGCTCTACTCCAAAACTTTAAAGTGCTAAGTGTACATTTCTAAATGTAAACAAACCTCTTTTATTCTCCAAACCTAACAGTATGAAGTAATGTGTATAAGAGTTACACTACATTGACGTGTCTGTTAAAACATTGCATTTAAGAAGAAACCTTGGCTTCAGTTTGTGCCCTTTCTCTTTTGACCTCCATGCTTAATAACATAATTTGACTTATGCATTCTGTTAGTATGTGTCGTAAACTGACTCAATATAGGGGTTGTCTCGTGTGGTTGTGAAGGTTGTTGTCTAGGGTTGGATCCCTGGTGAGCGACTCCAAGCCCGAGTTAGTCTTCAGACAACAAGAACGCGGGAATATCTATCAATGGATGACAAGCACACTCATCAAGAAGACACAAATTCAATCAGATTGTTAATAAACAATTTATTGAACTACTGAACAGACTTACATTAGAATCAATGTATATCATCAGATCAATTCGAAACCAAAATAGTTAATTAGATAGTCCAACACCGCACAACTGAGACTTCCTGTCTCATAAAGAAAAAATAATTCCTAAAAAAAACTAACTACTCTCTCAATAAAATGAAAATAACACAGTTCCCAAAACCCAACAACTCTTTCACATTGTCCTCTCTCCCACTCTAACTCTCTCGCCTACACACATTCACGTGCTTCTGTTGATCAGGATCTCGTCCCTCGTGACACCCATCGTCAACCTCTCAATAATTGAGGTCAAGTGAGGCCCCCACCCCCCAAAAAAACAACAACAACAACAACAAAACTACAAAAAAAAAAAACAACAAACAAACCAAGCTACCGTTAACGTAAACAAAGTTTTTTAAACTAGGAACAAGATCATTATTGGACGAATCCATAAGCTTTTGCCAATAAAATCAATTCTTTCAAAATTAAAGCTCATCTAAAGGTAAGAACCGCAAAATCACTGCCATATATGTCAATGCTGCAGGAATAAGCTCCCTTTTCTCACATAAAACAAAATGTATTAATATTCACAAGCGGATTATAATAAACATAATGAGGGGAATAGCTCTACAAATACTTTAACATATGTCAATAAATAAGAGTAATTTCCCTTATCGATACCTAACTAATAATTAATAAAAAATAATTAATTAATGAGCTTATTGGAAATATTTTATTGATTTGTGTTTAATTTTGGTACAACAAATAAATGTGTAAAGTTTCACGTTGATTTGATCATGTGTGTGTGGGTGAAATAGTGTGTAGAACATTGTACCAGACAGACAGACAGACAAAGTTAGTGGATGTAAGCTTTGTACGAATCAACTCCGCCATGGGCTGGTCCCAAGCCCAGTTGAGAAAGGAGGGCTGGCTACCCTACTCTGTAGAAAAACCATTAACTACAGAAACACCAAACAGCAAATCAACAGAATTCCTCTGGGACCTGGAAGAAGGACCTCCAGGTGGAAGGTGTATGTCGCCAGAGCAATCCGTAGGCCCACAGGCCGTAGACCATCATCTCTACTAGTACAACCCCCACCATGGGTAGCAGAAAGAAGAAAAGCACATAAGAATATGCTTAGGATTATCTAGCTTAGCACCAGACCAGATAGGCGCAACTACATCGAAGCTCCGTCAAAAGAAGCAGAGGAAGCTTTCAAAACAGCACCAAAGAGTACACTCAGTCATCAGATAAAAATATCGAGAAACTTGGCTAAGGCAGAGAGACCTGTATATGGACATTTTATAAGACACATGTAAAGGGAATTCTTCCTATTATAGTGTTGCGACCCTGTTCCCCCCTGACTAACCATTTTTTCCACGTGCGGAGTACGGTGATTTTTGTTTATGCTTTTGAGCGTAAATGACCTTAACTAGTGTGTAAATGTGTTGAGAAACTTTAGTTATGAGTTGTTGTTTTGTGCTGTGCGGATTTCTTAAAGGAGGTTTGAGGATTGTTTTTCTATTGTGGTAGTGATTCGGGATATTGAAATTGGCTTTGGACATTGTGACATTATTTCTTTTTACCGGGGATTTTGATTGATCATAGGTGGATTGTGCTTCTGCAATCTGAGAAGGATATCGGCGGCCTGACAATCGATGAGTTAACTTAATTTCTTTAGCCCACTCCAAAGTCGTAACAATATATTAGTCTAGCTAGCCAGCCAGGAAAACCAGTGACTTGGCAGAATTTAAGTCACTGGTAAATATGCATGAATGAATGCATGACGCGTAGGACGTAATCATCTTCTTTTTTGAAGTAACGTCTGTATTATATAAGATAAGAAGAAGATAGTCACATGGGCGTAGCCGGGGGAAAGGATTGTAGTTCGGGCTACTGTTCCATGAGCATAGCCATAGAAAAAAATGTAGCCAAGGGACTATCAGCGTTCCAATAAAAAGAAAAAGTAAATTTACTCATCAAATAACATTTTTAACTAAGCTACTCCAATTACTTTCTATAAGTGTAGCCAAAAGTTTGTTTTTTGAGTTCAACTCCATCGCTTCTTTAATAACCAAAAGATTAAGTAAAAAATTAATTCCCCCTTTCACACTTTGTGATCTAGAGGGCGGATGATGTAAATGTCATCTGTAGATACCATTAGAGCCTGTCAATGTTCTTTGTGTCTGCCTATTGCTGTAACCCATTACTAAAGTAAATCGAATCGAATCCAGGCAAAAGACTTAAAAAAATAAACTAGTTATTTACTGTACACAGAGGCGGCCTTATCAGTGCGCGGGGCCCTGGGCGAATGTCATATGCGGGGCCCTGAGCCGTAAGGAAGACTATATATATCGTATATCGTATATATATCGAAGGTCTCTGGAAGATTATGTCAATGTATGGCTGTCCACGAAAATTCATTACCATGGTGAGACTATTTCACGATGGCATGAAGGCCCGTGTCCAAGAAAGTGGTGAACCATCAGAGCCCTTCGAAGTATCAAACGGGGTAAAACAAGGCTGTGTCCTAGCACCTACACTGTTCAGTATCATGTTCTCCGCTATGCTGACAGATGCATTCACGGATAGAGAAAACAAAGGAATAAATATAACATACAGATTTGATGGTGGCCTATTCAACCCGAGGCGGCTCAAAGCAAAATAAAAAACAAACTCAGCAGTTATCAGAGACTTGCTATTTGCTGACGACTGCGCCCTAAATGCCTGCTCTAAAGACGATCTACAGAGCATCGTCAGTGACTTCTCAAGAGCATGCTCAGACTTTGGCCTTACCATTAACACAAATAAGACTGAAGTCTTATATTTACCTGCTCCTGGGAAAGCCTACTCGGATCCAAGCATCACTATAAATGGACACGATATAAAAGCAGTGGACAAATTCACATATCTTGGCAGCACACTCTCCAGAAATGGAAATATCGATAACGAAATCAACCTTCGCATCGCCAAGGCCAGTGCATCATATGGCAGACTATCAAACAACGTTTAGAACAGACGTGGTATCACCACAAATACAAAGCTAGGGGTCTACCGAGCCGTCATCCTACCTACATTGCTCTATGCCTCAGAAACATGGACAGTATACAGAAGACATGCCAAGAAACTAAATCACTTTCACATGACATGTCTAAGAAAAATACTAAATGTCAAATGGCAAGACAGAATGCCAGATACTGAAGTCCTTCAAAGAGCGGGTCTGCAAAGCATCCACACAATCCTGATGCAGTCCCAGCTGCGATGGGCAGGACACGTATGCAGGATGGAGGACCACCGCATCCCAAAACGTCTCATGTATGGCCAATTAAGAGAAGGAAAGCGCTCGCAAAGTGGTCAAAGAAATCGCTTCAAGGACACCTTCAAAGCTTCTTTAAAGGAGTTCAACATTGACCCAGGCACCTGGGAGACAGAGGCACATGACAGAGTATCATGGCGCCGCGCTGTGAGATCCGGCGCACAGGTTGCTGAGGAAAAAAGAACAACGCTGGCGAAAGAAAAACGCCAGAGAAGGAAAGCAAGGCAAACGACACTAGCTCCAGCTGGAATTACCAGCCCAGAGTGCGGCCGAACATTCCGGGCTCGCATAGGTCTCACCAGCCACATGAGGAGGCATAAAACCCCAGTTCAAAGCTTTCAGCCCACTGGATGACAAAGTGGTCATCATCGAACCACGATGGACGAACTATATATATCGTACCACATCACGCATACGGTAACAAGGAATCTGCAATCGCGGGACCTCTCTCTTCAAATACATCTTTTCGTATAGTATACAGATATTATACTCTTCTACCACCAAAGCGAAAGCCAAGTGGAAGGAAATGTCTTTCTAAAATAAGGCTCCACAGGCACACGAAAAAGTGTTCTAGATTAAACATAGTCTATCTATGACGAAGGAGGTCTGATATATCAATATTGTGTTTTCCTAAGCGAGCGCAAACACACACATATGTATGTGTTTAAGTATGTTTGTGGGGTAAGGAAATATAGATTTCTGTGTGTGTTTGTGTGAACAAAATAAATTCAAACATCCGTCCCCCGAAAAAAATAGAATCCTGGCTAAGTTCATCATTAGTCATCAATAAATTGGATGTGAGTCGATGATTATTTACAAGCAGGGCTCTTTTTACAGTTCAAATGCTTTGTTAATTCATTGTATATCTCTAAGACATTGTTTGATAGCTTGTCTCTGTGCGTAGTCCAGGTGAGCAGACAGATTAGAGATGACAATGATCCGTGAGTCTTCCAGGACATCATACAAGGAGCCTGGGATGTTGTACAACTGAGTTGGTTGGACCAATAGGACAACACGTTTTTCATTGGCTGGGCTCA
>JADKLZ010000166.1:23996725-24024089 GCA_021533235.1 Biomphalaria straminea
AGTAAGAGTATCCTCCAACTGTCTCTCATGGCCTCAAACATCTGTTGATCAGTGTAGCCTGGACCCAGGTCACGATGATGGACAAATGTAGAGACTTTGAGATCTTCTTCCAAATATCTTTAAAGAAAATAAAAGTCTCATTCAATAAAAATTACAATTACGTAGAAACAACAAATCATAAAAGTCTGACCTTGAGTCCGCAAAGAAATATTTCGACATTTTTATTCTGATATACAAGCTACCAATTACCCAACTAATATCCAGGGCCGTCCTAAGGTAACTGCAATCTATGCGGACTCATTGGGCCTAGCACTTTCATAGACCTCGTGCTAATTCCAGGTGTAAATGATTAAATTTAACCATTTTAACTTATTATTAAAGGTCTAACCCAGCATCCTCATTTTAAAGGAGCTCATGAAAATCTCCTAAAATTACAAGATATACGAAAAAGTAATGAAAATCTCCTGAGATTATTAAAATCTTCCGGAAACTCATACAAATCTCTCTGGGAACTGGAAACAAATGTATTCTGGGGTGTCATTCAGTATGGAAAACGATAAATCCTATTTGTGATTTTAAAAAAATGAATTGTTAGCTTTCATTTAATAAAAATGTAATAATAAGTCCAATTTTAACCATAAGAAATTCAAATACTTAAATTACTTTAATCGTCACTGGTATATAAATATAGATCAAAATCTTTTCCGTAGTCTCTAAAAAAATATCAAAAGAGATATTTCGCTAGTCGATACTAAATCAAAAAAGCAGATCTTATTTTTTTTTTCTGGAAAATTAACCATCTACTGATAATTTTATCGTGTTTTTATACTTAGTAAAGTATGAATAAAATGCAAAGAAGAATGTATTTTCTAATACAAAACTTATTTTTCACTTATTGTCCTTATCCATACCCAGATTGGGCCCCGCGCAATCCTTTGAAATAGGGCCCCGCAATCTGTAGGACCGACCCTGACTCCGTCATTGCAAAAGCTTCAGTTAAAACATGATTGCCTGCCATCACTCAAGCCCAAATGCAGGAGACCTTGCTGGTCTTTTGAAATATGACAAGCACGTAGACATGGGATATTTAGGACCAAATTGATGATTAATCCAAATGTTAGTGTCTCAAAACCTCGCCGCAGTTTTGGCAGCCTGACAAGATCTCAAGGACCCAGGAAAAAAAATTGAAGATTAAATGATAATCTTTTACAAGTTGGTGGGGACAGGGGTTAAGGCAAAAAGCCTCCCTTTCAGTTTAGGTAAGGGTCTAAATTTACCTTAACCACGAGCCTATTTGTGTGTAGTCCTCAGCGCAGCTAGCGCTAAAAAATGTAAGACAAGCTCATACCTCAATAAAATATGTCTAACAAATCTGATATCCTCATCAGCGTAGCCAATGAAAACATGTGTCTTGTAGTCGCTGGATTTCATTGGTCGAAATGCCTTGATGAAGATCCTGACCAGGTAAGCTTCTATGGCGGTTCTAAATTTGTGCATGAGGTAGGCCATCAGGAAGATGAAAGAAATCACGTGTAGTAATACGATGGAGATCAGAAAATAATCACTGCAGTGAATATACATTAAAAAAAATAATTTCCTTCTTAAATAATAAATTATTTAACCCACAGCATAAAACTGAAAAGTCATTTTAACCGCCTGTTTTAAATTGCTGTAAGTTGTAAATTAGCTTTATTTTGCGGATTTCCCCTTTATGAGCGTAGATAGTATATTGTTTTATTGGACTTAATCTCAGTGTTCAATGTTCCAATCCTAATGTAAACACGAAATGTTCAAGGTTTTTTAAAATTATTTTTTAAAATCATTCAAATTGGATTACATCCCTTGTCCCCAGATCTGTTGTGAACTACAGTTGACCTGCAGACCACGTGACTACATTCCTTTCTATTTCTGACTAAGAAAAGTGCAAACCTCTAAAAATCCTTGAAAATAAAGCAACTTTGAATATTAAATCTGCACGATTCTTTTTTCAAATCTTTAGCTTCGGGAAGAACAGTTTGTCATAAATTATGGAACAATGGAATATACATAAGTCCACCATCAAATCATACGTTTTTCTTTTCTATCCACGTTTAGATAAAAAAAAAAACTTAATGTCAAAAAATAATTTTTAATTTTATGTTTACATAATTTAGCCAACTAAAAATTCAAATTTAAACGTTAATAATTTGACTTACCTTGACATGGGGGGCGGAAGCTACGATAACGACTCAATAACGTTAAAACGATTAATTCAGATTTTTGAACAATCTATGTAACTATGTTCTAATTTGTCAAATTGCTGCCTCCAGAAAAATATTTCGGCACTCAGCTTTAGGACGGAGATTAATTGTACAGATGTTTGTAAGCCACTATTCATCTCATTGGTGTTTTCTAAAAAAAAAAGTGTATTTTTTTTTCTTGTTTGCTTGCAGTTTGAAAATGTTTACTTGTCTTGTACTAAGGAAGTCATTTAAATAACATTTAGTGCCGGCGTAAACATTGTGTGCAAGAGATGCAGCCAAGGTGTAAAAAGAAACTGCATTGGGCACGCGAGCCGTGATGCCAAAAATACGGCCCGTGGGCCAGATGCGGCCCGCGACGTGGTTTCATCCAGTTCGCCGAAAATTAGGTACAATATTTAGAAAATTCCCCTTTTTAGGACCCTTTTTTTCTCTAATGGATTGGTAACATGACATTTAATATCTGTAGGTTTTTGAAATGGGAGCGCCGAAAAAAACTAAAAGTGGACTGTGAATTTACAACCTACAAGGAAAAGTGAATGTATATTTCTTATTTTTTTCTCATGATAATAAACCAACATATTTGTTTCGTTAAGTGTGGCTGTTTTAAAGCACAGCAACATATAAATGGATTTAAAACATCCTTAATTTATAAAGCGAATCAAAAATTATTAAACAACTCCTGAGAGATCAATGGAAATATTTACCAAAAAGAGACAAAGAAATGAGTCGTTGGTAAGCAATCTACAATGTTACTCACATTTTAAGTAGAGAAATGTTTGAATGCCCCTCCCTAACCCACCTAAGACAGACCCTACTACAACTAGAGCCCAACATAACCAACACCCTGTATGGCAGTGCTGAACAACTGAAGAAAACAGCACATTTTTTTCCTTGGCACAGTCTGCAAAATAGCTGACAGCTCAGCAGCAATAAAGCTGGCTTGAAGAAGAAGAAGAAGTAGAGTAATGAAGCCAGTTTACGACGCTTAAAAAAATAAACTTATAGTATCCTATTAATTAATGAAAGCACTAGACCCACAAGTTTCTAAAACCTAAACAGGTCAATTTCATTTTGTTTTGTACATTTTCTATCATGTGGAAATGAAATGGCCCGCAGGTCGAATTAGGTTAGGCATCAATGGACTAGAGCAAATTGTGCAATCTTATTGCAAGAATGTTGTGTCTGTTATATCATGATAGCTATAAAAACAAACATGATCTAATAGCGAGGGAATCGTATTGTTTTAAATAGGCTTCTGTAAATATGTTCTTTTTTGTCTTTCTGACTGTCTACAAATACAATAATTGAGCAATTGTTAAACTTGTAGCATTCAATATGCAAAATGTTTGTGTTTTTTTTTTGTGTGTGTCCTGCGTTAAAATATTTCACAGTCATGTTTAAAATAACAATTTAACATGCAGGATTGCGGTTTTTGACAGTTTAGATTTTCTGATGTGGACACAAGAACGTTATCACATACTAGTTTTAGAAACCCTGTGACATATAGTGACTTACAGTCATTAGACAATTCCGTGCATTTTGCACGAAGTAACTCATGGGTTATTGACTGACCACGGGGCAGAAGTCAGTTGATCTTAGACTGCTGTAGGATAAGGAGCGTTGTGTATTCTCTCTGTAAAGGAGTATAACTTGAAGAAATATTATTGATTGTATAAGCTTAGTATTTTTCACTTGGATAAATAGTTAGCATGTATTTGTGATGGCTGGAAATGCCTATTCTTATTGTTGTGTATATTATTTTATGTAATAAAGAACTATGTCTGCTGATCTCAAGTCTATTAATGATTATACATAAAATTACAAACCGGCGGGCTCTAAAAAACAAAACTAATTTTATTTCTATTGAAGTACGAAACTTTCTAACAAATAGGGTAAACCTGTATTCTAAGTATTTTTATAAATGAATAAATAGGCTAAACGTGCAAACCCATTTTTTACACTAAATTTGCAAATTTAAAAAAATGTGAAGGGAAACTACTCGTTCTTTGACCATCGGGCGAACGGACATTCCACACAAAACTTATAGCGTCTTTTCCCCTTTCGGGGTCCGCTAAAAACAACAACAAATAAACATGAAAGTATATAGCAGTACTAAAATACTAAAATAAAATTGTGTTTTATCGTATTTAATTACATAGAAGAGAACATACTAGCCATAACATTGTCTGTAAAATCCAAAAACATCTTGCCATAACACATTTGTGAAAATAGGCTGTCCATCCTGAGAAGTGCATGAGTAATCTCTCTTGTTATCCAGAAAGTTGCTGATGTTAAGCCATACTGTTTTGATTTTTTAAAGAATAAATAGAAAAGAAAAGTGAAATATTATCCTGAACAAAATTGTACATGTCTTTCTATTCCGTTTTAATAAGGCATGCTATTTCAGTTGCAACATCAAAGCGAGACAGACATGAAGTGACGATGCAGGACGTTTGAGCGTCATCCAAACTTCACAGTATACATGCATGAAATAGTCAAAATTATTAAGTTATTTATACTTTTTTTTTCTTGGGAGCAGGCTGGGGATAAAATATATATTTTGTTTGTCTCTGTATAAAATAGCCTGGTGTTGTGTAATGTTAGAGATTTAACAATAATTAAATATTAAACTTAAATACCAAAATTAGCGGACACAAATATTTCTTTTTCTGTACGTGAAAAAATATGTCTTAACACAAACACTCATGCAAAACATAGATATGAATATTTCTTTTTGAAGAAATAATACAATAAACCTACTGTTACGTGCGCATGTTTTGTGTAAATTTGAAATGGTGTGAATGCGTGTTGAACGGGGTAGAGAAGATGGAATCAGAGAAGGAAGTAGTATAATCAAAGTTATTGTTGACATATTAAATATTGTACATCAAGATTAAATCAATTATAATCTTCCATCTATGATTTCGTTATTGCATAAGTCAAAGTCTCACATCTGCTCGTAACACCTATATAATTTACTTCTCGCTAAAACGTCCCTATCGCCAAAACGGTGGCGCCAAAGCGATCTTCGCGCCAAAACGTCATCGCCAAAACGGCGGCGCCAAAAATCGGCGCCAAATAGTCAAGTACCGTGAAGTGATCATCTTAAATTCGAGTCCTATCATTATTATTGCAGAAGATTAATGAAAGTTCATTTAAAATTAAATTAAAAGTAATCCTAAACGTAGTATCGCAGAGTCAAGCTTAGAATATAGAAAGAAGTTATTCACGAGTTATCTTATTAAGAGTAAAGGTTAGAAAAACCTGGCTAAAATACCCCAGCTAACTAGGTCTGACGGTTGACCTTGACCGGAGCTAGATTAAAATAATAATTACATGAAATGAAATTTAAAAAAGACAAACCAAAATGTATGACGATTGGAACGTGACAGGGGGGGGGATGCAAGTGCACCACAGTGTACTTCCTTGCGGACGCCAATGCATTATTGATTCAAGAGTTAAATAAATTAATATTCAGAAAAAGTTTGCGCACCGTCTTCTAAATCTAAATCTAAAGGCCTATCATTGGATAATTGTTAGTTCCCGAACAAGTAATGCTTCTATTGAAGTACAGTTCTAAAGACATGCTATTATTTTAACTAGATTAGGCAAATCTGTAGTTCATGTCCGACCATGTATGATTTATTATAAGCTTGCAATTCTTTGCACATTTGTTTATAATTGCACATAAATTTAGTTATTATGAATGCCACAAGGTCGACTTTGACAGACATTTGTGTGGTGATTTAATAGAAGGCAGGAGATCCGCTGGTCTTCCACTGCTAAGGAAAACTGGTGTATGCAAACGCGACATAAAGCTCTTCAACGTCGGCACTAACAGCTTGGAAAAAGTGGCACAAGAAAAGTAAGCATTAAAAGAAATGCACAATAGTAGTAGAAATAAGGATGAAAGTACAAAGGATTGGGCTCTTTACTCACACAAGAACTTACAAAGGAATAAAATTATTTAAAGTTTAAAATCACTAAAAAACATTTTCAACAATTTTTGTGTGTGTATGAAATTGTGTATTGAAAAATGCCGGGTACTTGAAAAAAGCTATTACTAAAAAAACAACACAGATCTTAGGTAAAATACTCATCAAAAAAAGAACTGTAAATGTGCACTTTCCAGCGCTATTTTTAACTCTTTTTCTTTTTATAGCCTCTATCTGGTTTGATCTCAACCACCCGTATTTTTGTGCAGAATTTTTTTCTCTATCAGGCACACTTACAATTATAGCATAATAATGTAAGTTTAGTTTAAAAAGAGAACTGAAAAATGCAAAGTTATATAGGGAAAAAAAGCCACTTCCGGCCCAATAATTTTTAAAAAAGATACGAAACGGACTAGTGCAACAAACCCTATTTGCAATTTGCAAAAAATAAAACTAAATCTTTTTAAAGTTTCAAGTTTGGTCTAAATGAAGATGAAATGCAATGAGCTAATTTTATTTATTCAGAAAAAAAAAATTAATGTAGTGATTAGTGAGATGAAATTTTCTATTTTTAAGGTCACATAATCTCACATGTTGAAATTATTTTATAAGGTATCTATGTTCATTAAATACTTACTAAGAAATTTTATATGAGAACACACACAAGCAATATTATTTTCAGCCAGAAGTAAATAAAAATCTGGAACATTTTCCGAGTGTTTTGTAAGAGATGCCGTCTCTGCTTCTGTTAGATAAAGGATTGCGTTTCCAGACAAATCAAGAGTTTTTAAATCGGGAACTAGATCCATCGTAATCGGAAAAGAGGAAAATCTATTTTTAGCCAATATCACATGAGTAATGTGAGAGTTTCTGGAAAATAAATTTGGAGGAAGAAAATTGAGTTTATTGTCTGTAAGATCTAAATATCTCAGTTCTGGCATGTTCTGAACAATCCTGTCAATACTTATACGTTGGAAGAAATCTTCGTTCTTCATAGATTGTAAAATAAGATATTTCAGAGAGGGGAAGTCGTCGAAAAAATACGGAGCAACTGTAAGCGAGTTTTTGGACAAGTCAAAAAGCTGAAGGTTGGTTAGTCCCATAAGTCTACCAGTACCTCGAAATACGCTGTTACCAACAAAGTAAAATTGTGTAACATTAGCTGCCTCTCGAGGGGTTTGGATGAATTGTACACTTTGGTTGCCGACATTATTATCTCCTTGGAGCATGTATAAAATTTTGATTATGCGTAAAGAGTGGTACATTCTGACAGTCCAAGTGCCGGTATCAACGGGATAAGGGGGATTATCCGACAATTGAAAAAGACTTTGTTCACTGATAGATTCGAGCTCAGCATATGATGTGTTCGGAGATAATGCAATAGGCTCAAACACGGAAGCCTTTTTGTTATTTAAAGACTTAATCTTCGAATCATTATTTTTCATTGCCGGCAACATCTGAGACACTGTCGCATTTATAAACAATGGATTATTTCTAGGGTTATTGTATTTTGTATTGTATATTGTATATGTTTTCATTGTTTGTGTTGTGCCTAATGGTTGCACATCTATTTTGTAAAAGTCAAGCTCGTCATAAAAATAGGACACTTCACTTTCCGGGCTAGGCGCTGTGATAATTAGTTCCTCCAATTTTTCCAACCACGAAGCTTCTAGCAGAGGAGTTCTCCATCCGAGCCAGCCCATCGGGTTTTTGGAGAAATCAATAACCCTTAAGTTGTGTCTCCACTGCGGACTGGATATAACTCCTGGTTCTATGGCGAAAATATTGCTGTCTATCCAGAAGAAATAGGAAAGACTTAACTGACTTAAATATTTAGCTGTACTTTTAAATAGGACTCCGTCTTCCAAAGTTGAATTAGGAGTATAAAAGCCTCGTTTATAATGCGTGGCTTCCAAGTATAATGTATGCAACGATGAGTTGATGAAATGTTTGAGTTTTTTGGCCATGTTTTTATTTCCAATTCTGCAGTTAATGATTCTGAGGACCTCCAAAGTGTTTAAGTTCTGAAAAGCGTCGTCACTGAACTGTTTATGCGAGGTCTCTCTATCAAAATCATCTGGATCATGTTTGAGTTTATTAAAAGTATGAAGATTAAGTATTGTCAATTTAGAGCTCCATAATCCTACAAAACTTTCGTTTGTTATGCTTGTTACTATAGAGCAATTCAAAGTAAGGTTGTCTAGTTGAGTCAGATAAGAGAATTCATATCCTACATGTAAAGTTGCAGAACTATCCATTGAAAGGATTGACAAGCTATGTAAGTAAATGAAAGCTTTGCTCAAGGTTTTGGAAATATCCTGATTATTTCCAATCAAAAGTTGTCTCAGATTTGTAAGATGTCTAAATACTTGCGGATTAAAAGAATTGCTAATTTCACTTAGTTTGTTGTTCTCTAAGTTTAAAGTTTGTAGCAAGCTGAGTCCTAGAAACGTATCGATCTAGAAACAAAACAAAACACAAGTTACATAGATTAGCAAATAGAGAAAAAAAAACAACTTTAAACAATATCAGTAGTTACTATGCACAAATTTCGAATAAATCTTATCCACAGTCTGTAGGGAATTTTTTTTTTTTCTTAATTCAAAATTAAATTAAAGTTGGTTTTGTAAACATTAATTTGTTTTATATAAAATGAGCGTGCATTTTCTTTTTATGTTCTACAAAATATAACATTTTCTGATAACAAACAAAAAAAGTTATGGAATTTTAATCAGAACAGGGTAGTGAAATACAAATATGCCAAATGAAGAATGGGAATGAAGAAATAAAAAAAAAAATTTTACTCCCATATTTAAAGCATCCCTACCATAATTTAAATGAGGCCTTGCCTAACTGATGAAACTTTATTTGATTGTTTTTTTGTTTCAATTAATAAATTAATGTTTACACCATATTAAAATGTTTGAGTGTTTTACAGACAGGAATAAACAAGACGTATACCTTACATTGGACATAAACAAGCTCTGTGATTTACATCAGAAGTAAACAAAACTTTACCTCAATTTGCTGTACGTTCGAGGACTGAATGCTAAGTTGCAAGAGAGATGTCAGTGTTTGAAAAGATCCATTGGTCAAGGTTGTTAGATTATTTCTGTCCAGTAACAACACTTGTGTAGTCAGTGGCACACATCGAAGGTCAACAAATGTCCAGTTCAAATTAGAACAGTTGGCTACTAGCGTCTCATTCACAGTGAACACTAAGCAGCACTTGAACACAACACTCGGATTGTCTGACAGTGTTGTAATGTTGGACTGGATGATAGCTGCGTGCATCGCAATGTACATCATTCCCAAGACAATCTTCGTAAAGAAACTTGACTCGCCAACAAACATCTTCTACCAATATCATACAAATATAAGTGTTAAACATAAACACGTAGTTTTAACATAGCTTATATACTCACTATGTTCCAAATTTATATGACATGACAGATACACACAAGTTGATACAATTACACTTAAAATAAGATTTGAAAAAAAAAGTATTTTTTTCCTGTTTTTCTATATAGAAATGTCTTTCTTATGTGCTGATTGAATACGGATTACTAAAAATAATAATCTTTTTTCAAATCGTTTATACTAAAACAACAACTCGAACCTTATTTTACTTCATGAGTGTGGATTTATATGTGCGTCAACCGGTAACAAGCAAGACAATGGAAAGAACTTGGTTCAAAGACAGGTTTCTCAATATGGCGCTGCTATCTCAACGAGTTCCTGGAGACAAGAAGACAATGACGTCATCAATTGACGTCATCAATTGAAATTGTTTCTCTACAACAATAGCGTGGATCTCTCTTTATATATATTTCACTTATCTTATCTTGTAGATTACGGACGCTACTTCAAAAAAAAAAAAAAACAACAAAAATTACGCCCTACGCATGTTATGTGTCAATGTAGTGATAATTCGTTGGACCCATTCAATCCCCTAACGGCTAAAGGTAAAAAGCAGCAGTCCTAGCATATGAAATAAGAAATGTGAATATCTATTTCTATCTTTCTGAAACACCCGAAACATTTAAAACAGAAAAAAGAAACATTTTTTTACAACAGGAAATAAATCTTTAAAATATTCTTACTTTTTGGCCATCACATTTAAATCACGTCTTGAATATTCCTTGCGAATAAGCGGATCCGACCGGGACCGACTCTGACGGGGGCGCTTCTTAATTTGAGTTATAACACAAACTCTCTTTGTAATCTTGTTATTCTTTGTATCCTAAAGTGTCTCTAAGTCAAATAATCATACTAAAGGAGACACTCTAATTAACTTTAAATATTCATTTGTTATAAATCTCAACGCTCTACTTTGTATTTGTTCTAGTTACTTCATGTTTCCTTGAGCTGAGGGATCCCAAACAGAGGATGCATACTCTAATTTTGGTGTAACTGGAGTTAAAAACTATTTTAGTTGTATGTTTCATTGCATTTGAAAGCAAAATTTATTAGCAAGTTTTACTAATCATAATATGACTTTTTCATATCTTCCGGCAAATAAAATATATTTGACTCCCGGATGTAATTGTGCATTATATAAATAGAGGTCAGTGTAATCATTACAAAAAAAACACTAAGATTTTTAAGCATTTTTAGCGGCCCCAGTAAGGGGAAAAAGCCGCTATTAGGTTTGTGCAAAATGTCCGTCTGTCCATCTGTCACACTCAGGGCGCCAAAACTAGAAGAGATACGAAAAATATTATTTCACCTTTAAATGCGGCTTGAAAAGTTTAGGTGCAACGGCTACTTTTAGTTTTCTAAAAGCAAACCGTTTAATTTATAAAATTAATTATGCAAGCGATTTTTAAATAACAAAACACCAATTCTAAAACAATTACGTAAATGTAAGGGAGGAAATGTTACTATAAGAAATGCTCTAGGTATATAGATATCACGCACATTATTTAAAATGAACTTTTAGCAGCGACTCTCGTGTACTAGCGTAAAGCCCGGCAATGACATGATATTTAACTAAACTTTTAAAAAAATCAGATTTAAAAAAAAAATGTTTAGTGCCCCCATTAGAATGAAAGATGCATATTTTTGTGCGTTTTGTCTGTTGGTTGGTCTGTCCGTCACGGTTAGAAAAAAAACACTAAAGGCTTTTAAAAATATGATTTAACCTTTATTGTTCCTTCATAAATATTGCGATAGTTTAAGGATGGGAACATGTAGGAAAAGAGCCAGGGACCAACGATAAATTCGAACTACAGTCTAGTGGGGAAACATCAAGATAAGGCAGGTTTATACTCTGCTCGCCATTATCCGTCGTCCAGCGAGAAGTTAATTATTTTCAACTTAGATGGAACATCCGAAACATCTTGCGAATAGGCGGATCTGACAGGGATCCGACTCCAGCGGGGGCCGCCTCTGAGTTTGTGTATCACACTAACTCTCTTTGTAATCTTGTTTTAATAACAAAACACCAATTCTAAAAAAATTACGTAAATGTAAGGGAGGAAATGTTACTATAAGAAATGCTCTTAGCATGTAGATATCACGCACATTTTTTTAAATGAACTTTTAGCAGCGACTTTTGTGTACTAGCGTATAGCCCGGCCATGACATGATTCTAAACTAATTTCCTAAACTTAAAAAAAAATCGTATTTAAAAAAATGTACTTAGTGCACCCATTAGAATAAAAGAAGCATATTTTTGTGCGTTTTGTCTGTTGGTTGGTCTGTCCGTCACGGTTAGATAAGAAAAACACTAAAGGCTTTTGAAAAGATTTAACCCTTAATTTTTCTTCAGAAATATTGCGATAGTTTAAGTATCTATAATAGATTGTTCCGGATGTTTATGTCTAGATCTACATTGAAATGTTATAATAATTTAAAACTAATCTTCTATTTTTAAATTTAATATTGCATTCATTCTATTTATTATCTGGCCTTTTTTTTATTTTACGTAAATTTTATCTAAATTACATCCAAATTATTAATAATAATAATTAATAAGATATATATTAAGAGTGCTAAATCATAAGTTTAGTTTATGTAGATCTACATCTCTACAGATCAATGCTGAAAGATTATTTATAATTGCTCGTGTGACATTGTATATATCAGCTATTAGTTTGTAACCAGTTTGTTAATAAGCTAAGTGCAATGCCTTGTCGTGCGGTTAGCGTGCTGAACTGATTATCTCGACGCTCTCGGGTTATGTGTCTGTTTGTTTTACATGTTTCGAATGTTTCTTCAGACTTAAAGATAGTTTACTTCCTAGTTCAAACCTTCCTTAGAAGGGGATGGGAGCATGCAGGAATTGAGCCAGGGACCAACGATAAATCCGAACTACAGTCTAGTGCGCAAACATCAAGATATATACCCTGCTCGCCATCCTCCGTCGTCCAGCGAGAAGTTAATTTTTTCAATTTAGAAGGAACATCCAAAACATCTTGCGAATAGGCGGATCTGACAGGGTCCGACTCCGACGGGGGCCGCCTCTGAGTTTGTGTATCACATAAACTCTCTTTGTAATCTTGTTTTTATTTAGTTGACAACACAATGGTCAATTTAGTGTCCTTGACATTATATAGTTGAACTTTAAAAATCTCATATGAAAGGAAAATACATAACACAAACACTTTTTCTCCTGAGAACTCGACTTCAGCTACCCGCCGCCCCTAACCCTTTTTTCCCGTCCCGCTTTCACGTGGTGCGGGCGGAGACGAGCAACCGTTGGGCGCTTCAAAAGTAATAGACAATACTGGTGTCTGCGTCTCTCATTGCCCATCGCACAAAACAGCGTTAGGTGGTACTAAATTTTATTTTCTTGATCAGCTTAAATAACGCTTTTTTCACTTCTTGCCTCTCTATACACCTGCTAGATATGTAAACGGGAAGACTTTACTTGAAGCTGCTTAGTAACGCAACATCTTCTAGTCTTTTTTAAAAGTTATGACTGATCGAGAACTTTGGCTATTTTTTCCCTTGGTCTAAAGATGTTTGTTAATTTCGTCCTTTACACCATCCATATAGTGTACCCACCAATGTATTCACTCCTACCCACTCTGACATTTTTGTATTACATCGGAAACGCACTTCGTTAATCTTTATCTGTAATTAATTGACTCATTGATTAATTGTTTTAAGTATATTAAGTTTCAACTTGATCCAGGAATGAGTGTGGGAAAAAATGTGCTCTCAATTTTTTACCAGACAACAGACAGAGTGTGTTACTCGAAGCAAGCCTCGAGATGTTTTGTCTTGCTTATGGTAAAATATGAGGTAGAAAAACCAAGAGCGTCAGAAAATCAAAATAGTAATAAACAATCAAGAATAAAGAAAAAAGTTGCGCATAGTAATGATTGCTTAATAATTCGACAGATGCAGACAAAAACATAAAAAAAAATTGAATTCAAGAAATTTTTTTTGGTGAGTTGATTCTTTAGTTGTTCATTGTGAAAAAACATGCGAATTTAAATAACTATATCATAAGCTAATTAATAACCAACAAAGTCATGGCTGCCTCAACTGAGCCGTCTATTTATATCACATATTTAGGACAGAAATTTATTTTATTATAAAATCCCTGTAACATAGAGAACTTGCAATATATGGTGCAGATAAGTTCTCCAATCTCTTTTCACCCAGCTCATCTTTTCATAGGGACCCAAAACCGAAGCAAAAATCGCACTTTTTAAAAATTGCGTAACATTTTTCTACTTTTAGGCGTTCTTCACCCTGCCATATCTTAAGGTATAAACATCCGATTACAGTAAAAATGGTACCGTTAGAAAGGGTATTTTAAGCCCTTCAATAATATATTAGCGTTTTTTCTATAGATCAAAAAATAAGGGTGATAATCCTTTACGCGTAACATCACCGCACCGAAAAATCGTGCTAGCGGCTGTGATCGTTTTCTACCTTGTTTGTTATTTCGTAAAATGGGGAATACATCAACACATGAATTTTTTTTTTGAACATATGTATTTTATAGAAAAATGAACGAGCTTTACAATGGTACCAATAACTAAATGATTAACATTGTTTTTATATAACTAAATTTACAAAATAAAAAACTATATTGAATTTCATTATGATAAAGACACGTAATCGTTTAGTTAATGTCACCATTAAAAAGCCAGTCTATTTTTCATTAAAAGTGTGTAAATTTTATTTTAAAAACAAGCGTTGACATGCTCCCCATTTTAAACCGAACAAGACGCATAAAATAGCGATTTCGCCTGTGTGCGTAGTCTGCTAGAATGTGCCAAAATGGTCCTTAGCAACACATGAGTCGTGAAAGAAAAATGATTTTTATTAAATCTACATCGTATAATTTATAAGAAAAATGTCTGAGATGGGTCAATAAGATGTTAACCATTAGATATTTATTGTTTTTTTACCTTCTTTTATTCCAAATTTTAAAAAATAATTTATATTCCAACGTTAATGAAAGGTTAATGTGTAACAAATCTGTAAGTATTTTGTGTTTCTAAGGGGTCATGTCTTCGAAAGTAAACCTAATTTTTTTAAAAACGTATTATGTAAAAGTGATTGATACAAATTAAAGAGGAGGATTTACAATTTATAAAAAAGTAATGGTTCAAGATATTTAATTAATAATTATAATTGTAATAAATGTATAGAAACGCATCACATATTGGCCTTATCCGTTGCTAATATCAACAAATTGTGGCATCGAATGAAGCTATTCTAGTATAGAGTAGATCTGGTCTTTTAACTAGATCTAGATCTTTATTATATATATAAAATAGATAAAATATAACACTAAATTAAATCTATAGACTTCAATACATAAAGATAAAGCCTTAAATTAGATCTAGACCTATTTCTCGTGTTATAGACCTAGGGACTTCAAATTTGAAATTAGATCTACTCGGAGGCACAGTTTTGACAAATGCATATAAATAATATAGAGTCAATAGAGACTAGACCTATATCTAGATCTTGGTCTAGAGTACTCTAGAGTCTAGATCTAATCTTGATCAAGACATCTGGAACGAGGGTCCTTCATGTTATTCGTTAAAACTTAAAACGAAATAGCTTCTTTAAAAAGAAGCCATATCTATAATTTAAGGCTTAGGTATAATAACTTAGGCCGATAGTTTATAGGGCAAGCTATTTAGATCTACAATATAATACACATATATCAAGATATGAGTCTAATTGTCTTATAATATCTAGAAAGATATCTAGATCTGGATCTATGTGTATGTTTTATAGTCTCTAGTTGCAATAAAAGATCTTCCTTTATTATTAATGAAGTAGCCCTTAGTCAGTAGGTATTATATTTAGACTTCTGATCTCAGTTCAAAGTTCTCAATATCACAAGTCTAAACCTCGCTAGTAATCTTCAATCAACTAAATATCCACAAAAAAGAACCCACCAAAGATTTGATAACATTAATTCATTTTAATTCTTATTAAATTAAAAATAGATTACAATCCTATAACATCATATTTTTAAGACATCTAACTATTTATACTAATTATTGATGCCTTACAAGACAGTATTTTCCAATAATAAATAAAACAATGATAAACTTAGGACCTAATTATTATATTATTTTTCAAAAAGTAGTTATAGCTGCATAAACTATTTTAAAAAACATTTAATATTTTTTTAAGAAAAACAAGTTTTGGAACTTTTGACATCTAAAAGATTTAGGCTACATAAAAGTCTATAAGGTTGATCATGTTGAAGGAAAAAAGTGACTAAGCTGGATGTGTTGAAAGTAGCTAACTAAAATGAATCTTTCTATTTTGATCAACATGTCATTGAGATACTTGCTTTGATGCAAGTATTATAAATACTTATGTTTCTCTTTTTCTGATAGGCAAACTTCTCACAGCTTGATGGCTGAGATTGTAATAAAAGCACATTGGCATTGGGATGTATTCATATTTTTATATTAAATTTATTTATTTAAAATATATTTGAAGAAGTTAATTTTAGTTAAAAATTTGTGAATTTTGGAAAAAAAAAAAATTAAAGCTTGATACTATATTTCTAGTTCATGCAACCTAATCAGTGTAAATTTGCTACATAAAGATAATGAAAATAATGACAAATATATGTGTTTCTATGGTAAAATTCAGTAGCCTGGGGAATTACAGTTTATATCCTATATTTCCATGTAGAATTCTTTGTTTAGACAGTGAATATGACAAAAATTATGTGTTTAGAATAGTTGAGCTTTACTGAAAATAATTTATTGGTCATTACATAGCAGATACAAAATTTAAAATTATTTCTGCACACAAATTGAGTTCTGATTTTCAGTTTCTCAAATCAGCTTATAGAGTTTAATGATTCAATAAGAAATAATTGAATAGCATTCAGCTAAATGGCTGTAAAGATTATTATGTCAAGAATTCTAAGTAAATATATGGACTATATGTCTTTTTTTACCATCATTGGTTCGCAATACACTTACACAGGTCCCTATAAATAAATATATGATTTTCAATATTATTATGGAAGAAGGGAGAATTATCTAAATTATGATCTATAAATTGTTCTTATTGCTATACTAGTGTCATATTTTTAGCTCATTAAAGTTTAGCTTATTTGAGAGTTTTAGTAAACCATTGCATATTACTGTATAAGTACAGCAAAATATTGAAATAAAATATTATTTATAGTAGCTTATTCTTGTAGATCTATAAATTCCCCACATTTTGACATATAGTACATTCATGTAGCATTTATAGCTTTTTTGTTACAAAATTTTAAAAATGCACATTTTTTGTGTTTTTACCTCCCTTTTTGAAAAATGCCAAAAATGATAAAATGCAACATTCGGCACAAGTAAATAAACTCAAATAATGTTTTGACAAGCTTGAAAAAAATTGAGCTTGTTCTATGTGTGCACATGAATGTTTTTAATGAGTTTCATCTCTGGGGGCATTATAGTTTCTATTAAAATGTCCTTCAAAAACACGGGTTTGGACGGCCAAAAAAAATATCCAAAAAAACGCGTTTTTAAAAATTTGTAACTTTCTTAATATTTAAGCTACAGACATAAATTTGGTATCCTCGGTCTTAGAATCACGAGTTCTATCCAAATAAATTAAAAAATAAGCTGCGTGACCATATTAATTTTCACAAAATTTATCAAAGCCCGCTCCATAATATAAGGAGAAGTGAGAGTGACCATTTCGATAATCGCATTTAAGTATTAATTTTCGAAGTTTTATTAACTGATTATTTATTTTAAAACTGTTATTGAAATTATGGGAAAACAATACTTACAGAGATTAGACACAGTTCTTTCATTAGTTTCCTTTTGAAATTATTAATGAAATTTAAAAAAAAAATTTTACAATATATTTAGAATTTACTATGAATACTAACATTGCTGAATTCAGTAACAAGGAGCCTGAGTACATGGGAACTTTTTGCTTCATTTCGAGATTCTTAGAAATGTCAAGGTTGAGAATAATGGAAGGTCAAGATGGCATCGAGAAGGTCTATCCTGTCTATTTCCTTAATTACTCACTTATGTAAGCAATATATGTTGAGGGAAATCCTAAATAGAATCACACTTTCCACCAGTGCTGGTTTCAACTAGAAAAAAAAAATCGCCGCAGTCAGTATGCTGTAGTGTCCCTTCTGTTGAAATTCATTTTACTTGCTGATATTATTTTGTAACTCTACCTTTACTTCTTGTAACTGAACATCGAAAACACGGTTCAATGTCATTTTATCTCCGGTGGCTTCATTTCTAATCAATGAAATGAAAACACTTATATATCCTACAAATATATCAAATATATATATCTATAATGTACAAAATGTTGTGTGTGCTAATGTTAATCAGTAAGGTGGGCTATCATAAACACACACACACACTCACACACATATATATGTATCATAAACATATCACCATTTCTCTCTTTCTTTTGCTTTAGATAGAACCTCTTTCAAAGACAGGCCAGTAAAGGCTGTTGATCATTAATGACACTCTCATAAACCGTGGGCTACAGAAACAGACGACATTTACATTATCTGCAAGGTCTGAATGGAAAAACATATACTTATATCTGGATCTAGAGTCTAGATCAGCAGTTCTCAACCTTTTTAGCTCTAAAACCCCCCAACCAAAAGATAATATTCTAAAGTAACTGCGCTTTGGATAAGGTTATAAAAATCATAATCATAATGATATATCTGATAAACACATTACCGTCTCATTAACATAACCAAAAAATAACCGTGACCATGCCAAGGAACAGTTCTGGGATGTCATCCAAAATAAGGCTAGACCGCTGGTAGACAAATTTAGTCGACATCCGGAAGAAACTTTCATGAAACAACACAGAATTGAATTTTAAGTTCAGAATACAGCTGTATTAGTGAACCTGTCATGACTGTGGCATCTAGATTCATTATCTCGAAGCCGACGAAACATTGCTCGTCTATTCTAGATAATCAAATGGCCATATTTGACCTGACTGGTCTGAGATCTATTTACAACACAAATCTTTCCTGAAGAATCGCAACATAGCCATTCTAATTTGTGCCATCTGGTTACTCACACCTCTAATAGCATCACCACCAGATATATATATATATATCTATATTGTTACGTTTCTCTCTATCCTACTCAGGCTTTCCGTAAACACTGCTAAACACAACAACACATCAACACATCAAGAACTTGACAACAAGAGCTCCAATTAATCTGGTACTTTAATACGGGTCAAATAAAACAGCCAATATGTCACAATTGGCAACCTCAACAGCTACAAATGCTAAACTGTACATCACCGTACTAAACTCTACTGTCTCTATCTCTTCTGGACACGTACATTCACTTCAGGACTCAACCAGGACCGACTTCATAAGGAGACTAACAGACCTGGTCTCCTCCGTGTCCTGTCTTGAACTGCTTGCCTACACACTCTGTCTCTGGTCTGCCGTACACACAGGCTTATGATCAGCTGACCATAACAGTGGTCACATTTGCGTGCAAAGTTCATGCCAGTACAGTTCTTTCCCCTTCGATGTAGCACGCTAAACTGTTTATTGGGCTGTGTCACATGTGTCCGCTGCTAACACACAATTAACCATATTGCGTCGCCAATAGGGCAATAGGGTCGTAGCACTGCCCCCTTTTCAGATTTGTCCGTCCCGGACAAAATCTACCTCCCGACATGGGCGTTGGAGGTTTCGATGCAGGTGGGGGTTTATCGGTGGGTGCGACAGTTGGCTTATATAGCCATCTCGCTGGAGCCATCTGTGTAGTAGTCTGCAAATGTCTCTTTCTCCTTCTGCTCCAGTTGACCTTCACCTGGTTGCACCGCCGTCGTGGTCGCATCACCATGCACTTTGGACTCAGCAACCGTCGCCTTCTTCTGTCGTTCACTACTGAAGGCAGCCACTTAACACATGGGGAGGGATAAGATGCAGGGACCGGGGTCACCAAGATCGTTTGCCCAACAGGTTGCTTCGTGGGGCTTTCAAGAGATGGGCTTTGGGAATGGGTTTCAGGTCCACAGGACGGGAAATAGTGGCACACTTCGTCTTCAGCCTTCTCTGGGGGACAAACTAGTGGGACAAGTTTGCCACACTCCACTAGCGAGGGTCTCTCATCTTCAGTATCAGGCTCTAGTTCACCTCGTTGATCACCATCGGGGCTTCTTCTAGTCTCGTCAACAGACAAATCGTCTGTTGGGTTCACACCGTGTCGCTGACTTTCTGTTTTCAGAAGTCCACCAACTGCTGCATCAGGTTTCGTTGCATTCTTCTGATCACCAACAGGACTTCTCTCTCCGGTCTGAGCAACAGGACAAACGTCTGTTGGGTACAGACCTCGCCGATGGGTTCCTTGGAGTTTGCATTCTCCATGTGGGGCTCGACAGATAACGTTCTTGCAAAACATCTGGGTGCAGCCATCAAGATTTGAGTTCCTCTCATCAGCACTGACAGGTCGACAGATGTCTTGAATGTCCCCAGCTACCAGCTTGGGGTAAGACACAACTTTGTCTCGTTCTGTCTGGCTGATGGAGGCACTCACACCTGGGACGTCTGCAGCGTTCGTTGAACTATTGGTCTCGGTCTCTTCTCTTTCTTCATCTGTCTCTTTCTGCAAGTCACCGTTGATCACCTTCTGGAAGCCAGCCAACATCTGCTCTTGAAAGGCGATCAAGAGCTCTATAACATCGGGCTCGAGTTCAAAGAGGTACGTGTTTGGATCTTCCTCTTCATCCACCCGGGCTTGCCGGAGACGTTCTTTAAGAGTTTCAATGTTCCCTTCGTAGCACTTCAGTCCTCGCCATTTCAGCTCTTGTTTCAGTTCTTTCAGATTCAGTTCATCTAGCAGTTTTACAGAAGCCATAGGAAAATCCTCACTTCTGACACCAGTGTTACGTTTCTCTCTATCCTACTCAGGCTTTCCGTAAACACTGCTAAACACAACAACACATCAACACATCAAGAACTTGAAAACAAGAGCTCCAATTAATCTGGTACTTTAATACGGGTCAAATAAAACAGCCAATATGCCACAATTGGCAACCTCAACAGCTACAAATGCTAAACTGTACATCACCGTACTAAACTCTACTGTCTCTATCTCTTCTGGACACGTACATTCACTTCAGGAATCGACCAGGACCGACATCATAAGGAGACTAACAGACCTGGTCTCCTCCGTGTCCTGTCTTGAACTGCTTGCCTACACACTCTGTCTCTGGTCTGCCGTACACACAGGCTTATGATCAGCTGACCATAACAGTGGTCACATTTGCGTGCAAAGTTCATGCCAGTACAGTTCTTTCCCCTTCGATGTAGCACGCTAAACTGTTTATTGGGCTGTGTCACATGTGTCCGCTGCTAACACACAATTAACCATATTGCGTCGCCAATAGGGCAATAGGGTCGTAGCAATATTATAAAGATCAAAAGTCTCCCACTTGCGGGAAAAAGAAAACGAAACTTTAATCTCTTATTACTTACACAGCACCTAGAAGAACTAAACCATTTATTGTATCAATTAGTCTCAAGTAATTAATTCTTATTTTTATATACGAACAATAATTTGCTAAAGCAGGTATAGAACATTTGTAAAAGAAGAAAATATTTCTTGTAACCTTGGATGTTTTGTCCTCGCCGTTTTGTGGCGGACAATTTAAAGTTAAATGTTTGAAACATTTCTTGTTTTTGTTTTTAAATGGTACATGTCTGTGTTGTGTATTTGTAATTTGGTTAAACGAATGGATTTTATTTTGTGAAGAACACTTGTCCATTAAATTGAGGAATTAAGCTTGTTGTGTAGTTATTCTCGTTAACACCATGTGGGCTTTTACTTTTGTCCATAAAATACCATGAAACAATGAAGAATAATTTTTTTTTAAGATTTAAAATAATAATAAGTTCATTTATAAACAAAAAAAAGTAGGCTCAATGCACTGTTGTAACATTACAAACATAAACATGGCAAGCTAATCTAAAAACGTTTCAAACAGGTAGGTCTTAATGTTCATCTTGAAAGTTGAGTAGCACATCACCTGATATCATCGGGTATCTCCAACTTATACTTTACTACTGCTCCATGGTTATCCCTTTTGTGTTTGTGTAAAATGCACAAATTGTAAAGAAAAATTTCTTATAGATAAGAATCTTTATTATTAATTGGAAAAAAATGTTATCCTCGGTACACCTCGCCGAAAATAATATCTTGAACTCTGTTGGAAAAATATAATCAAGTTGTCAAAATCTTGATACAAACTAGTGAAAAAATGTCTTTTTTAGCGGCCCCCGTAAGGGGAAAAGCCGCTTTTAGGTTTGTGCAAAATGTCCGTCTGTCCGTCTGTCACACTCAGGGCGCCGAAACTAGAAGAGATACGAAAAATATTTTTTCACCATTAAATGCGGCTTGAAAAGTTTAGGTGCAACGGCTACTTTTAGTTTTCTAAAAGCAAACCGTTTAATTTATAAAATTAATTATGCAAGCGATTTTTAAATAACAAAACACCAATTCTAAAACAATTACGTAAATGTAAGGGAGGAAATGTTACTATAAGAAATGCTCCAGGCATATAGATATCACGCACATTTTTTAAAATGAACTTTTAGCAGCGACTTTCGCGTACTAGCGTAAAGCCCGGAAATGACATGACTCCAAATTAATTTCTTAATTTAAAAAAAAAATCAGATTTTTAAAAATAAAATTGTTTAATGCCCCCATTAGAATGAAAGAAGCATATTTTTGTGCGTTTTGTCTGTTGGTTGGTCTGTCCGTCACGGTTAGAAAAAAACACTAAAGGCTTTTGAAAATATGATTTAACCTTTACTGTTCTTTCAGAAATATTGCGATAGTTTAAGGATGAGAGCATACAGGAATTGAGCCAGGGACTTAGAAGGAACATCCGAAACATCTTGCGAATAGGCGGATCTGACACAAACTCTCTTTGTAATCTTGTTTTTGTTTAAATTATCTTCAGAAATTCAATCACCAAAACCGCTGCGCCAAATATAATGTCCCGTAATCGTGTACACGTTTTTTCTCCCCCTTTTCTATTCTCGAATGAAGCTGTTCATGATCACAACGCATAGGATATGATAATATCAACAAATAACTGAAAACTTGCATCAATATTCGCACAATACAATTCTGTATTATTACTAAGTTCTGCACGTTGTGGATTCATCCAATACACTTTGTTGCATATTTGTATTTTAGCTAGGCTAAGGGCAATGTGTGAGGAGTCCATTACTCTGTAAAATCTAAAAACTAATATCTTTATTTATTAAATGTTAGACGAGTGTCAATTGCGACAAGTACAAGAAATTTGAAATGTTTTGTGGGCTCTACTAACATTGAAAGGAAATATTTAGCAACTAGATATAATTAGACACATTTGTATATCAAGTGAGTATCATAGGTATGTAAAAACAAAAACACATAACATCTGCACGAGACTTTTCCATCTAACTTTGGCATATTTTTTTTCCTTTTTCATCTCGCAAACGGACTAATACAATGTCTTAAATAGTTACTTTATAAAACAAAATACAAAGGTACTCAACTTCTTCAAAGGAGGAAACGCTATCCACACACATTCTTGACCTGATCTGCTTCTGACATTTGAACCAGCACACCTCCCATGAACATCTGTGCTGCAATTCACTTCTTCTCAAAACTCACAACAAATAATCAAACTAAAAAAAAACAGCAACCCGGTCCTAAGTGAGAGGACAAGATAACACTATCTTTTTTTAATCCGTCTGTCTAGTCCAGTGATTCTCAACATTTTTTGGCCTATTGTCCCCTATTCGTATTTTTTATTTAAACAATTCGCCACCCCCCCCCCTTTTAAGAAAAACACTTATAAAGAAGCGTGAGAAAACAAATTTGAACAAAATGTCATTTATTTATTAATTTTTGTGCTGTGAATAACACTTATTCCGCATGGGAGACAATCGCATGCCAAAGGCGATCTTCTTTGGCGAGCCCAGAGGAGGACGGCGATACAAAGGCGCCATTTCACCCTCACTGGCAATAACATACCTGGAAAATACCTGGCTGCATTCTCTGGCAGCTGATGGCCTCTGAGAGAGACATTTGATGAGCACTCACATAAGCAATCTTTTGAGACATAAGGAAAAGCCATTATTAAACACAGGCGCTAAAGGCTGAGATAAATCTTCAATAGACCGCCAGCAGACATCGGCTTTGTCTACATAAATTTCGAGAAAATAAGCATGTCGCAACTGGGTCTTCGTATTTATATGCTACACTGCACTCAGCTTTAATCTTCGGAAACGAAGACATTGCCATTATTATCATTATACAAAAATTATGTCAAATAATTTGCAGTGATTACACAAAAAAATTAATCTCATTGTCATTACTTTCTTTCCAAACCTAAGGATGTTTAATAGTAAATTTATTTTTATTTCTAATATAAATATTAATGTTGAATTCACTATAAAATGAAATTAACCAAATGGGAACCTTGTACCTCCTGCAGTCTGACAATATTAGAAATTTCAAGCTTTAAATAAGCCAAAGCAGGGGAAAGGTTTCCTCTAATCGCTACATCCAGACTATTTCTTTTCTTATTCATTAAGTTTGTTACGCACTAAATCTAGGTAAACCATGTATGTTGACGAAAAAGCCAAAACATAATTTTATTTTCGACCACAGTTATGAAATTTTACTAAAACATTTAAATGCAGACATATCTCTGTTGTGCCTCCTATTTTAAAATTCTTTTACTGAAGACATAATATTCTAAATCTGTTTTTCCCGCAAACTGAATTTTAACATCAGTAACAGATGTTTAATAATCGTCATTTATATTCCTTTTTTATGTATTTGCATCCTAGAAGCGAATCGTAATTTTTTTTATAGAGCATTGTTATGTTAATTGCATAGATATCAGTGTCCTTTGGGAGTAGTTCATTTGTCAACAAACAAATTATGTGAAATTTTAAAACTCTTTAAGATAAATTTAATATCTCGATAAAGAAAAAAAAAATTATATAATCAATGAAAGTCAATCTTTCTAAGCAGTCGGAGGTTGGTTTCATTCATTGCGTTAGATGCCTACCATGTAACATTTTTTTTTATCCTGCTTTAAGTCATCGACAACCGTTGAATTTTCATGTTTCTCAAAAAACTTAAGTTTACAATAAGAGTCTAACATCTTATTCATCATTTGTTTCAAAATTTTTTTTTACTGTGAGCTTTTTTCGGTACTGGTTTGTATTTTACATACAATCTGTATAATTAGACTCAAGTAGAAATGAAATCGCGGGCTAAAATTTTCTTAGAATGTAGCCTGTGTATCATAACTCACAAGGTGAACAGATCTGTTCTTTATTCTATATTACTTATGAAGCCATTGTAGCGTCCAACTACTGATACAGACTAGATCAGTGTTTCTCAAACTTTTTTGTCTGCCGGCACAGTAGAAAAACTAAAAAAATTTTACGGCACACCAGGAAAAGCAATAATTGTTTTAGAATAAACTGAACAATTATTTGACCTGTTCTTAAGTATTACATTCATTGTGAAGGGTGTCCCTGTTTTTAAGAGCAAATGCGATCTAATTGAGGCTCCAAAGTTGACAAACTAACTCGAATTTCATCGTCTATTGTAAGAAGTTTCTCTCTTTTCTTAGACTTGATTTCAGTCAGTGCTGAAAATCCAAACTCACGAAACCATGAAGATGAAAATAGAAGAATTATTTTGATTGCTTTTAAACTGATTGCAGAATAGAACTTGTTTATTGAAATGCAAAAACACATCAGTATTTTCTCGGCAAAACGTAAGAACTGCATCGTTTTTGAAATAAATGAGCTGCTCTTCTTCTTCAGTTGTAAGAGTTTTAGCTTTATTGTTTCCTAATGGAGAGCTGACCCATCCATATCCCAACTGTTTGAAAGTAATGATGCAATGCTGACTGCAGGTGTGACAAAATGTACAGAATTTCGGGAGTGATTTCATTCATTGTAAAAAGGAAAGCAGTCGAAGACTCCGTTGGAGATCTTACTTTGCTATAAAGACAATTTTTCACCAAATGACTTTTGTTTTGAAGATGCAGTGATAAAGTTTTCCAATGGTCCTTGAAGACTTGAATTCAATTAATTTAATTTGTCAAATAAATAAGAAAGAAATGTTACCTTACCCCACTAGATCTCGTCATGAATAGAAAATCCGAAGTATTTTTTATTTCAGTCTCCTAGAATGAAATCAGCTTAGCCTTGAGTTGGACGACACGCTTTAACACTGTTCCCTGAGGAGCCAACGAAAGTTGGTGTGATACAGGAGATATGTGTACTCTGCATCCATTGTTTCACAAAGTTGAGAGAGAAGTCGGGATGCAAGCGGTCGAGATTTGATGAAGGTTACAACTTCAATCACTTGATCCAGAAAAGACATCAAATCTTTCGGCAAAGATTTGAAGGCTAGAGCTTCTCTGTGAAACATGCAGTAAACAACAAATGCATTTGGATTTTCTTGACCCACAAGAGAGATGAATCATTTCCTATTTCCCTGCATGGAAGACAGCCATCGGTGCAAACGCTGACACAGTTTTGCCACTGTAGTTTAAAGAGCAAAATGTTTTCGTTCACCACATTGAAAATATCTTCACCTTAGGTCGTAATCTATCTGTCTTTGCAAAATACGAATTCGTCGGCACATTTTTAATCTTTTATGAACAGAATAAAAGCTAGTAGATGGGCTTTGCTGCTAACGTCAGTGAATTCATCAACTTGAAGATACCACAACAGAGGCACTTCATGATCAGTCAAATCGAAGTGATCGCCGATTTGATATTGTAAATCTGACAATGTCTTCAATTCGCGAGAGATAGTATCATTTGACATAGGCACTTTTTTTTCCTTTTTTTCAGCGGTATCGGGTCCTAGGATTGTTTCAACAACTCTTGCTAAAGCTGGTGCAATGACTGATTCACCCTCTGTGTCTTCTTTCTTGCTAATAACTGGGCAACTTTATAACTTGCAATCACTCCCTGGCAGTTTTAGGTAGTTTGTAAGTTTCTAAGCTTGTTTATTTTGTTGAACCCTAATGTTTTCGAAGTATTCCTTCGGTTGCGATTTTACAGCTGGATGTTTTGTTTCCAAGTGTCTCTTTAATTAGCTTGGAACAAGCGCCTCTTTCGACAGAGTTGCATTGCAGATCAGACAGAATGGCAATTGAGAATCTTCAGCTCCTGAAGATATGAAACCATATCCGATGTAATCTTCTTTGTACCTTCGTTTTGTTACTTACTTTTCATTTAACGCTTTCGTAGTTTAATTCCTGCTAACATATTTCTTCATGGATAACAATGAATAAAGCGAATTGATAATTTGTTTTTATTACGATCTCAAAACCTGCATAAATTTCAAATATTTGTAGAAACTCGCGCGGCACATCTGCAAAGTGTGCCGCGGCACATAGTTTGAGAAACACTGGACTAGATACACTCTGATTACAGTAAAAGAGTAAGAATTTAAAATTTGAAAATGGGACTCTTAACTCAATTTCTAACTTTGTTTCTGTTCTTAAATTAGAAACAAACTAATTATAATTTGTCTATATTTAGTTTCCAGCTTTCATGTTGAAATTTTTTTTATTTGTTTTGTGTCAGTGCACCTTTAAATTCTTCTTTCCCCCTTTATGCCCAGCGCCCTGTACCGCCCCTTTGGCTCCCAGCACCCCCCCTCAAAAAAAA
>JADKLZ010000166.1:24026234-24041889 GCA_021533235.1 Biomphalaria straminea
TTAAATTAATTCATGATTTGTTAGGTACAATGGTTCAATACATTAATGTTTAATTTAAAATGAACTGTTACAAACGTCAAATAATTAAAACCTATCTCTGAATATTGATGGATTAATCTCCTTAGCAGGTATCAAACAAAATAGCTAATTGCAGTAATTGATTGACAAAATTTTTTTTAAAAATCTTTTCCAATCAATAAATGTGCAAAGTTTCAACTTGATTCAAAAATGGGTGTGGCCGAAAAAAACTGTTAAAACTCTTTACTAGACAGAGAGAGTGAGTTGATAAAAATTAGAACGATACCGAATCAAACTATACACCAATAACATATTACAGATTTTTTTTGGAAATTAAGAAAACAATATTTAGATCTAAACCTTGCAGGTCTTTTACGCAGAGTAAAATTAGTAAGAATAAGTATCCTCTTTTATTCGACTGAGACTTGAAGACAGCTTACAACCAACAGAGTAAAACTTTATTAAGATACCAAGTAACAGAAGCTAACCTTCATAATGATATCCGAGATAAGTAAGAGTATCCTCCAACTGTCTCTCATGGCCTCAAACATCTGTTGGTCAGTGTAGCCTGGACCCAGGTCACGATGATGGACAAATGTAGAGACTTTGAGATCTTCTTCCAAATACCTTCAAACAAAAGTCTCATTCAATCAAAATTTACAAACACGTAGAAACAACAAAATCATAAAAGTCTGACCTTGAGTCCGCAAAGAAATATTTCGACATTTTTACTCTGAAATACAAGCTACAAATAACTAGAGCCGGCCTTAGGCAACTGCAACCTATGCGGCCACATTGGGCCCAGCACTTTCATAGGCCCCCTTCTCATTCTATGTGTAAATTATTAAATTTAACCATTTTAACTTATTATTAAAGGTCTAACGCAGCATCCTCATTTTAAAAGAGCTCATGAAAATCTCCTGAAATTGCAAGATTTACGAAAAAGTCATGAAAATCTCCTGAGATTATTAAAATCTTCTGGGAACTCATAGAAATCTCTTTAAAAACATGAAAAAAAAACGTCTTCCTGGGTGTCATTTGATATGGAAAACGTCAATCCTATTCACGATTTACAAAAAAAAGGAATTGTTAGCTTTCATTTAATAGAAATCTAATAATAAGTCGAATTTTTACCACAACAAGAATTTCAAATACTTAATTTACTTTAATAGTCACTGGCATATATGTTTTATATATCTAAATCTATCCCTTAGTCTTTACAAAATATGAAAAGAGATATTTTGCTAGTCGATAGTAAATCAAACAAAACAGATCTTAATGTTTTTTGTCGGGAAAAATAACCATCTACTGATAATTTTATCGTGATTTTATACTTGGTAAAGTATGAAAAAATGCATAGACGAATTTATTTTCCAATACAAAAACTTATTTTTCACTTATTATCGTTATGTATGCCCAGATTGGGCCCCCTGCAATCCGTTTCGAATAGGGCCCCTCAATCTGTACTACCAGCCCTGACTCCATCATTACAAAAGCTTCAGTTAACACATTGCCTGCCATCACTCAAGCCCAAATGCAAGAGATCTTACTCGTCTTTTCAAATTTGACATGTAGACATGGAATAGTTAGGACAAAATTGATGATTAATCCATATGTTAGTGTCTCAAAAAACCTCGCCAAAGTTTTGGCAGTCGGGCAACAGCTCATGGACCCAGAAAAAAATAGAAAGAAGATTAAATGATAATCTTTTACAAGTTGGTGGGGACAGGTGTTAATGCAAAAAGCCTCCCTTTAAGTTAAGTTAAGGGTCTAAATTTACATTAGTCAAGAGCCTATTGATGTGGAGACCTCAGCTCACCGTAGCGTTAATAACATTTAAGAAAAGCTCATACCTTAATAAAATATGTCTCACAAATCCGATATCCTCATCAGCGTAGCCAATGAAATCGTGTGTCTTGTAGTCGCTGGATTTCATTGGTCGAAATGCCTTGATGAAGATCCTGACCAGGTAAGCTTCTATAGCGGTTCTAAATCTGTGCATGAGGTAGACCATCATGAAGATGAAGGACATCACAAGCGGTAAAACGATGGAGATCATCAAGTAATCGCTGCAGTGGATATACATTAAAAAAAAAGAAATTATATTCCTTTAAAAATAATAAACTATTTAACAGTTAACATTACCCACAGCAGAAAAATGAAAAGCCATTTTAATCGCATGTTTTCAATTGCTGTAAGTTGTAGAGTAGCTTTATAAAGCTGATTTTTCCTTTCTGAGCGTAGACAATGTAGAGTTTTATTGGACTTAATCTCAGTGTTCAATGTTTCAATCCTAATGTAAACACCAAATGTTCAAGGATTTTTTAAAATTATTTTTAAAATCATTCAAACTGTATTACATCCCTTGTCCCCAGATCTGTTGTGAACTACAGTTGACCTGCAGACCACGTGACTACATTCCTTTCTGTTTCTGACTAAGAAATGTGCACAATTCTAAAAATCAATGAAATTAATGAAATCAATGAAATTAAGGCAACTTTGAATATTTTGTATTGCTAAATCTGCACGATTCTTTTTTCAAATCATTAGCTTCGGGAAAAAAAAGCTCATCAATTAACTATAAAGGAATATACATAAGTCTACTATCAAATCAGACGTTTTTCTTTTGTTAACTATCTGTGTTTAGATTTTTAAAAAACTTAACGTAGGCATTAATTTCTTAAACAAAAAATTGTCAATTTTATGTTCACATAATTTAGTCAACTTCAAATTCAAATTTAATTGTTAATAATTTGACTTACCTTGACATGGGGGACGGAAGTTACGATAACGACTCAATAACGTTAAAACGATTGATTCAGATTTTAAAAAAAATCTATGAAACTTTGTTGCTAATTCATTGTATACATGTTTGCAAGACACTATTCATGTCATTGGTGTTTTCTAATAATTTTTTTTTCTTGTTTGCAGTGGCGTAGCTAAGGGTGGGGAAGGAGGGGGAGAATTTGAAAATCTCCCGGCCTCCTACTTGAGGGGGGCCAACAAATGAGTGTTTTTTTACATTAAAAAATTAATTATAACGCAAAATATAGGGGCCCCCAAAGAGGCCATCTCCCGGGCCCCGAAACGATGGAAAATTTCTAGCTACGCCCCTGTTTGTCTGCTAGCAGTTTAAAATGTTTACTTTTCTCGTACTAAGGAAGTCATTTCAATAAGATTTAGTGCCTGCACAAACATTGTGTGCAAGAGATGCAGGCAAGTTGTAAAAAGAAACTGCATTAGTCACGCGAGCCCTGGTTACTCTGTAACGTGCACATAGGCATTAGAGAAATGTACTTACAGCATGCATACATGTTACATAGTAAAATAATATTTTGCAATGATTGGATGAGTGGCAATGAACGCTTGGCCAACTATCAAGTGTTCAAGCTCGAAACCCAAATGAAGCTGAGTTGTGTTTGCAAACTGCTTAAACGTTGCACTGAAATCTTATCAGAAAAGAAATTGGACTTGTGCAGTGATGCCCGAATGCGGCCCGTTGGCCAGATCCGGTCCTCGAGATGGTTTCATCCGGTCCGCCGAAATCTTATCACTAAAGAAATTGGACCAGAGCAGTGATGCCCAAAATACGGCCCGCGGGACAGATCCGTCCCGCGACGTGGTTTCATCCGGTTCGCCGAAACTTAAGTACAATATTTAGAAAATCCCCCTTTTTAGAACTCTTTATTTTCTTTAATTGATTGGTACCATGACATTTAAAATGTGTAGGTTTTTGAAATAGGAGTGCCGAAAATAACTAAAGGTGGACTGTGAATTTAGAATCTACAAAGTAAAATGAATGGATCTTTCTTTCTTTCTTTTTTTGTGTGGAACATGGTCATTGACCAACATATTTGTTTCGTAAAGTCTGGCTGTTTTAAAGCACAACAACGTATAAACGGATTACAAAACTTTTAGTTTATGCAGCGAACTACTGCTGGGGGATCAATGGAAATATTTACCCAAAAAGAGAAAAAAAATGAGTCGTTGGTAAAGCAATCTACAATGTTACTCACATTTTAAAAAGTTTTCGAAGCTTAAAAAATAAAAAAAAACTTATAGTATCCCGTTAATTAATGTAAGCGCTAGACCCACAAATTTCCAATACCTTAACTAGTTTCAAGTCAATTTCATTTTGTTTTGTACATTTTTGGTCATGTGGCCTGCTGGTCGAATTAGGTTGTGCATCACTGGACTAGAGCAAACTGTGCAGTCTTATTGCAAGAATCTTGTGTCTGTCACATCATGATAGCTATAAAAACAAACATGATCTAATAGCGAGGGAATCGTATTGTTCTACATAGGCTTCTGTAAACATATATTCTATTTGTCTTTCTGACTGTCTACAAATACAATAATTGAGCAATTGTCATACTTGTAGCATTCGACATGCAAAAAATATTTGTATTTTTTGATGTCCTGCATTAAATATCATCACAGTCATGTTTTAAATAACAATTTAACATGTGGGATTGTCGTTTTTTGACAGTTGAGATTTTCTGATGTGGACACAAGAAGGTGCGCTTAGTTCTTTACATAAAATTACAAACCGGCGGGCTCTAAAAAACAAAACTAATTTTATTTCTATTGAAGTACGAAACTTTCTAACAAATCGGGTAAACCTGTATTCTCACTATTCTCGGTATTTTTATATTTGATATGAATAAATCTGCTAAATGGGCAAAACCCATTTCAAGGGAACGTTTTCTTTGTATGACAGAACTAGATTACATCAAGTGCATAAAAATTCAGAAATACCCAAATTAAGACAAGCAATTATCGTTTAAAAGAAGGTTGCAAAGACAGTTTGTGTAAACCACAGAATCGGCCCCCAAAGTGGTCCACCCAGGCAAGTAAAAAGGCAGTTTTCAATATTTTCAGAAAGATCATTAGAATGAAATTCTATCAGATAAATGACAAAGAAGAAGGGAGAAAGAAGGTGTACAAATCTTTAGTTTGGTGAACCGCGCTGCCTGTTAACCATTGCGGTTGAAGCGATAATATGGAAAAAAAACAACAACTTATTAATTGCTGTTTTACATTCTGTCTAACTTATATGCATACTAAATAGATTTGTTTCTCTTTAAACATTTTTTTAAATGTTGTAGTTAATATCACAGAACCTACTTAACTTAACAATACAAATGTAAAAAAAACAACTTTTTTGACCAAATAACTAAAACTTTTTACATAAATTTGTTGGAGATATAGTAATTAATTATCTCCTCTAATAATGAGCCTACCATGTTTGTAATTAGTATATCTTATATAATACAGACGTTACTTCAAAAAAGAAGATGATTACGTCCTACGCGTCATGCATTCAGTCATGCATATTTACCAGTGACTTAAATTCTGCCAAGTCACTGGTTTTCCTGGCTAGCTCAGGCAAACCATTCCATGCTCTAATGGCACTAGGGAAGAAAGAGCATTTGTACAGATTTGTCCTAGCATATGGGACGAGGAATGTGCCTTTATCTTTGTGTCTTTCTGAGTATTTTATTAAGTTTTGTTTTTGTATTTGGAGATTATGGTTCAGTGTTTTGTGTATAATTGCTACTTTACTCTTAAGTATTCTATCCTGAAGGCTTTCTAAATTTAGTGATTTTACTAAAGGTGTTACTCTAGTGAAATGTGAATATTCGTTTGTTATGAATCTCACTGCTCTATTTTGTGTCTGTTCTAGTTTCTTAATGTTTTCTTGAGTTGAGGGGTCCTAAACAGAGGATGCATATTCTATTATTGGCCTAACCAAGGTTAAATAGCATTTTAGTTTTATGTTCTTATTTGATTTATACAAATTTCTTTTAATAAACCCTAATGCTTTGTTTGATTTTTTTATAGTTTCATCAATATGGGGATTCCATGACAGTTTTTCATTTATTAAAACACCTAGGTATTTTGCGTTTTTAGTCTGTGTTACTGGTTTACCATGAATAAGATAAGTGGAATTAATTTGTTTTAGTTTTTTTGTTACTCTTAATAACTGACATTTTTCTGGGTGGAAAGACATGCTCCAATTTGATTCCCATTTCTGTCATTCATCTAATTCTCTTTGTAAAATTTCTGTATCTTGTGTTGTTTTTATTGTCCTATATATTATGCAATCATCTGCAAATAATCTAACTTTTGTTCCTGAACTAATGCAATTTGGTAAATCGTTTATGTAAATTAGAAATAGTAGTGGACCTAAGACTGTTCCTTGGGGTACACCTGAGTTTACTGTTATTGGTGTTGATTTAGAACCATCTATTATTACATATATAGTTGTAAATTACTGTATTTTTATGAGAAAAAAAAACAGCTTGCATAAGTGATTAAAAAAATTAGTTTTTTTTTCGCCTTCAGAAAAGAAAAAAGTAGCGGTTGCATCAGAACTTAGAATGGTTTAAAATATTATGATGTCGGATTTTCACTATCTTTTATAGTTAAAGAGATTTAGCGGGACGGACGTACCAACGGACGGACTGACATTCCATACAAAACTAATAGTGTCTTTTCCCTTTCTGGTGACTCTATAAAAACAACAACAAATAAACATGAAAGTATAGAGCAGTACTAAAATACCAAAGTAAAATTGTGTTTTATCGTAGTTAATTAAATAGAAGAGAACATACTAGCCATAACATTGTCTGTAAAATCCTAAAACATCTTGCCATAACACATTGGTGAAAATAAGTTGTCCATCCTGAGAAGTGCATGAGTAATCTCCCTTGTTATCCAGAAAGGTGCTGGTGTTAAGCCAAACTGTTTTGATTTTTTAAAAAAATACAATGTAGTACAAAGTATAAAAGAATACATAGAAAACACAAGTGAAATATTATCCTGAACAAACTTGTATATATATATATATATTGAGAAAATATAACTTTGTAATTGGCCACTGAGTTAAAAGGCTAGTTCGATCATATACTTTTTTGAAATATAAACATCTTTAAAAAAATTGGCTTTAAATCATTACACAATTGTGTGAAAATTCTTACACTCGGCTTAAATGATTTTGTCATACAATAAGATTCAAATGAATAGATACACATCCAGGAACTTTTTGAGCACATCTAATGTAGAAAATTCGTTGGACTGTAACAGAACAGCATTGGGCAAAGAAGTTTTAGAAGACCATCAGCTTAAAGGAAGAATTATTTTTTTTCCAATGTATTCTACTTATTAAAAATAATGATCTTAGATATTGTTTTTAGCGGCCCCCGAAAGGAGAAAAGACGCTATTAGTTTTGTGTGGCCTGTCTGTCCGTCTGTCTGTCTGTCTGTCTGTCTGTCCGTCTGTCCGTCCGTCCGTCCCGTTTAGTGCTCAGAAAGTAGAAGAGAAAATGAAAATCTGACATCACGATAATATAGAGCATTCAAAGTTCTGATGCAACGGCTACTTTTTTTTTCTAAAAGCTCAAAATCTAATTTTTAAAAATATTTTATGCAAACAGTATTTAAAGAGAAAAAACCTAATTAGTATGCAATATAAATGAAACCTACTTTAAGACAATTAATAATCTAATATACCGCACATGATTTCACATTTTTTTTGTTCCAACATACGAGTAACATACCAGTATTTACTCGTAAAGTAATCAACTCATAAAACAAGTGTGGCAGTTGCCTTGAACATCGGCTTTACAAGGCTAACGTTGAGAGATCAAAGCACGGAAGATGTATATTACTTTTGTGTGGCCTGTCTGTCCGTCTGTCTGTCTGTCTGTCCGTCCGTTGAGAGATCAAAGCGGATCTGACAGGGATCCGACTCCGACGGGGGCCGCCTCTGAGTTTGTGTATCACACAAACTCTCTTTGTAATCTTGTTTTTTTTTGTAAATAGCGTATTTACAGAATCCTTAGTTACGAACTAGTAAGCTGAATAGTGGATCTGTAAAAAAAGCAACATTTAAATATATGATAAATAAAAGACAAAATTTCTTCTATACAGATGACCAACCAAATGTTTAGTTTGCTCTTAATAACTAATGAATGATAATTCTAAGAGTGGATATATATATAAGAGCTAAAACAATTTACAATGGCACAATTCTCCATTCAAACTGAAATAAAGTCCATGACAGTAGTCACCGATTTGCTAAAAATAAAACAGTTTCAATATAGGCCTACAGTTTCAAGTTTGGTTTTAATAAAGATAAAATGCAATGAACTATAGATTCAATGTAGTGGTTATTGAGCTGAAATTTTCTATATTTAAAGTAACATAATCTCCCATGTTGTAATTATTTTATAAGGTATCTACTTACAAAGAAATTTAATCTGCGAGCACACACAGGCAATATTATTTTCAGCGAGAAGTAAAGAAAATTCTGGAACATTTTCCGAGTGTTTCGTCAGAGCTGCCATTTCTTTTTCTGTTAGATCGCTGAGCGCGTTTCCAGTCAAATCAAGAGTTTTTAAATTAGGGACCAGATCCATAGTGAGTGGAAAAGAGGAAAATCTATTTTTAGCCAATATCACATGAGTAATGTGAGAGTTTCTTGAAAATAAATTTGGAGGAAGAAAATTGAGTTTATTGTCTGTAAGATCTAAATATCTCAGTTCTGGCATGTTCTGAATGATTCTGTCGATGCTCACTTGCTGAAAGAAATCCTCGTTCTTCATAGATTGTAAAATAAGATATTTCAGAGAGGGGAAGTCGTCGAAAAAATACGGAGCACAAGAAAGCGAATTTCTGGACAAGTCAAAAAGCTGAAGGTTAGTTAGTCCCATAAGTCTACCAGTACCTCGAAATACGCTGTTACCAACAAAGTAAAAATGTGTAACATTAGCTGCCTCTCGAGGGGTTTGGATGAATTGTACACTTTGGTTGCCGACATTATTATCTCCGTGGAGCATGTACACAATTTTAATGATGCGTAAAGAGTGTGACATTCGTACAGTCCAAGTGCCGGAATCAACGGGATAAGGGGGATTATCTGACAATTGAAAGAGACTTTGTTCACTGATAGAATCAAGCTCAGCATATGATGTGTTCGGAGATAATGGAATAGGCTCAAACACTGTAGCCACTTTGTTTTTTAAAGACTTAATCTTCTCCGAAGCATTATCTTCCATTACCGGCAACATCTGAGACACTGTCGCATTTATAAACAATGCATTATTTATAGAATTATAGTCTTTTGAATCATATGTTTTCATTGTTTGTGTTGTGCCTGATGGTTGCACATCTGTTATGTTAAAGTCAAGCCCGTCATAAGAATATAACACTTCACTTTCAGGGCTGGGTGATGTGATAATAAATTCTTCCAATTTCTCCAACAGCGACGCTTCTAGCAGAGGAGATCGCCATCCCAGCCAGCCCATCATGCTTTTGGAGAAGTCTGCAAACCTTAAGTTTTGTCTCCACTGCAGACTGGAAATAACTCCTGGTTCTATGGCGAAAATATTACTGTCTATCCAAGATAAATGTGTAAGAGCTAACTGCCTTAAATATTTAGCTGTACTTTTAAATATGACTCCGTCTTCCAAAGTTGAATTAGGAGTATAAAAGCTTCGTTTAAAATGCGTGGATTCTAGGTATAATGTATGCAACGATGAGTTAACAAAATGTTTGAGTTTTTGTGCTATGTTTTTATTACCAATTCTGCAGTTAATAATTCTGAGGACCTCCAAAGTTTTCAAATTCTGAAAAGCGTCGTCACTGAACTGTTTTTGCGAAGTCTCCTTATCAAAATCATCTGGATCATATTTGAGTTTATTAAAACTAATCAGATTAAGTATTGTCAATTTAGAGCTCCATAATCCTACAAAACTTTCGTTTGTTATGCTTGTTACTATAGAGCAATTCAAAGTAAGGTTTTCTAGTTGGGTCAGATATGAGAATTCATATCCGACATGTAAAGTTTCTGAGCTATCCATTGAGAGGATAGACAAGTTTTGTAAATAAATGAAAGCGTCCCCCAAGATTTTAGAAATATCCTGATTATTTCCAATAAAAAGTTGTCTCAGATTTGTAAAATGTCTAAATGTTTGCGGATGAAAAGAATTGTAGGCATTATCACTTAGTTCGTTATTTTGTAAGTTTAAAATTTGTAGCAAGCTGAGTCCTAGAAAGGTATCAATCTAGAAAGAAAACAAATTACAAGTTACATAAAATAATAGATATAAAAAATAAAGACTTCAAACAACAGTTACATTGCATACCCACAGAATTCTAATGGATATTGTCAACAGTTTGCAGGTTTTCATTATTGAATTCTACACGAGATATAACATTTTATGCTAACAAACAAAAAAAAGTTATGAAAGAGTAGTGAAATAAAATTGTGCCAAAATGATTACTTCGGAACGTTAAAAATAATAACAGAAGAAGTTTTAACAAGATTTTTTTTTGTCTCCCATATTTAAAGCATCCATACCATAATTTTAATGAGGGCTAGCCTTGGTTGACTGGAGGGATTTCATCTGATGTTTTGTGTTAATGAATTAATAAATGTTCATACCGCATTAAAATGTTTAAATTTTGTAAAGACTTTCTCTATCAGGCCTTCTGCAAACACTGCTTAACAAAACACAGTACATCTAATACAAGAACTTGACAACAAGAGCTTCAGTAACAAAGTGGCGGTTTAATCACAATTACATCGTCAAACACAATTGGCTACACTAACTTCAAATCTTTAACACAATAGAACTGCCTAACTAACTGTCACATATGCAATTTTAAGTTTATCCATGTATTTCATAATTTAGTAAGAACACTTATATAAATATGATATCTGGGTTTTTAACAGTACCTCGGGAATAACCCGGCTGCTATTTTTAGTTTGTTCCACGTGATCTTATTCAAATCTGATTGGTTGTTTTGAATAAAGGGACATTTCGAAAGGCAGGCAGAAAGCGTGGGTCTATTCAGTCAAGCTTTGGTTTCCTTTGAGTACGGACGTGTATTTTGTAGGTCTAACATTTAGAGAGAAAGTATGTCTTTGTTCAACTATTTATTTTATTAATGTTTAATTGTACATTGCTGTATTTATGTTGGATTTTATAGTCAAAGCTTTACTCAGTTGAATCCTAGATAGTCATCGTCAATATTATTATTTCAAATCATTGCAATCCCCGGCAGCACAAGACTTCTCTACCTACAAGATTGTATACCTAGCACAGGTCTGGCACTAGAGAAAGAGAGTGATTGTGACATAACACTACAAGTCTCTTTTAGCTCGTACAGCTACATTTTCGAAGACTTTTTATCATCAAACAATCCTAACTGCTCTCTGTGCTGGACGCTTTCTAACACATTCCTCTCGTCTTTGCAAGCTTTCGTCCCTGAGCACAGCACAGGTCATAATTGGGACAGCCGTTGACCTGTATGACTCGCCTTAGTCTGCGTGTCAGTAGGTCACACACACACACACACCCTTTCAGTCCGCCACTGGAGTTACAACAATATTTACAAGCAGGAATAAACTAGACGTATACCTTACCTTGGACATAAGATCTATAATAAACATCAGAAGTAAACAAAACTTTACCTCAATTTGCTGTACGTTTGAAGACTGAATGCTAAGTTGCTGGAGAGATGTGAGTGTTTGAAAAGATCCATTGGTCAAGGTGGTCAGATTATTGCTGTCCAGTAACAACACTTGTGTAGTCACTGGCACACATCGAAGGTCCACAAATGTCCAGTTCAAATTAGAACAGTTGGCTACTAGCGTCTCATTCACAGTGAACACCAAGCAGTAGTTAGACCCAGCACTCGGATTGTCTGACAGTGTTGTAATGTTGGACTGGATGATGGCTGCGTGCATTGTAATATACATCATTCCTGAGACAATCTTCACGAAGAAACTTGACTCGCCAACAAACATCTTCTAACAATGTTATAAAAAATGTTTCACATCAACACGTTGCTTTTACAAAGCTTATTCCCTCACTCTGTCTGTCTGGTAGAATTTTTAAACTTGTTCTTTCTCCCACACCCTATTTCGGATCAAGTTAAAAACTGTACACAATTATTTCTTGTATCTGACAAAACAGTAATGAATAAAAGAAATATCCTATCAGTTAACTAAACATTGGTTATTATTTTTTTTTGGTAACTAATAATAGATAGCTATGAAACCTTCTATTTCCATAGCATTTCGCTGGCACAGTGGTTAGTGTATTGTCTTGAGTAGGCTTCAGCCCTAGAGTTTGAGCACTCGAGTTCAAATTCGAGTCTTAAAACCTTTCTTTTTATAAGATACGTTTGAAAAGCTATCACGACAATACGATTGATAGGATCATAGTGCATGAGAAATCTAAAAGCATGAAATTTCGCTAAGCTAAAACAATTGAAAAATAAATATAATCACAATTTATGACACAAATTTATTATTGTTAGTCTAGATCTATTGCAAATTTATACTACATGAGGAATCCAAACTATTGGATACAATTACACTCAATATTAGTTTTAAAAAAATAATAAAAAAATTTCTTGTTTTTCTATTAAGAATGTCTTTTTTTCACATACTGATTGTATAACGATTACTAAATAATCATCTATATTTAAGTCCTTTATAATAAAGAAACTTGAACGTTATTTTACTTTGTGAGTCTGGGTTTGTGTGCGTCAACTAATGTTAAAACAGCCCATGTAAAGAACCTGTTGCTAGGACAGGAGGACAGGTTTAATTAATATATCTACCTCGGTTTGTTCCTGGAGATACAATATGTAATATTTATTGATAATCTTATACAAGAAGCTACCAAAACTTTGAATTTTAGAGTTTATTTACACACACACACAGGCCTGGATTAACCATTAGGCAAACAAGGCACGTGCCTAGGGCACCAAGCATTTGGGGGGCACCACAAGTCCGCAAGAAAAATGTGTATATTGTCCCGGTAGCCTCGCGAAATCGACATGACATTAGCAAAGAATGGTTATTGTATTCACCATCCACAGGATCTGTGTACTCTTTTGTTTGATAACTTTTTGCGTTTAAAGGTTCCACAAGTTTGGCTGATAAAAATGGAAAAATAACATTCAAGTTGATAATCATGAACAAAGCGCTACTCATAAAGACTGCATGTTAATATACCTAACTCGTAGACAAGGCTCGGATCTACTACAAAATCTAGGAGAGCAAATTAATGAGAAGTACAGTTACTGGCAGTAGCGGTCTTAGGGGGTGGCAAGTGGGGCAACCGCCCCAGGCCCCGCGCCTGAGGGGGGCCCCGCGCTGGGAGATTTTATTGTCACCTATTCGAAAATTATTTCTCAAGATTTTCCCTGTATATTTATTATACCAATTGCCATTTAAGCTCTTGTATTTTTGATTTCAAAATACCGTTCAGTTTCAGTAAATACAGCTTATTCTAAGACTAAGAGGCTATCATCGTCGAACAGTTCACAATAAAAACTCATAAATGGAAGCAACCAATCCTAATTGTTTATTTCGTATATAAATAACGACGTCAAATCCAATTTTTATTAGGAAAATACGTAGTGAAAAAGTTTGAACTACTCTTTGCATTATGAAAAATTGTATATGAAAGTTATTTATTGCATTTGTAGTAACACAAATGCAACTTTTGGCAAATTGGTTTTTTGATGAAAATAATCATTGGTTGTTTTTTTAACCGTCACACCGGTACGGCATACTTCACTTTTTTAAATGTGCGGGAAAATTATTAATTTTCTTATATTATAGCGTTTATTATTAATCCTATACTCTTAAGCGAGCAATTCTTGTATATATATATATTTATTTATAAATTTTATTTCGAAAACGGCTCTAACGATTTTCTTTAAAATTTCAAGGTATGTGCGTATTAGTGAGAAAAAAATTCTGAACTCATTGGCCACATCGGGAAAACTCGAGTTCGACCGTTATTTCGATATGAAAATGTCTCAATTTAATTTTGGTCAGAATAATTTATGAATGAAATGGAAAATTTATGAATGAAAGTTTTCCATGACGTAAACGGGAAAAACGCTGCTTACGTCACTAAGCTTACCTTACTACAATGCAAACAAGAACGAGTTTTAAAGTATCAATGGACCTAATTAAACATTTGCGCACCATCTTATTGAAGATTGATTTATTATAGAACTATGGAAGGAAAGTAATGAAATTAAATGTACCGATGTATGATTAGTTATTGCGTTTTAAGTGCTTAATAAATAAATAATAAATTGTTTACACTTTAATTGCGTAGAGCCGTGTAGATTCCTTCGGATTTGATGTCAAGCCTTATTATAATTATAATTTTGCTGGTAAAATTATGACCATGTGTTCATGCTTCAGTGTCTAATGTCCCGTACCAAAACAAAGGAAATGGTGATTACACAGCTGCTCTACTGCTCCTTACTTTCTCACACTAAACAAGATATCTAAACTTGGGGTTAACGTTAGGGCGTGGTGACGAAAGGTCCAGGAGATATATGAATGGAGGGATGTGTAAGAGCAGGCCATATCTTTCCATGGGCTGTAGCGCCAGTAGCAGTAGTATATTACCTTTCTTAGTATAAATTATTTAACCGAGCAAGGCCCGGCCACCTGATATTTTATTCTTAATTAAAAGGCAATCTATCACTGAGTACCGGCACGTATTTTTTTTAAAGCGCTGAAAATAACTAAACAATTATTCAGTGTATTCTTGACTGTTACAGGTCATACGTTCTAAGACAGCGCGCAAAGATCAGATTTTCGCAGTAGGCTGTTTAATTTCATAAATATATAATATTTTCGGAAATAAACAGTATCACCAGTTGATGTGCTTGTACAGCTATTTTGGCAAATCAGCTTCCAGCAAATTTCGCGATGACGTATTGTTTTGTTTTTTTTTCCATTTGGCTACTTTGCATAGACATAGTGCCGCCATGGAAAAATCCGTGTCAACGTGTTGAGAAAATAAAAATAAAAAAACGCGGGAGAATTTTATTTTTAGCGGTCCCCGAAAAAGGAAAGACGCTATTAGTTTTATGTGGAATTTCTGTCCGTCGGTCCCGTTAAGATCTCGTAAACTAGAAAAGATAGTGAAAAACCGACATCATACAGCGTCTACTTTTTTCTTTTCTGAAACTGAAAAATCTATTTTTTTAATCACTTATGCAAGCCGTTTCTTTCAGAAAAATACATCACTTTTACAACTATTCACTATTAATAGTAACAAACACGGGAAGCTCTTTATATAGGAGATGACTAGTTACCCTTTTTTAAACAGGTTTATGGAAAAGTTTTTTTTTTTTTTTTTTTTTTACATTTTTATTGCTAAGTTAAGTAACGTAAGTTCTGTTATACTAACTACTACATTTACACATAAAAAAATGTTTACTTTTTTTAAAGAGAAACAAGATTACAAAGAGAGTTTGTGTGATACACAAACTCAGCGGCGGCCCCCGTCGGAGTCGGATCCCTGTCAGATCCGCTTTGATCTCTCAACGGACGGACAGACAGACAGACAGACAGACGGACAGACAGGCCACACAAAACTAATATACATCTTCCGTGCTTTGATCTCTCAACGTTAGCCTTGTAAAGCCGATGTTCAAGGCAACTGCCACACTTGTTTTATGAGTTGATTACTTTACGAGTAAATACTGGTATGTTACTCGTATGTTGGAACAAAAAAAATGTGAAATCATGTGCGGTATATTAGATTATTAATTGTCTTAAAGTAGGTTTCATTTATATTGC
>JADKLZ010000166.1:24054082-24066983 GCA_021533235.1 Biomphalaria straminea
CATTTTACTATCCTGTTTGTGTGTAGATGGAATTGTTCATTCTGCAAGTTCATTTTACTATCCTGTTTGTGTGCAGATGGAATTGTTCATTCTGCAAGTTCATTTTACTATCCTGTTTGTGTGCAGATGGAATTGTTCATTCTGCAAGTTCATTTTACTATCCTGTTCTGATTAAACTTCCATAGCGTTTTTGTTTGTTACCATAAAATGTTATATTTGGTATAAAATTAAAAGGAATGCATTCTGATTTTATATAAATCAAGTTAATAATTACAAAACCAAATTGTACTTTACTTTCGGATTAGAGAATTTAAAAATAAAGACTCAAAGACTGTGGACAAGATCCATTAGAACTGTTTTTAAATGAAAGCCACGTCCGTTTATAGTTATTATTTTTTCAATATGATATTGTATGTAACTTTTGTTTTGTTTTGTTTCTAGATTGATACTTTTCTAGGACTCAGCTTGCTACAAAATTTAAACTTAGAAAACAACGAACTAAGTGATACTGACAATTCGTTTAATCCACAAGCATTTAGACATCTTACAAATCTGAGACAACTTATGATTAGGAATAATCAAGATATTTCCAAAAACTTACGCAAAGCTTTCATTTACTTCCGTAACTTGTCAATCCTTTCAATGGATAGTTCTGCAACTTTACATGTAGGATCAGAATTCTCATATATGACCCAACTAAACAACCTTACTTTAAATTGTTCTATAGTAACAAGCATAACAAACGAAAGTTTTGTAGGATTATGGAGCTCTAAATTGACAATACTTAATCTAATTAGTTTTAATAAACTCAATTATGATCCAGATGATTTTGATAGAGAGTCTTCTGAAAAACATTTCAGTGACAACGCTTTTCAGAATTTAAACACTTTAAAAGTCCTCAGAATCATTAACTGCAGAATAGGAAATAAAAACATGGCCAAAAAACTCAAACATTTTATCAACTCATCTTTGCATACATTATACCTAGAGACCACGCATTATAAACGAGGCTTTTATACTCCTAATTCAACTTTGGAAGACGGAGTCATATCTAAAAGTACAGCTAAATATCTAAGTCTGTTAAGTCTTTCCTATTTCTCCTGGATAGACAGCAATATTTTCGCCATAGAACCTGGAGTTATATCCAGCCCGCAGTGGAGACACAACTTAAGGAGTGCTGACTTCTCCAAAAACCTGTTGGGCTGGCTCGGATGGAGAACTCCTCTGCTAGAAGCATCGCGTTTGGAAAAATTGGAGGAACTAATTATCACAGCGCCTAGCCCGGAAAGTGAAGTGTCCTATAATTATGACGGGCTTGACTTTTACAAATTAGATGTGCAACCATCAAGCACTGACCATTCAATGAAGACACATGACACTTTAAAAACAAAAGTAAAACATTCTATAAATGATTCATTGTTTATAAATGCGAAAGTGTCTCAAATGTTACCTGCAGTGGAAAGTAATGATTCGGAGAAGATTAAGTCTTTAAAAAACAAAGTGGCTTCTGTGTTTGAGCCTATTCCATTATCTCCGAACACATCATATGCTGAGCTTGATTCTATCAGTGAACAAAGTTTCTTTCAATTGTCTGATAATCCCCCTTATCCCATAGATTCCGGCACTTGGACTATAAGAATGTCTCTATCTTTACGAATGATCAAAATTTTGTACATGCTCCATGGAGATAATAATGGCGGCAACCAGAGTGTACAGGTTATTCAAACTCTTCGAGAGGCAGCTAATATTACACATTTTTACTTTGTTGGTAACGGTGCTACTCGAGGCACGGGTAGACTTATGGGACTAACCAACCTTCAGCTTTTTGACTTATCCAAAAACTCTCTTTCTGTTGCTTCATATTTTTTCGACGACTTCCCCTCTCTGAAATATCTTATTTTACAATCTATGAAGAACGAGGATTTCTTTCAGCAAGTGAGCATCGACAGAATCATTCAGAACATGCCAGAACTGAGATATTTAGATCTTACAGACAATAAACTGAATTTTCTTCCTCCAAATTTATTTTCTAGAAACTCTCACATTACTCATGTGATATTGGCTAAAAATAGATTTTCCTCTTTTCCACTCACGATGGATCTGGTCCCTAACTTAAAACTTCTTGATTTGTCTGGGAACGCAATCATTTATCTAACAGAAGAGGAGATATCATCTCTTACAAAACACTCGGAAAATGTTCCAGATTTTTATTTACTTCTGGCTGAAAATAATATTGCCTGTGTGTGTTCTCAGATTAAATTTCTTTGTAAGTATTTGGTGTACGTAGATATCTTATAAAATAATTAAAACATGGGAGATTATGTGACCTTAAAAATGGAAAATTTAATCCCACTATCACTAAATTTAATTTATTTTTTTGTGAAGATATAAAATAGTACATTGCATTTTAACTTTAATGAAACAAAACTAAACTTGAAACTTGAAAATAAAACCATTGAGTTTGTTTTACTCTTTGCAAATCAGAGACCACACTCAGGGGTTTCATTTCAGTTTTAATCAAGAATGGTACAATAGTTAATTTAAAAAAGGCACATTCTTCGTTCCATTAGACTTACTTAGACTTAGGTCCTCCGCGCCGTTCGGCGCATTGGGCGGCAAGCTGTCTCCATAAAGATCTGTCATTGGCAATATCTTCTGCCTCCTTCCACCTGGTGCCCACTGTTCTGAGGTCCTCCATGAAGGTATGACGCCAAGTTATACGAGGACGTCCCTGTTAGCGTTTTCCTCATATTGGCCTCCATGTCATCGCAATTCTTGGTATGCGTAGTTCATTTTGTCGTAGAACATGTCCCGCAAACCTCATGCGACGTTCTGTCACAACCTCACTAAGTGTTCGACTCCCAGTTCGGTATAGGATTTCCTTGTACTCTCAGAATCCGTCTCAGCCATTTTTGTTGAGCCACATTTAGTCTCTTCTCAATTTTGACAGATGACCATAAAAAGTATAAAAAAAAAAAAGTTAAGTGTCCCCTTCAGACCTTGCGATGTATGGAGCAGATGATGTTAAGGTTCCATATATTAGGACGACTTTGTACAAATGCTTTTCCCTAGTGGTGTTAGAGAATGAAGTGGGTTAGTTATTACGAACAAATCAATCATAATTACATACACTGATCATCTGTTTAGAAGAAGAATTGTGTTTTTTAATTATATTTTTTTTCTTTAACTTGTTTACAGAAGCTCTAGTCAGCTTACAAATTTATTGTAACTGGGTGGGCGAGCCAGGATTTCAGCAATAGCTTCAATTCTTGTCCCACAAATTAGACATTTACTGTAAATCGTTGAGAATATAATTGGAAAAATTCAGTTTGACAGTTATAATTTATCAAAGTATAATAGTAAATTTCAATTAGGCTAGAGACTTAGAAAATCTTTTTTTTTTTTTTTTTTGAACAAAAATTACGTCTATAGATGTTTCTGAATAGAGGCAATTATTCTTCTGTTTTTACAGAGAAGAAATAAATTACCGTAGACAATTATACATAACACTTAATTAACAGAGACTTCGTGTGGATATAAGTAGACATTGATTACTTTGATTTGCAAAAAATCTTGCGCGCGAACAGGCTGAAAATTTTTTAATCTTACCAAAGCATTAAAGAAGAACGCCCAGTAATCAAAGTGCACTAAATACTACATGAAGAATATATCGACATATTGAAATGAACAAATAAAGCCCAATATTTAAAGTATACAAATGATCTGACCTGTACTTTTAAATAACTCGTAAATAACATGCTTTCCCTATTCTATTCTTGACTGCGATTTCCCAGTTGATTTCAACCTTCAAGATTCAAATATTCATTAACCTTTTTCAATAACATTGATAGAACTCTTAACTAAAATAAAGAAGATAACCTCATTCCTGTCCCAATCTAATGTTATCACTAAAGAAATAGCATGACTTTTTTTCACATGGAATAGATAGACGCTTGCAAACTTTGTTCAGGACAATATTTAACTTCTTGTTTTCTATGTATTCTTATAAACTTCGTATAAACATTGTAATTTCTTTTTGTTTTCATTGAAACAGTATGGCTTAACATCAGCGACTTTCTGGATAACAAGGGAGACTACTCATGCACTTCTCAGGATGGACAACTTATTTTCACCCATGTGTTAGGGAAAGATGTTTTAGGATTTTACAGGCAATGTTATGGCTAGTATGTTATCCTCAATTGAATTAAAACAAAATTGTGGGCAGTGCTATGAGTCAGTTTGAATTGCACCTCAACAGCTCTACACTCCAGTGATAGTTCTGTGGGCTTGTTGATAGTCCCTATGCGTCCAGATGTTAAAAGTCATGTACCAATATTTTAGTACTGATCTATATTTTCATGTTTTTTTTATTTTTTATTAAACGATAAATTTATCCCCATTAAGTTCATATGAAGTCAACATCTACGACTGGGAGATACTACCAAGTGATCGTATTTTCTGGTGACGTCACAGAGCAGCACAGAAGCTGAACTTGAAGCAATGCTCGCAGCAATGACGTGGGTAGCGGAGAGAGTCGGAAATGGATCCACGGCCCCAGCGGACGTGGTCATTTTCACCGATTCCATCTCTGCCCTCGATGCCTTTGAAGGGCAGCTTGCAGGTGGCGGACGGGTATAGGCACTCCTCGCAGTGGTGTAGCGCCTTCTGCAGCTCAATGTAAATAGTTTTATACAGTGGGTTCCATCCCATTGTGGTCTGGTCAGGCATCAGAGGGCTGACTTTTTAGCGAGAGCCGCGGCGGCAACGTGCACCTTAAATGATGAACCGTACAGTCTTGCGACCGTACGATCCCTAGCCAACAACCGATTGTTGGCACAGTGGTACGCTAGCTGGGACGCTTCCGAGAAAGGCCGAGAGCTACACAAGCAGAAGAGTAGACCAGACCGAAAGGACGCATGGTGGAAGCTCTGCCGTGCGGAACAGGCAGTCCTAGCCCAGTTCCGAGTTGGACACTGTCCAATAGGTGCCTATTTTGGACGGTGGAGGGAGAACTACGACACACGGTGCAGGGGCGTAGCTAGGGGTTCGGGGGCCCGAGGGGGACCGACCTCTTTGGGGGCCCCTTACATTTTGACATTTGATATATGTCATGACATAATGTACGCAAAAAATATATAAGCCCAAGATCACATTGGTTCAGTATATCAGAAAACTTAACCAAAAATGAATAATGAATGAATAATGAATAATACCGTTGTTTATTAGCTAAATAATGCACATTGACAAACCTCTATTCATATCGCTTCACGTCGTGCATTCTTTGCAGCAAAGACATCTATAACATGATCTACATCGATAGTTTCTAGTATTTGTGACTTCACTGACAAGCCATGATAAGCCTTTCTTGCGTCATTGTGCTCCTGGGATAGTTTTTTCTTTAGAATGACGCAATGGAAGTGGCCTGAGTTAGCGGTATTCAGAGGATGTTGCAAGGTTTGAGCCTATTGGTGATTGTATTACTAGTTTGTTGATGAAAAGTGCTCGTGCATCAGTGACATCATTAAACAAGCGATTTGCCATATATTTCATCATACAAACAGTAAAAAATAACACAGTTTGTCATAAGAGTGTCATCATCCAACAGGTGTCTCCAATAGGTGTCTTGGTCCAAGAATAAAACCCAAAGGTATCCATTTTCTTTCCAGCCTTTGTAATCTGTCCTTCATACCCATATGAAATCTGTCCAGCACTTCTATCGCAACACGTTTGAATTGCATTTCTATTGACAGTCCTACTGAGTCCTTCACTAGAACTCAACTTCCCATCAAGTCTTTTCTTTCTTCTGGTTGTTGTGATTACAGGGAATCCATAGTATTCACTACATTATTTTGCTTTTTCGTTGGATTGGGTGATCAGTTTCGTCCGTTTCTCACCATTTTGCAGAAACCATGAATGAGTTTCAATTTATGTATTATTTATGTTTTGTGCGAAAGCATAAACAACTAAGCAACACGATTGTCCATATCTTGTCATGCTCGAGTATAGAAATACTCTGATAAGCATCACCACAGATGATGAATAGAAGACTCAGGGACATCATTCCAACTGATCTCAAACTATTGAAACCATCGGTAACTTAAAATGCAGAGACATTACTCAACGAACGACAGATGAAAAGCAAAGTGAAACACGATGCAAAGGCAAGAATACCTAAAGGTTATTTGTCGGAGAGAAAGTGAGTGTTCGTCTAGGACAAACATAGCAGAAAGCAGTTGTCATAAAAAAAAAACATTCATCACCCAGATCTTACATCATAAACAAACGATGGAAAAACATACAGAAGAAATCAAAGGTTTTTGAACAAGAGCTTCGATGAAGATATCTCTGGGTACCTTGATACCGATGAAGACAACGAGCAGTAAACTGTTAGAACAAACGAAATAGGCAGTTAAAGATCAACGTCTAGAGAACCTGTTGTGCCAGTCAAGACTACCAGAAATGGTCGAATTGTTAAAGTTCCTAGTAGATATCAGTCTTAAGAACATTAAAAAGAAAGGATGTGATAATAACTTCAAAAGGAAGGATCTCTGGCGTTAATTTGGAAAAAAAAAAATGAACAATTCTTGTACAGTTACAAAAAAAAGGTGACAATTTTTGGATCTATCTCAGCAGAATGAAAAGCTGACAGGTTTAAAGAGTTATTATCACAGTTCAGAATGTTGCTTTTGGATTTATGCCTAACAGACGTATGCGCAGGCCACTCATTGTGGCTACATTATAATAGGTTTACCTTTGCGTCACGCTGTTTAGTAGCCCCACTCTGGTCAAAGAATAACATCTATGTATATAATCCTCAAAGTAAGAGGTCAAACAACAACAACATGCAAGCAACAAGTAAATGGGGAAGATCCCATGGCGCACGCACGAGGTGTGAATGGAAATTGGTGCATCCCAATCCGCACTATTTTGTGAATGAAAGTGGTGTTTATATAATTATCTCTTCTTCTCAGATTATTGTCATAATAATAAAAGTATTTCCACATTATTGTGTCGTTAGACTATTGAAACTAGAACAACAATACACAGAAAGACTATACTCTCAGGTTTCACTTTAGAAAGTACTTTATATACACACATTCGTTCATTAGACATGATTACGAAAGGTAACTCATCTCTCTATTCCTAGATCTAGATCTAGATCTAAAACTTGAAATCAACTCTAAGAAGATTATAGAACTTCTCTTCGCAAGTATAGTTTTATGCTTTAGCACATGAACATACTAATTATAGTCCATTTAATCAAATTAACATTCAAATTTGTTTTTCTAAAGCATTGTTACATGAGTGCAGCTATATTCTTAATATCGCGTAAATTAAGGTCAATTAGCCTTTATTTTATTAGCTCCATTCATAGTATTTTTCATTCATGAATTCACGCATTCGCTTGAGCAAAATGGGAAGATCCCATGGCGCAGCATAGTGTGAATGGGAAATAATATATCCAAAATCCGCACTATTTTCATTCACAAAATAGCATAGCATATTTTTTTTTTACTTTAAAACGATTTTAATAATGTCCGGAAATTTCCAGGACTTTTTCGACCGGCGGCATAGCATTTAATAACATTTCAGGAGATTTCCAAGGGGCTCCTGGTAAATCAAGAGGCCGCGGGAAATCTGTTATGTTTTATAAAATGGTTCAATTTCATAATTTATACACCTAAAAATTAGCACGGGTCCAAAGAAAGTTCGGGACCCACTGTGGTCGCATATGTTGTAGTATTTTTTATTCATGAATTCACTTATAACAAGTAAATGGGAAGATCCCATGGCGCAGCATAGTGTGAATGGAAATGGTGCATCCAAGTCCGCACTATTTTCATTCACAAAATAGCATAGACATAAATAAATATAGACTGGAAAAAGGAATTAACATCATGTAACTTGATTTAATAATTTATATACCTAAAAAGTTAGCACGGGTCCAATGAAAGTACAGGACCCACTGGGGTCGCATATGTTGTAGTGTCTAAGGCCTGCCCTGGAAAATAGCGGCGTATGCTATGCCGCAGGTCGACTAGTTTTTTTTTATTTCACAAATGATTGTGAAATTTCTTCTGACGAAAAGACGTACATTTGTGTTGTTTTTATTCATTTTCCCACCTTTGCAATTCACTCTTTTATCACTCTATAACAACGATTCTTTTTTATTTACAAAAGCCTTTTTCCATTTGATTGCGGAATATGAATAGAGGGGTAATAACTCGAGTGTGAAGTTAATTCTGAAATTAAAGAAGCCAAACCTGAATAATGGACGATTCTAGCATTGTTAAGAATAACTATTGGATCTATTATACTCATTTCTGTAAATTCTGCTTCAAGGTTAATTAGCGTAACCTTAAAATACTCGCCATTTAAATATATTATTAGTAAAGGTAACAAGATACCTGGAATTCCCTGTTTATTATATATTCAAACATCGACGTCTAATCGGATTTTATTAGGAAAATGTGTAGTGATCAAGTTTGTTACATTAATATCTCCGATCGGGGGCCCCCACAGGCGCTCTACTTGCCACCCCCTAAAGCCACTACTGCTGTATATCATACAGTTTTATTCGTGGCAACAAAGAGAGTAATACTCTTGGTTTTTGCTGCAAGAAGATATTTGATCTCCTTAATCGGCAACAAATCTATTAAAGATTTGTATTTTAAAATGTAAAACTAACTTTAAAAAACAACTTTGATCTCTGTGTGAAAAAAAAAATTTTAAAATGTCAACAAAGTCAACGTACTGATAGACCTAGATCTAGATTTAGTCTTTGATATAAATATAATCCATAAATGTTGAAAAAAAAAACCCACCTGTCGACACTATTTGTCAATCAAATATATTAATTTATGTATTTACAAACACCCATTTGGGGGCTCCCCCCTAGGCGGGGGCCCGGGGGGATTTCAAAAACCTCCCCCCTCCCCCCCCTACGCTACGCCACTGACACGGTGCCGCCATTTGATTTTTTTAAATCTCAGCGTTAGCAAGTAAGCAAGAAAAAAAAAACGTTGATTATGGAGTTATCTTCCAGTGTTCCATCATTGATGACGATCTGTTCCCAGAGCTAAAAATTTGAAAAAAAGTATTTAACAGATTTGAAAATATATAATACTAGATTGATATTACCCGCTGCCCGCGGGTCTTAACTTGCGTATTGCTGATGTAGTCAGTGATATAGTGCATTAGAAACAATTAAAGAAAATAATAATGTTGTAAGTAAAGCGAATGCGTGAATTCACGTTAAAAAAAAATAAATGGAGCTAAAAATAACAAATTGACCTCAATTTACGCGATATTAGGATAATAGTTGCAATCATGTAAAAATGCGTTAAAAAACAAATTTCAATGTTAATTTGATTAAAATATGAAATGAATGGACTATAATTAGTATGTTCATGTGTTAAAGCTTAAAACTATCTTTGCGAAGAGAAGTTATATCATCTTTAAGTTGAATTACAGTTTTAGACCTAGATTGCCTAGATCTAGGTCAATCTAGGAATAGAGAGATGTGTAACCTTTCGGTAATGTCTAATGAAAGTATGTTCAACAGGATTTTTATATTCGCAGATACAAAGAACGAATTTATGTAAAAATCCTTTTGAAACACAAATTCGAAGCTTAATTTTGTTAAATAATTAAATCATTAGACTATATTTTGTATTTTCATGCGTCAAAGTAAAAATCCATTAGTGCAAAGTGTATTTCTTAAAATTAGATCTAGATCTAAATCCTTTCGATCTTTTCTCATGTCTCAACATTTGTAAACAAAGCCTAGATCTATAAAATAGTATAGCTGTAATAGAGTTGGGCAACTTTATTTTTTTTAGGGTTTTAAGTTTGTTTTAGGGCTACAATTCATACACACAGGTCTAAGTTAGTACCAAGGAACATTTCTGTCAAGTTTTGTCAAGATCGGTGAAACGGTTTCGATTTCTATACGGGGACATACATACATACATACATACATACATTATGTATGTATGTATGTATGTATGATACATACATACATACATACATACATACTGTTAAGTGCCGATCACGGTGTTGATAGATAAACTGTCACAATTCAACCACCAATGAAGGCCCAACAATGATATAGTAAGTCGACGCTGCTTGAACAATAAAATGAACTTTAATACTCAAAAGGGAACCGTCGATGTCTTTCTGTAGCCTTATTTCAATAAAACAGCGTCTGGTCTCTTTGTTGACTAAATCGTTTCTGCCTTGTTTTTAATCTAACCTATCGTCACTTCCGTCACTAATGAAAAACTTATCCTAATTATCCCCGAAATAACTCTACACTCTAATCATGTCATAACAACTCCTCCCCCTCCCGCTAAAAAAAATTGTCATTCAATTTTTTCTACAGTCTTAGTCTTACAATGAGCAAGGGCCGAAAAGTATGGGGAAACATAAAAACAACAACTTGAGTCTTGATTTCGGTTCAACTACAATGTCCAAAACCAAGTTCTTCTTCACCCATACTTCACTAAGGAGTGATACTGTCCAATGTGGTGTCCAGTAGGTGATAGTACGATGCAGGTACAATACAGTTCATGCCGACACCATATGTGGGTCAAGCTAGCGACGTCACAACATCTTCACGAAGTTCCGTTGTTCCTCACACGTCAGAACAGACATTTTCCTGGCATGACAAATGAACATGCATCACCACTTATTCACTATCACGTGCCTAACGTTTTCTCGGTCATTAATAAGTGTATTTATTCCTTTCTCCACTTACTTGTCCCAACTCGACCTAACTCTTTCCTGATGAATGATTGTGATCACATAAACTAAGGGAACCCACAAACTTACTTGTTCCGCGATAAAAAAAATACATCGTCGCCTTATCAATGCCCTTTCTAATCGTACACTCATACTACGCATTCATACATACTTCAAAATAAATAGTTACCAACAAAACCCAACCGAATTCCAAAGTTAAATAAATATTTGCAAATAACTAGTGTCATCTTATACTCATCTAGTAGTAACTACTAGACCATATATTAACAATGAAATAATTGAACTAACAGATATTTACATAGTAATGTACAGACTATGGTCGTATAGCGCTATCTCTCATTGGCTATCTGCACGACCCGTGCATTTGTTCTCTCCAACTGGAGTTTAAATCTCGTCTTGTATAGACCTGGTGTCGCCTTCCATCTCGGTATGACTTGCGATTATCGCCATCACAGTCATCTCTCCTTTCATGGCTATCGGATGTAGCCCTGCGCCTGCTGTCCGAACTCGCAATCTTCTGTGTAGACTGTTCTGCCCTACTCCAGCAGTCTCTAGCGATGTGTCCATGTTTATGACAGTGGAAACAAATTACGTCCTTTCTAGGTTTGTTCCGCCTTATGTTGCCACCTCTACTTCTCCAATTCTTAGCCTGTTTGTCCGTAGCGGTTCTTACCCCTGTTACATTCCCGAGTAATACATCTCTCGGTAGCTTTGGTATGGCTACCCCTTCACAGTACCCTGTATACAATGGTGATCTAAGGAACACTTTGCACGCTTCAAACCTCTTGACTGCACCGTCAGCCAACCTTACTGATTTTGAGTAACCCAAATAATCCTTATCCTTCACTAGTCCTGTGCGGACAGCGAGGGTACTAGTACCTGTGTCTCGTATTACCTCAATATGTTTATTATTCAACATGCCCGGATATACCTTAAATCTATCCTCCCTACAGTCAACATAGTTAATTTCTTCATCTGGTTCACTATCTCCACTATCATGATCCCTGTCTCGGATGCTTCTGACAAAATTAACCCTATCCGGTGGCCTATTATCCCTATCTTGTCTACGGTTTCTATGATTCCTTTTCATATCACTTGTGCCACTATTACCCTGTGCATCCCTATTACCAGCTTCATACCCTTTTTGTTTCCTACACTGATATGCCACGTGTCCCTTTTTCTGGCAGTTAAAACAAATCACCTCATTAATATCCCTATTACCCGCCTTAGGGCTATCTATCCTTCTCTCATAACTTTCCCTACTATTGTCACTTTCCCTATTTGTCCTATCATACCTATCCTCATAACTATCCCGACTATTGTTCCTACGTTCCCTGGACCTGTCATTTCTCCTACCATAATCCCTATCATAATTATCATTTCTTCTGTCATAGACTCTATCCTTATTATCATTTCTTCTAACATAGTTTACCAGATCAATTACTTGTTTGTGGTCTGTACCTGAAAGTGGGTTATTAGGATAGGCGTTTTTAAAGGTCCTAATAATTTCTACCAAGTCTTCAATCAACTTTGGGTTTCTTTCCTTTATAAAGGACTGCAACTGAGGATCGCACTTATTGACAAAGTTGTCGATCAGGATGAAATTCTTCAGACTTTCGAATGTGCTCTCCACATTCTCAAATCCAATCCATTTATTGAAGAAATCCTTTTCTGCGTTGATCGTTGTCTGTGGATCTACTTGACTGGATGGTGTGTTGTCGTAATACTTCTTCCGGAACGTTGCCGCATTGTGCCCGTATGCGTTCAGTATTTCTTTCTTGAGCACCTGGTAACTGTTTTGCATCGAGTGGTCATGGTTCTGGCAAATCGTGAGGGCTCGTCCGTGCACGAAATCCAGCAAGATTTCGGACCACTCCTTCTCCTGGACGTTAAACTTGGCTAACTTTATTTCAAACCGTTTTAAATAGTCGCCGATGTCGTCCTTGTCTTCCGCAAACGGTTGAATTTTCTTTTTTATCCATGCGGCGCTGCTATGATTTTCCGTGTTAGCGCTGTTGTTACTGTTACCCTCGACTGGCACACTCACGCCCGCATCTATCCTCATCTGTTCTACCTGAATTCTTACTTTCCGGTCTGCCTCTTCTTTTTTCTCTCTTTCTACTCGGTCTGCCTCTTC
>JADKLZ010000166.1:24072709-24088921 GCA_021533235.1 Biomphalaria straminea
AATAGACAATACCGGGAACAAATAAATGAGCTTAGCGGTGTTTAATACTAGTATAATATAAATTCAGACTACTGGACTTCACCTACGCTTAATAGCGCTTCTAAGTTATAAATGTGCGTTATTGTCTGCACCATTTCTAAAACTCTAAAATATTTTTAAAGTGTTGCTTCTCGTGAACATACAGCGTTTGTAGCTGATCTAAATCAGGTATCATCATTCAGAACAGATTGTAAATGTATTGAATCGTTGAAAAAGAAGGCCCATAATCCTTCTACTAAATGTTTGGTAACTACTTTTTAGCTCAGTTATCCCTATATTCAGTATATTGTGAAGTTCATACCTTCTTTAAACATTCTCATTTAGGACAGAAGCAATACTCCATGATCTAATTTCTTATTTAATATGACACTAGAAATAGTTCATTTACCATTTTTTTAAGCCAGCATTTAGATTAATTTACAAAGATTTATTTAATTTTATATCATAAATAATATTGTTTTCCAGATCGATACCTTTCTAGGCCTCAGCCAACTACAAAACTTGAGCCTAGAAAATAATCAACTCGGAGATGGAGTTACTTCATTTAATCCGCAAGCCTTTAGACATCTTACCAATCTGAAACAACTTCTTATAGGAAAGAATCAGAACCTCTATAAAAACTTAAAAGATGCTTTCGTTTATTTAAAGAACCTGTCTACCCTTTCAACGGATGGCTCTGAAAAATTACAAATAGGAAGAGAATTCTCATATTTGACCCAACTGAACAACCTTACTTTGTATTGCTCAAAAGTAACGAACGTAACAAACGAGAGTTTTATAGGCTTGTGGAACTCGAGCTTAACTACACTAAGTTTAAGTGGTTTTGATAACTTGCAATTTGATCCAGAAGATATGGATCAAGATACTTCGCAGTTCAGTGATGATGCGTTCCAGAATTTAAACTCATTGGAAGTCCTCAGAATTATTAACTGCAGAATTGGAAATGAAAACATGGCCAGCAAATTTAAACATTTTATTAACTCTTCCCTGCATACATTATACCTTGAGACAACACATTATATGAAAGATTATTATAATCCTAACTCAACATATGAAGATGGGGTTATATTAAATAGTACCGTTAAGTATTTAAGGCAGATAGCTCTTTCGCATTTCTCTTGGGTAGACAGCAATATTTTCGCCATAGCACCCGGAGTTATATCCAGTCTGCAGTGGAGACAAAACATCAAATCTGTTGATTTCTCTAAAAACAAATTGGGATGGCTGGGATGGAGGTTTCCCTTGTTAGAAGCAGCACGTCTGGAGAAATTGGAAGAAGTTATTATTACATTTCCAAATCCGGCAAATGATGTGTCATATCCTTATCTAGAAGTTGATAGTGTCAAAGAAATTGTACAACCCTCATTATCTCTACCAACATATCTGGATTTCTACAACATGCGATTTTTCACTGAGTCTTGGACAACAAATACAATCAGTACATTTAAGAATCTAGAAACCAAATTCAAATCTAACAATCTAACTTCATCATTAAAAGATGATGTGCCGAAAGTAATAAATATTTCTAATATAAAGTCTTTAAAAAAAGAAGTTGCTTCTGGATTTGAACCTATCACAATATCCCCAATTACATCTCATGCCAATCTTGGTTCTATTAGCGAACGAAGTCTCTTTCGACTTTTACAAAAACCCTCTTATCTTACTAAATCTGCTATTTTGACGTACAGAGTTCCCGCATCGCTACGCACAATTAAAGTTATGTACACTCTCCAGGGAGATAACGACTACAGCAACCAAAGTGTACAATTCATCCAGGCTGTTAACCTTACACATATCTACTTTGTTGGTAACAATATACATCGAAGTACGGGTAGAATAATGGGACTGAGAAATATTCAGTTTTGTGATGCTTCCAAAAATGCACTTTTTGTTGAACCATATTTTTTCGACGACTTTTCCTCCCTGAGATACCTTATATTGAGATCTATGATGAACGAAGATTTCTTTCAACGTGTCAGCATCGACAGAATCATTCAGAACATGCCAGAACTGAGATATTTAGATCTTACAGACAATAAACTCAATTTTCTTCCTCCAAATTTATTTTCAAAAAACTCTCACATTACTCATGTGATATTGGCTAAAAATAGATTTTCTTCTTTTCCTATCACGATGGATCTGGTTCCCAATTTAAAAATTCTTGATTTGTCTGGAAACGCGCTCAGCGATCTAACGGAAGAGGAAATGAGAGCTCTGACAAAACACTCGGAAAATGTTCCAGATTTTTATTTAGCTCTGGCTGAAAATAATATTGTCTGTGTGTGTTCTCAGATTAAATTTATGAGTAAGTATTTTTACTTTTAATCTATGGTATTTACACCTTAAAACATGGAATGATTTCATTATATAAGCATATCGTAATGACGCACGATATATGCTTAAAAATGAAACAAAATAATACAAGGTTACAAAGTAATGTTTGTGTGGAAACACAAACTTAAAATCGGCCCTCGAAGTGGTCCACCCTGGAAGGTTTCAATATTTTCAGAAAAAACATCCGAATGAAATTTTATCAAAGACAAATGACAGATAAGAATGTAGACAGACAGATCTTATGTAGTGCCCCAGCGCTCCAGCAGATCAAAGGACAGGTGAAAGTGAATGTAAAGTAAGATGTGAATCTGGACCGACTGAAGTCTTATAATTGATCTAAATGTTTTCTGAAGGCTAATTATCTTATTCGAATCCTCTTTTTTTTTATTCAGTATTGAAGAGATTACATCGCAATAAAACATGTTCACCGTTTATACAACCGTTCACGTTAAAATTGTTCATAAAGCTGTCCAAACTTGACCGCCACTAGGTTTATCATCATATGAATCATCGGGCCTAAGGCCTTTTTTCTTTGCGTCTTTTTGAGTTAGTTACTTAGATGGTAAATACTTCTTTATTAAAACTAACAAATCGCGAAATAAAATGCAGTTTACAACATTATTAATTGTCTTATGTATGTTTGATTTATACTGCATACTAATTAGGTTTTTCTCTTTAAAAAACTGCTTGCATAAGTGATTTTTAAAAATTAGATTTTGAGCTTTTAGAAAAGAAAAAAAAATAGCCGTTGCATTGCATCAGAACTTTAAATGACCTAAAATATATTGCGATGTCCGATTTTCATTTTCTCTTCTACTTTCTGAGATCTAAACGCGACGGACAGACAGACAGACAGACAGACAGGCCACACAAAACTAATAGCGTCTTTTCCCTTCCGGGGGCCGCTAATAAGTAGTATTTTTTGTTGATTATTTTTTTTTATATTGTTGAAGTTTCTTCTCAGATCATGAATAAATTAACATTCAGTATTAGTGCACTATATTACGATAACACATAAAGCCTATTTGTAGTGTGACATAATGGAGAGTTGTGAGTGATTATAAATACAAGAGTGATTCCTCTTTAGAAAGTTTATGTAAGACCTTGCAGAGTTTGTTTAGTTGCCACTTGCTCCTTATTTACCAGCATTACCACTGGACCTGTGTTGTGAACTGTATACATTTTTTTTTCTGTTAGTTAATGGTCGTGTGTCTTAAGGTACTCGAGAGAATCAAATTACAAAATGCAAAAAACGATTAAAGATCTTAATCTTAATATCGCGTAAATTAAGGTCAATTATCCATCCATAGCTCCATTCATAGAATTTTGTTTTCATGAATTCACGCATTCGCTTTACTTATAACAAGTAAATGGGAAGATCCAATGGCGCAGCATGGTGTGAATGGGAAATAATGTATCCAAATCCGCACTATTTTCATTCACAAAATAGCATAGCATATTTTTTTTCTTTAAAAAGATTTTAATAACGACCGGCGGCATAGCATTTAATAACATTTCAGGAGATTTCCAAGGGGCTCCTGGTAAATCAAAAGGCCGCGGGAAATCTGTTATATGTTATAAAATGGTTCAATTTAATAATTTATACACCTAAAATTTAGCACGGGTCCAAAGAAAGTGCGGGACCCACTGCGGTCGCATATGTAGCAGTGTCTAAGGCCTGCCCTGCAAAATAGCGGCGTATGGTATGCCGCCGATCTAATAGTGCTTTAGAAAAACAATTTTTAATGTTAATTTGATTAAAATATGAAATGAATGGACTATAATTACTATGTTCATGTGCTAAAGCATAAAACTATCTTTGCGAAGAGAAGTTCTAAAATTCTATAATCTTAGACTTAGAGTTGAATTCGAGTTTTAGATCTAGATCTAGGAATAGAGAGATGAGTTACCTTTCGTAATCATGTCTAATGAACGAATGTGCGTAATGTGTGATATTATTAATTAAAGTACTTCAAAAGTCAAACTTGAGAGTAGACTCTATCTGTGTATTGTTGTTCTAGTTGACTCCACGAAATATATGTGAGGCGGTCGCCATTTTCTCGTGTATGCTATGCTATTTCGTGAATGAAAATAGTACGGATTGGGATGCACCAGGTTCCATTCACACCGTGCTGCGCCATGGGGTCTTCCCATTTACTTGTTGTTTGAACTTTACTCGTTTGAACTTGTCTTTTGCGTATTATATATACAAATAGCTTCAATGTAATTGTTATTATAAATCTTCCATATGATTCGTCATTCTTCTTTTATCTATACAGTTTGGCTTAACATTAGCGAATTTCTGGATAACAAGGGAAATTATTCTTGTACATCTCAGGAAGGACAACTTATTTCAACTGAAGTATTGTTACAAGATGTTTCAGCATTTTACAGACAATGTTTTGGCTAGTAAGTAACAAACAAGAACACTACTTTAATGTCACATATAACGTATACATCAATTCATGATAGATTAATGAAAATGTTTACATTAGTTGTAGAATACATCGAAACAGTCAAAGGTTAAACCAACAAAATCTTTCATATTTGATTAGTTAGAGAAATACAAGACAAAGAGGCGTTTATTAATTTTACGATATAATCTAATAATTTTCACATTAGGTCGACAGAATTCTTTGTTCCAAAAACAAGCTTGTTACTTTCTGTTAAGGATAATGAACAGAAACACAACGGGAGGGAGGTGTTGGGGAATCCCCCCCTCGCGATATATATATAGTAAAAATAAGTACGATTCCCCATTCAGGGGTTGAACCCTAGCCCCCCTTTGCAATGCCCATGACCAAAATTATTAAGAGGTGATGATTTTTTTTTTAAATTCATTTACTATGTTTTTAGTTAATCATTTAAGTTTAAGGCTCTTATTTGAAAACGTGAATAATCTCTCTTATATCTCTACTGCAGCAATTATCTCCTGATCTCCATCGTTTTACTGCTTGTGATGTCCTTCATCTTCCTGATGGCCTACCTCGTGCACAGATTTAGAACCGCTATAGAAGCTTCTTTGGTCAGGATCTTTATCAAGGCATTTCGACCAATGAAATCCAGCGACTACAAAACAGACGTTTTCATTGGCTACGCTGATGATGATGTCGGTTTCGTGCGACACATTTTGTTGAGGTAGGCGATCTTCATTAATAGTTCACGTCTTACAGCCACAGTAACGATAAGCCTATGTTTATTTTTGTTATTATTTGTTGTTTCGTATTGTTTCGCTGTCCCCTCCCCACTAAAGAACAGCATATGCCTTTTAAAAAAAAATTGCAATATCGAAGTACAAAGTTTTTTTTTCTCTTAATCTGGTGGTAAATGGGGCACTACACGTGCTTTGTCTACCGTCTCTCTCCATTCCACTCAACATGTGAAATTTGAAGTCTCTAACGTTTTCCTCGTGTTTATAATATACTCATGCAGGTACGTGACTTTCTTTAAATATTGTAACGAACTTCACTTCTCAGGCCTTCTGCTCACACTGCTTAACAACAACACAACACATCTAACTCAAGAACTTAACGACAAGAGCTTCATTAACAACAGTGGAGGTTTAATTACAAATACAACACCACAGCCAATAAACACAATTGGCTCCACTATCTACAAATGCTTAAAACACAATGGAACTATCTACTAACACAGCAGTCTCTCTATATAGCGCGTATAAGCTACATTTTCGAAGCCTGTTCATAACACCAGTCCACTCTGCTTCGTACTGCTATCTCTCCTGGACTGGACTACATCTGTCCCTAACTGTAACAAAACACACACTGTCCTCGCCCGTTAAAGCTCGGGTCATGCGCAGAGCACAGGTCACAGGGACAGTAGTTGGTTGACCTGTGTGACTAGTCGCCTGAGCATGTATCAGCGGGTCTCACACGTACACACATTTTAATGCGCCACTGGAGATGTAACAATATATATAGAAGAGTGTGACCTAAAGCGTGATTCATTATGAAATGTTACGAGCCCTCGTGTGAAGTAATGAATGACTCATAAACAATAAATAAGCCACCATGTGATCTAAAAAGGATTCATGAATCCTTATGATCAATGAACATTACCTAGTAGCGGGTATAGCTAAAAAGATTCAATTAGACTTATAGCTAGTTTTAGGTAATTTAGGTCAACAGATCAGTGTTATGATTGTGCTGGCACGTTTGTCCAGAGGTACATTGGTCCCTTCTTGTACTGCCTAGGCTACAAGTGTAACCTCCAGGTATATAATTAAACTAATGTATGTAAAACAGGACTAAACAAAGTCGCAGGTAAACTTTAGTAAACATATATACAAAGTTTATTTACATGAGTAAAAAATAGTGTAAATAAATGGCCATCAACTCGCAGGCCTTCTGAATACAAAATAAACACAAGATACACATACAAAAATGGTACAGTACATTGCTCGGTCATATGTTACAACTATGTAAATACATGGCCATCAACTCACTGGCCTTCTCAAAATAAAATACAAGCTACACATTCAAAAACAATATGGCACACCGGCTTAGTCATATAATATGTAAACTATTGTCATATTCTGGAAACCACACATCAGTGTGGAAAAATGAAGGTCACAGGCCTCAGGTCAATACATGACCACTTTTAGCCACTCTCGGGTTACAAGCTTCAGGGTGACACAGCCACTTTTAGCCAAAAAGCAAAAGGATCATGATGTACTATAAGCTTCTGGGAAATCTATGAGCCTACAAGCTTCATAGACTCCCACCTATAGACATCCGTTCGGTAAAGCCTATCTAATGATTCAATATAGGTTGAATCCCTCAGGGACAAGGCTAGAAAAATGTCACGTTATCTTATCTTATATAATACAGACGTTACTTCAAAAAGAAGATGATTACGTCCTACGCGTCATGCATTCAGTCATGCATATTACCTCCTACAGAACCCCATACACTCCACATAGAAACTTGCCTACTTCCGGAAAGTCAATGCGGCTTCAGACAGGGTAGAGGCACGGTTGACATGATCTTTGCAGTCCGCCAACTCCAAGAGAAATGTAGAGAACAAAACTCAAATCTCTATACTGCTTTCATAGACCTGACTAAAGCTTTTGACAATGTCAGTCGTGAAGGCCTTTGGCAAATCATGTCCAAATTCGGCTGCCCTGACCAATTTATAACAATGGTGCGTCAATTCCATGATAACATGCAGGCAAGAGTTCAAGACAACGGAGACTACTCCAAGCCTTTTCCTGTCTCAAATGGCGTGAAGCAGGGCTGTGTGCTGGCTCCAACACTTTTCAGCTTAATGTTTACCGCCATGCTGAAAGATGCCTTTTGCAGAGAAAGCTTTGGAGTTGACATACGGTATCGCACAGATGCAAGCTTATTTAATGCTCAGAGACTCAAGGCAAGGACCAAGGTAAACTTCGACTGCATCAGAGACCTGCTATTTGCAGATGACTGTGCCCTAAACGCTGCAAACGAAGAAGACCTTCAAAAGAGCCTGTCCCTCTTCGCTAATGCCTGCACAAATTTTGGACTCACCATTAATGTAAAAAAGACAGAAGTGCTGCATCAACCTCCTCCAAATAAAGCTGTTACAGAACCAAACATTCTCATAGCTGGCCAGAAACTAGCGAATGTCAAAAAATTTGTCTATCTTGGAAGCACCATATCAGCAAGCGCCAACCTAGATGATGAGGTTGACTTCCGTATTGCTCGTGCCAGTGCTGCATTTGGCAGACTTCAAGAGCAAGTGTGGCAAAGGAGAGGACTCAGTTTAACCACAAAACTGAAAGTCTACAGTGCTGTAGTTCTCCCGTCACTCCTATACGCATCAGAGTCATGGACCTTGTACTCCCGCCACACCAAAAAGCTAAACTCCTTCCACCTACGCTGTCTAAGGAGTATCCATAAAGTGCGTTGGTCTGACCACATACCAGACACAGAAATTTTAAAGCTGTCCAACATGCACAGTATCAATGCGACAGTAAAAAGGTCCCAACTACGATGGGCGGGTCATGTAGTCCGCATGCCAGAAAATCGCCTTCCCAAGAGACTTCTGTATGGAGAGCTATGCACTGGAAAGCGCTCTCAAGGCGGCCAATACAAGCGCTACAAAGACACCCTTAAGAGATCTCTCAAGGAATGCGGTATCGACAGTCATGGCTGGGAAGCACTAGCTCAAGATCGTTCCGCATGGCGAGAAGCTGTGAGTCTCGGAGTCTCAAGTTTTGAAGCAAGTAGAGTGGCCAGTGCGATAGAGCGCCGAAACAACAGAAAGCTGAGAGAAAAAGCAGGCCCACCTGCAACTGACAAAACTCACCCATGTCACATTTGCGGCCGGCTTTTCAAAGCGAAGATTGGGCTACACAGCCATCTTCGAGTCCATAGGAAGTGAGAAATGTGCTCATCTTCGAACACGAAGGAGGAGCTATATACATGCATATTACCCAATGACGTAAAATCTGCCAAGTCACTGGTTTTCCTGGCTAGCTCAGGCAATCCATTCCAGGCTCTAATAGCGCTAGGATAGAAGGAGCTTTTGTACAAATTTGTCCTAGCATATGGGAACTGGACTGTGCCTTTTTCTTTGTGTCTTTCTGAGTATTTTATTAAATTTTGTTTTTGAATTTGAAGATTCAGGAGTACCCCAGGATGCAGAACATCAGGGTAAAAATATACTGCCTGGAAATCATTTGAAGCTACATTTACTTAATTAATACATTATATAAAACATTAATACTAAAGATATACTTATCCGAAAGATCTCCATAGCAGGGCACACTTCCCCCGAGTACCCCTAGACACACGACCACTAACAGAAAAAAAATACAATTCACAATGTCTACACAGGTCAAGTGGTCAAGCTGGTAGCTCAGGTAGCTCAGGAGCAAGTGGCAACTAAACACGGTCTACAGGCCCTTATATAAACTTTGTAAGGGGAATCACTCCTATCTATACAAATAATCAAAATAGTTATTCCTCATTATGTCACAGAGAGAAAGACACACAGAGAAAGAGAGTAGGTAGATAGTTAGGTAGTTATCAATCTGAAGATAAAGTGTCTGGGATTACGTGTCTGAGTCTGATGATTATATGCCTGGGGATAAAATGTCTTGGGATAAAGAATCCGGAAGAGAGTATTTTTGTGTTTGGTTCTGTGTATTTAATGACTCTGAGATTAAGTATCAGGGATTACGTGTAATTTATACTAATTTTAAGGTATTCTTAAAAAGCATTTTTGTTTTGTTCTGATCATTGTACAAGAGACAAATAAAGAAACACTTCCGTGAGAATGTTATGCATATAATACCAATCGTAAGATGAGCTAATGTAAAATGTACCTTTGTGTGAATAAATGCTTCTTAATATTACAAACTTAGACTACCGGGCATATTGCGGTAAGCCCTACAAAAAGATCGGCCATAGGCGACTTCTACAGCCTTTCACAGTGTAATTTCAAATGTATGTGATACCTCTTCTGTTTATTAAAGTGTCTACTGCGTACTAGCTAACTGGTCTCCTCTTCACTTAAGTTATTTTCGCGTATGTCTACTAATGAGTATCTAAACGAGAACAGAACAACAAACATAGAGGTTTAGAACTTAATGCAGAGAGGAGCAGACAATATATTTATTAAGTATACAATAACAACACACTGGGAAGTCCAGCCAAAAGACGATGAAGAATAAATACTTCAATAATTACTTGCAATATTAATATCCAATGAATGTTTACAATGATACTACCACACCACTTTACTCAATACAAATAGAGCTCCTCAAGACATAAGTCCTTCTCTCTACCAGGACTGAATAGAAGACTGCCCATCTGACCATGTGGCCAAATCAAAACGAGGCTTGAAAGAGATTTCCATTTTCTCGTGAAAAACAAAAAACCAAGTGTTCTCATTAAGGCTCGTTCACAAACCATACTGTGACACACAGCTAGTGGCAACAGATTTTAGGTCTTGGAAGAAGGTGCAACGCTTTGTTACACGTGAACGGCCTTATTTCACTGTACTCTTTTCGGCCTACTTATTATGTCTAACTTTGTTAAAAGTGTTTTGATTGGTTTGAAGACATGTTCAGAGAATTGAACACGATCTTTGGTCACAATTTCACTCAAGGAACGTGTGCCCTCAGAGGAAATGGGCTTTTCTAGTTTTAAGTCTGAGAGAGTTTGGCATTTTTATCAAAAAACATTGAAAAGCTTAGTTTTTAAAGCTTTGTCATCGCTTTTATTCTTGTTGTCCACCGTTATAAGGTTTGTCCTAGTTTAAGTCTGAAGTTGTCTACTTTGGTTTTGATAATATTTTGTTTAACAATGAAGGTATTTGGAAGAAGATCTCAAAGTCTCTACGTTTGTCCATCATCGTGACCTGGCTCCTGGCTACACTGACCAACAGATGTTTGAGGCCATGAGAGACAGTTGGAGGATACTCTTAGTTATAACACAGCCTTTTTTAAACAAGTACGATCTGTCAGATATTATTATGAAGGTTTGTCTCTGTTAGTTTGAATTTGTATGTTAGATAACTATATTACTTGCATTCTGTCCAAAAAGTGAGTCTCAAAATTGATTGGACTTGCCATATAGTACCGGTATAAAACAATCCAATGCATATTTGATTTTTTTTTAAATTTTGTTTGAATCATTAGAGGTATAAAGTGTGTTAAATGTTTTAGAAGTTTTTTTGTTTTTTTTTATTAAATATTACATACTTAAAACCTCTTGCACGTTGTCGGAACGGTTTGAACTGGGAAGTCTTATCAGGACAACATTCTATAGCGCCACACTACCAAGCAGCTATAAGACTCTATACATTTTTTGCACAATTATGTTTTTATTACTATTTCATCCATAATTATTCCAATATTTGTAATTTAAGTCAAGAAATGTTTAAAAAGTCGTGAAAAGATTTACGCACGAAACATGTTCGAAAGTGCTACAGTTTATGACACAACTAAAATTCCTAAAATTGTTATGATTAAAAATATTATTGCTAGTTAACATGTCAAAAACGTAGAGGAACTCTAGACGAACTATAAAATAATTTTCAACATTCATAGTAAACACTAGTAGATGTGACACTTAGCACTGGAATAATGCCGGTTCAATATAGTAATTGTTTTCAGTAAGCCACTCGTTGACCTAATTATAAGATTCCCACGCACTTTATATCTCTACAGGCATTTAGTCACATGACTTAAAGTAGCTTTTAGTCAGACAGAAATTGCACTTATTAAAAGTAAAATATCATTTCTTTTAATTAGCGTACAATGGTTCAAATTATTTCATTCTGGAAAAAAAAAAGTATGTAGCCCCTTTTTAAATAATGCGACACAACTTTTATCTAAATTAAAAGACCTATAAAGTATGGGCGTAGCAAGGGTGGTTTGTTCGAGATTCAAATCCCCCATGAGAGTAGCAGGGAGGGAGGTTGAGTTTAATACCCCACCTACTATAGAGCTTTTCAACATTAAAAAAAACAACTCTTCAATATAAGACTAAAACAAAATACTGTCACCAACCAGGCAGAGGGTTTTGAGTTTAAAACTCCCTTTCAGAAGGTTTTGGAAAAATATGTACTGCAAACTCTACTCAGGCTTTTCACGTTGACATCTGCTAAACTAGACTAAGGCAGGAGTCGCCTCCCATTGATCAAGTTGAACGAAACTTCACACTAGGCATGCCGCTCATACCAATCACTGGACCATCGTGGGCTTACGATGGACGGGACATTCCTTTCATATCACGTCATGACAGACAGGTAACCTCTGACCCCTCCACTCGAGAGAGGTTCATCAGTTCCTCTTCAGAAACCGATTGCAGCAAGTTTCCCTGGCTGTGGTTCGAACTGTCCAGTGTCGTGACGCAACCTTCCTCTCTGTGGTCACGCCCCCATTGTTACCTTCCTTTTTCTCTATGTACACTTGCGCTGTGGTCACTCCCCCTTTGTTAACTCTATGTACACTTCTGCTGTGGTCACTCCTCCTTTGTTAACTCTATGTACACTTTCGCTGTGGCCACTCCCCCTTCTGTAAATAAACTCCCATGTATTGTAAATTTAAACTTTTCTTGCTGTTGTTTAGCTGGATCTGTGCCTGCATGTAAACCCTGTGCGAGTGGAGACTCAAACCCTAGACGTAAAGACAGCAAACTCACACACACGCAATGCGTTTGTCACAATAGCACTTAATACGCATCTTTCTAATTCTCATTTCAGTATGCGAGTCATTCTGTGAGCCCAGCCAATGAAAAACGTGTTGTCCTATTGGTCCAACCAACTCAGTTGTACAACATCCCAGGCTCCTTGTATGATGTCCTGGAAGACTCACGAATCATTGTCATCTCTGATCTGTCTGCTCACCTGGACTACACACAGAGACAAGAAATTAAACAATGCCTTAGAGATATACAATGAATTTGATAATAGAATCGAACTTAAATATGATGTTTTTTAGAAGAAATAATAAAATTAAATACAAAATAAACACTTTCAAGACCTAATTTCATGATTTCTTTCTAATTGAACAACTTTAGTTCCAAAAAGCGCGGAAATAGAAAACTAAATTTCATGTAATAAGGAGGAAAAGGGGACATAATACAGGTAGAGTGTGCAGGTAATAGGTATTAAGAGGTTTACTGGGAGTGAGGAGATTAAGAGAATTAGTCTGAGTGCCGAGATTAAGAGAGTTAGTTAAGATGCAGAGATTAAGAGAGTTACTTGGGAAAAGATTAAGAGAGTCAGTTGTAATGCAGAGATTAAGAGAGTTACTTGGGAAAAGATTAAGAGAGTCAGTTATAATGCAGAGATTAAGAGAATTACTTGGGAGAAGATTAAGAGAGTTAGTTAAGATGCCGAGATTAAGAGAGTTAGTTAAAATGCAGAGATTAAGAGATTTGCTTGGGAGGAGATTAAGAGTTAGTTGGGAGGAGATTTAGAGAGTTTGTTTAAATGTAGAGATTAAGAGAGTTAGTTAAAATGCAGAGATTAAGAAAGTTAGTTGGGAGAAGATTAAGAGAGTTAGTTGGAGTTGCGTTGTAGAGTACAGATAGAGAGCTAAAGCGAAGTTTGGAGCTAAGAGGTTGCTTGTTGTTGTTCTTTTACATCTCACGTATATAGGTTAGTATATTAAAGTTATACAACTTTTTATCCTTAAGTGAAATTGAGAGCAAGGGCTCTCATTGATCTTTCTGTCCTCCTGTTGGCAAAGACAAAATTAGGGCGTGGAGTAGTTCACCAGCGTTCCACCCCACCCCTAGACAAAGGCTTTCACAATCACACAGGAAATCTTCTGTAAGTTCGTGACATTTAGGTCAACATCTTGTGGGCTAAAGAAGTATTTGTGTACAATCTGTTTTATGGAAATAAAATTACAATCTTAATTTTATAACAAAACTTTAAAAAAAAATGCTGTTTGATTTGAAGATAGAAGATCTAGCGATAACAATGTAACTAGTAAGTAGCGATAAAATGGGATAAATATATATCATTATTTTGTTTTAGTTGGTGACCGTATAGATTAAAATTGTTTAGCCTATTCTAAAAATCCCAGCAACAAAAAAAAACAAAAAAAAAACAAAACAAAAAAACATTGTTTATTCCATAAAAAAAAACGAAAAAAAAAAACAGGATGTTCACACTGTGACTTAACGGATGTTTTTCATGTGCACTTTTAATTAAGACATTGTCTTTTTACTTTACCGTGTAAATTTATTGCTAAACTGAAAATTGAGCATTTGCCATTAATTATGTATACTTTGTATTCTCTTCTCGGAAGAAATGTTATAATTAGCTTTTGCGATGATAATAATAGTTTACAAAAATTAGCATGAAAGGATATCTCAAACCTTTATAAATTGAGCTTAATTCATCTACATATTATTTAGTATCTATGATATGCGAAAACATGGGCCACACTTAAAAGGACAAATATTCCCTCTTTGGTTGACTTCACATTTATGTCAAGCCAATGTTCTCAGTTGACGAAACGAAACTATTGTTTTGTATCTTCGTTTCGCTTTTTAGAACTTTTCCTTATTAATAAATTCACAAAACAATAGACCTTGAATTAGTATTAAGAATGTCATTAAAACATATTTTAACATACTTTTTTAATTAGACTCAGCGCTTAAACAACAGGCAACTTACCATCGACATCTTAGATCTTGTGCTAGGTGCTCTCTGATCCTTCAAGATACTACCTACATTGCGTATTGAAGGAAGATTGACTGCCCTGGACATGAACATTTGTGCTAATCAGGCTGTTGACTCGTGGCTTAAAGTATAATGACACCAAAGCTGAAAAGATTTGGGAACCACTGCAATAAAAAAAACAACAACATTTAACTTGATATTTTTTGTGTTTGGGGTAGCATGACCCAAGCGAAAACAATAACTCAAGCATTTAAGTGAGACTCAAGGTTGTATGTACAAACTGAAAATTTACATAAAGCAGAAATATGCTTTGACATTGAACATATGAAGACCAAAAGGTACATGTAATCAGTGTACTCATGTTAGCACTAGTTCTATCTCCTAAATACGAGCTTCTGGAAATGTTTAACTACGTGTTAGGTTTCTTGTTGAAGGTTTTGTTGGTGATAACGTATATTGCAATAAACTCTAGATGCATAGCGTTTAACTTAACGACATTGTCAGGCACAGAAAGTGCTGAGTTGAACTGCTGCTCGGTATACAGTGTGGATAATGTACAAGTAGCCAACTGCTCTAATCTAAACTGGACAATTGTGGACCTTCGATGTGTGCCACTGACTACACAAGTGTTGTTACTGGACAGAAATAATTTGACTTCCTTGACCAATGGATCTTTTCAAACATTGACATCTCTCAGGCAACTTAGCATTCAGTCTTCAAACGTTCAAGAAATTGAGGTAAAATATAGATCTATTTTATTTTTAAGGTAAATTATGGTTCTAGTTTATCTCTGAGGTAAAGTATAGGTCTTGTTTATTTCTGCAGTAAAATATAGGTCTACTTTAATTCTCAGGTAGTTTATTTTTGATGTACAGTGAAGTTCTAGTTTATTTCTCAGGGAATTAAACAAAAAATCTAGTTTATCTCTGAGATAAATTAAAAATCTAGTTTATTAGTATGTAAAGAAAATGTCATGTATATTTCTGAGATCATTTAAAGATCTTGTTTCCGTCAGACAAAACAAATAATTTAAAATGCATTATTGAATATACACAGTATGATCATTCATTTCACATAGAAATACCAACGTTTATTCTTTACATGAGCATAATCTCTTGTTCATTATGTTGTTGTAACTATGTTGGCGACGCTTATAGAGATACTCGTGTGTGTGTTATCAGCTGACACAGATAACACAGGCCAGTGCTAGGCAAGGGGGTCACCTGTGACGAGTGGCGATGCGGCGATGGTTCGGGAAAAATGTGTTGCAAACTCTACTCAGGCATTTCACGTTGGGATCGAGGTTTTATTGGTTTTAGGCCTTAGGCGACCCAATATAAAGAGCGACTATTACCATCACCAATACTAATCATATTGGTCCAGTAATTTTATGATTAAACGTGTACATTACAAGATTTCACACTGACGATAGGGTGTTATTATGTTAATAATCATCAGTAGTCATCAATACATATTCTACTACTATATCTAAATCTTTTAGACTAGAAGTAGATTCTTGTGTATATTTTGTATATCTGCGGCATTTTACGTCTCGTGAGATGATCTTTTCCCTTTGCAACTTCTTGTGTGGCTAAAGAGGCCAATCCTTGATACACAGCTGCGGTTGCAGGTTGGGCATATAAAATCACCCGGCGGAGCTGCATTTTCAGCCTTTTTTCTGCTTCTGTTGTGTAT
>JADKLZ010000166.1:24117492-24137479 GCA_021533235.1 Biomphalaria straminea
AGCCACCAGGCTAAGGAACAGGACCTTTGCACCTAGACAATCCAAACAAATAGCTAACAGCGTAATCATTTTTGTGGGATACAGCAGGGGCGTAGCTAGGAATTTTCCATCGTTTGGATGGGGGGCTTGACATTTTTGTGGGCCCCTACTTTTTGCGTGATTATTAATTTTTAATGTAAAAAAAACCCACTCATTTGAGGCCCCCCCCCCTCAGGTGGCAGCCCGGGGTGATTTTAAAATTCTCGCCCTCCTACCCCCCCACCCTAGCTACGCCACTGGGATACAGTAATGGATTGCGAGACGACACAATCAATAACGAACAACAAGGATTTATTTTTATAGAGCCAAACATGAACCATTAACGTACAGCACTGACCTCAATAAAATGTGTCTCACAAATCCGACATCATCATCAGCGTAGCCAATGAAAACGTGTGTCTTGTAGTCGCTGGATTTCATTGGTCGAAATGCCTTGATGAAGATCCTGACCAAAGAAGCTTCTATGGCGGTTCTAAATCTGTGCACGAGGTAGGCCATCAAAAAGATGAACGACATCACAAGCAGTAGAACGATAGAAATCAGAAGAGAATTGCTGCAATAAATATATAAGAGTGTGGATTCACGTTTTCAAACATGAGTCTTTTATTTAATAGTTTTTGATATATAGCAATTAACTTTTTAAAAAATTGATGTAAATTATATCACCTTTATTTGTAAACACTTTGTATATATATTTTTAAAGTGATTGATGGCAGGTGTCATACCAGGATGGACAGGTAGGAAAGAAGGAGTATTAGTACAAATTTGTCCTAGCATATGAAACAAGGAATCGGCATTTATCTTTGTATTTCTTAGGTTTTGTTTTTGTATTTGAAGATGTATAATTTTAAGTCTTCTATTCTGAAAGATCTCTAAATTTAATTATATTTTTAAATGTTTTTTTTAATTGAAGGGTCCTAAACAGAGGATGCATATTCTATTATTGGCCTGATCAAGGTTAAATAATACTTTGTTTTATGTTCTTGTTTGATTTGTAAAAAAAATTCTTTTAATAAATCCTAATGATTTTTGTTTTAAATTTCATCTATATGGAGATTCCAAAATTATTTTTCACTTCTTAAAAACCTCAGGGGAACTAGGTATTTTTAAATGTATAATCAGTATAACTGGTTTCCATTGTATGAGAACAATGGTTATTTTTATTATGAGTCTTAATATCTGACATTGCTCTGGCTGGAAGGGTTTTTGTAATTCATCTAACTCTCTTTGTAACATTTCTGTACCTCTACATTGTGTTTTTGTTATTGTTCGATATATTATGCAATCGTCTGAAAATAATGACTTTTTTTTTGCTGAACTAATTCAATAAGGTGAATCCTTTATGTCGACGATAGATGAGTCAGGCTCAATAGTACGAAGGATAAAAGCTCCCGTCGACTCCGGTTAGCGAAGAAGAGTGTACGAAAGACAGATAACAGGACCTCTAGTGGGCTACAACAGTTTTGCTCTAGGGAGTGTACTTGTACGTAATGGTGAAGTGAGAAGTTTCCCAAGCTGTGGTCATATGGGTGGTGATGGCCCTGTCACGCAATGCAATGGTACATTCAAGGAATATGGAGTGTCCCCTCCTGGTTTCTGCCTCCCTTATCGCATGGGTCGGGGAAACCGGTTGCGTCTGCTTAAGGTACCGTGAACCACGAATAAACTAATGTGATTAAAAAATTATCTAGTTGATGGGGCCTTAAGACAGAAGGATCGGTGAAAAGCTAATTTATCATACTCCCATTCCATTCCGGGGTCAAAGGTTCATAAAAGGGAGTTATCTCGAACCTTTTGGACATCTCCACGAGGCTCAATGATGCGTAATTTCTGCTTGATGATTGTATTTCTAAAGAATCGAATGCAATTGATTGAATAATCAAATATGAAGCTGAAATTAAATAAATAACTGTGTTTTAACGGATATTAACAAACTGCTTTAAGGAATCTGCTTCATTTTGTGGGCGTCACGTGCAATCTAGACATTTCAAGGCTGAATCTAAATATATGTCGTTTTTTACGATTTCTCTAATTAGCTTGTAAACACGGATCTCAAAAACGGCTGTAACATTGTAAGATTATGTATTTGGAAAAAATGACTAGCTATTAATAATAATAAAAAGAACAGTAAACTTTCGTACCACAAAAAACAAACAAACAGTAACTAATAATATTGTCTGACAAACGTATGTAAAAAATATTTAAAAAAAAAAATGTCTAAAATATTGTCTGTAAAATACTGAAACATCTTTTAAAATGTGTCACAAACGTATGTAAAAAAAACAACAACTTACTAGCCAAAACATTGTCTGTAAAATATAGAAACATCTTTTATAAATACATCAGTTGAAATAAGTTGTACATCCTGAGATGTACATGAATAGTTTCCGTGGTTGTCCAGAAAGTCGCACATATTTAGCCACACTGTAGTGATAGTAAAATAAATATTATATTATGGAAAGTCTTGTCTTGAAATTAAATGTAGTTTATAATGTTAAAAATCTGGTGGTTGCACATATGTGGGTAATGGTGTGTGTAGTCAGCCGACACAAATCGCCCCAGGCCAGACGAGCGGTCAAGCGTGACGAGTTACGACGGTCAGCCGAGACGAGTCGGTTCGAGAAGGATCGGCGTCGTGAACAGAGCTCAGTAGCGTCACGAGAATTATAGTCATCTGACCACCTAGAAACGTCGAGGGGCGTTCTGTCCGGTTCGAGAAGGCTGGCGTCTTGATCTTGATCTACGATCGAGTCTGACACAACGAGCCCAAGTGTGTGAAGTCACTCCTGAGCTGTTGAACACAGTGCAAGCCGGAACGAGACAGTGCAATAGTTGATACGGCGATGCGGTGCTATCGGAGAGATATTTGTAGTCTTATGTTACGTGCTGCCAATTGTACAATATTGGCTGTTATTTATTGGACATTAAACCTTAACGTTATTTTGGAGCCCTGACTTGTCAAGTTCTTTCAGTTGGTGGTGTATGGTGCAGTTTGCAGAGAGCCTGGATAGTGAGATTCGTAACAATAATTAAGCATTGAAAAGATAACAGATTTCTTATATATCATTTTTCTATCTTAGAGTGTACTTTTTTTATTGCCTCAAGTCACTCCCATTTTCGTTAGACTAAATAAAATAAAAATAACAAATAAAATAACAAATAAATTAATCCTAATAGCATAAAGTAAGAGTATCAGCTGGCTGAGCTTCGCTCGGTTAAATAATTTGTTGAGAAAGATATTTAGTTTTTTTTTAAACATATTTTATTTTAAAAAATGAGAGATTGTGTAAAGATTCTCAATCCGAAGAGTTGCTTCTGTGTTCTTTTAGTTGGAAATGTCAATCTGTTCCCTTACAAAACATGCATAGGATGCAATCATCTTATTTTTTTAAGTAACGTCTGCATTTCAAAATATAATATAAGATAAAATCTAGGAAATCGAAGCTTACGTCGAGTCGTTTATATTGACACTATTACTTAAACGTATTCGGCCTTTATAACCTTTGAAAAAGTCTTTGCAGTGTAATATCTCAGAAGATTACGTTCAGACATTAGTATTACAATTATTATATTCATTAAGTCTATAGTACGAACTATCAAGTGATAGAATATCTCGATAGTAAAACATGGACATTTATTTTTACTTTTAACAAAACAAAATGGCAGAAACACGTAAAAACATTGCGTTGGTTTTCTAAAGAAGGATTGATCAAATCAATTTTTAGACACAAAATTCGGAGCAGTCAACGAATTCGCTTTATTTTGTTTTATCAATAAAAAAGGAAAACAGAAGTCATATTCCAGAATTCACCCAATAAAACTACTTAGCCCCGAAGACCCTCGTGAATAAATATCCCCTTAACGTGGTAGAACACATTAAATATCTAGGTAGCATGGTATCGAATGGCCATGTCCATTTACGGGGATCTTTGGGGCTGAGCAGCTTTTAATGGGTGAATTCTGGAACATGGACTTCTATTTTTTGAGATAAAACAAAAGAAGCCGCAGCGTGTGCAAATTCGTTGACTGCACGTTGTACTATAAATTAAATACTGGAGATTTGAAGCAGAAATACTTACAAATAAATTTAATCTGAGAGCAGACACACACAAAATTATTTTCTGCAAGAGCTAAAAAAAAATCTGGAACATTTTCCGAGTGTTTTGTAAGAGCTGTCATCTCTTTTTCTGTTAGATAACTGAGAGCGTTTCCAGACAAATCAAGAGTTTTTAAATTAGGAACAAGATCCATAGTAATCGGAAAAGAAGAAAATCTATTTTTAGCCAATATCACATGAGTAATGTGAGAGTTTCTGGAAAATAAATTTGGGGGAAGAAAATTCAGTTTATTGTCTGTAAGATCTAAATATCTCAGTTCTGGCATGTTCTGAATGATTCTGTCGATGCTCACTCGTTGAAAAAAATCTTCGTTCCTCATTGATTGTAACATGAGATATCTAAGGGTGGGAAACTCGTCGAAAAAATAAGGTTCTACAATAAGGGAGTTTTTGGACATGTCAAAAAGCTGAAGGTTAGTCAGTCCCATTATTCTTCCCGTGCCTCGAGTTACGCTGTTACCAACATAGTAAAAATGCGTAACATTAGGGGCCTCTCTTTCATTCTGGATAAAACGACAACTTTGGTTTCCGTTGTTGGAATCTCCCTGAACAGTGAACATAAATTTAATTGTGCGCAAAGAAGGGGGCATTCTGATAGTCCAAGTGCCGGAATTAGTTGGATAAGGAGGATTATCTGAATTTTTAAAGATATCTTGCTCACTGAGAGAACTAAGCTTAGCATTTACTTTGTATGGAGAAATTGCAATAGGTTTAAACCTTGAAGCAACTTCTTTCGAGGAGGATTCAATATTCTTTAAATCATTCTTCAAAGGCAAAGCTTGAAGAATCGCCCCATCATATGCCTTATTTTTAGAAATATCTTTACTTTCAGGGCTATGTAAATTACCCGGTTTATTTGATGTATTCGACACAGTCATAGATTGCTTGGGAGAAAAACCAAATGTAACTTGTAAAGGTGGAGGTCTTTTCACATTTTCTAGGATATCATCAATATCTAGATAAGGATGTGAAACTTTGTTTTCCGGGCTGGGAGATGTGACAATAACTTTTTCCAATTTCTCTAATCGCGACACTTCTAGCAATGGAAACATCCATCCGAGCCAGCCCATCATGTTATTTGAGAAATCCAATAACTTTAAGTTGTGTCGCCACTGCGGACTGGATATAACTCCAGGTGCTATAGCGAAAATATTGCTGTCAACCCAGGAAAAATAGGAAAGATTTAACTGACTTAGGTATCTAACTGTACTTGGTAATAGGACCCCGTCTTGAAATGTGGCATTAGGACTGTAAAACGTTCTCGTATAATGCGTTGTCTCAAGGTATAATGTATGCAATGAAGAGTTAATAAAATGTTTAAATTTTCTGGCTAAATTTTCGTTCCCTATTTTGCAGTTAATAACTCTGAGAACCTCAAGTCTGCTTAGATTCTGGAAAGCATCATCACTGAACTGTTTTTGTGAAGTATCCTGATCAATTTCTTCTGGATCAAATTTCAATCGATTAAAATTAATCAAATTTAGTATGGTCTAAAGATGTGACGTCATCTCTGAGTTCATTGTTTTCTAAATTTAAATTTTGTAGATGGCCAAGACCTTGAAAGGTATCGATCTGGAAAACATAAAACATAAAATACGTAGCTAAAAGGTAAGAGATACAAAATACATATTCAGACATCGTTTATGATCTTTTGTTTTATTTGTGCTTCCAACGTATTTTTATTGGTTCCCCGTCAAAATAGCGCGGACAAAATAGCGCCGACAAAATAGCGCAGAAAAAATATATTCTAGTCATTTTGAAAGAAATACTTTAGATTTCGTAAAATAACAATAGAGTCAATAATTTTTTTTTCGTTTAAGGTTGTAATTTTCAGTCATTTTGCAGGAAACATTTGTTTTCATACACTGGCAATATAGCTTCAAGTCGTCTGTTTAGTTGGAGGTACTTTGTTTTGCTTGCTGCTTTACTTCTTTCTTTAGCATTGTACCTCAGAATCTTGTTCTCAGTGTTCTCCTGTTCTCTGAGGAAGTGAGAGATTAACTTGTACACATTAGGGTGATGACCGTCAACAGACAGTTAAAATGCATGGTGCGATCCCTACACTGAATTGTTTGTTCGTGGTAGATTGTCCTGTACACGATCTTAATATTGAAAAAATAGTGACATCAACAAAAATGCTGCCCAGGACATTAAATTACTATTAATCCGGTAATTTTATACGCATCATATATAAGTCTGCGCTATTTTGTCTTGCGCTATAATGTCGGGAAATTTAGCGCTATTTTGTCGGCGCTAATTTGTCCGCGCTATTTTGACGGGTCACCATTTTTATTATGTTGTGTTTTACATTTAGTTAGTGTACACTTCAATAAAAACACAATATATAATTTACATAATGTCACATTCGATGAGATGACAACTCAACAAAGGCCTATATCTCATTTTTCTAGATTTTTAAAACAAAGAGTCCTTGAAAAGAAATGTATATATGGACTATAAATAAATGTTGACACTTGTAATTCTTTTTGAGGAAAAAAAATTCTTATCTTATTCATTACTAATATTTTACGCTTTTGTAATTGTTTGCAGATGTTATGTTAGTGCAAGTGGCAGTGCTATTTAAAGTTATTTAAATGTTCTAGAAATGGTACAGGCAATTAAATGATGAAAGCATTACCAACCATGAAATAAAGGAAATAAAGGTAGTATGTAATTCTTAATTTCTAGTCTTCTAATGTATAGTGTATTCGTTTAATGTTGCTATAACTCAGCGGCTACCGCTTAAGGTGCTGACTAGCGCCCTGTTTAACACGAGCGATACATGAAATTAAAAGACAATGAAGAAGGTTTTTAGACTTAAGTGATCAACAAGAGAGAGGAGTTTGAGATGTCTTGATCTAAATATCAGTGGCCTTCTTAACGTTGGCAAAAAGTGTAGAAAATCCCATCTCGTAAAAAAAAAAAGGTTTGAGGAAAAAAAATATCTTTCTCTATGTAAGGGTAAATGGATTGATACCTATAACCATATTTTGTTTTATAGAGTCTCTCTTTTAAAGAACATTAATAGTTTTATGAAACCAAACACATAAATAAATAAGGCGGCATTTTTTTTTTGTTTCAGACGCGATTGTTTGAAAGAAGGGTTAATGAGAATAGTTACGAAAAACATTTTTCGAGGGTTAAAAAAGTGTTTTCTAGCAGAGATAGAGGAACTGTGTTTTGAAAAAAAAAAAAGAATCCTATTGACGTTGTCAAACTTTTTTGACAATACAAGGCGAGAGAAAGATAGAAGTAGATACCTCCAATCAAAAATATAACAGACAAACCAGTTTTCGAAATGTTTTTATTGCCTCTTAGGAGTCTATCGACATATCAGATACCGCTAAAAATCTTAGTATTTATTTGCGTTTAAAAAACTGCAGTTTGTAAATCATATAAGTTAGTAGATATGAGTTGCATGTGTCCACCAGTAGCAAAGTCCTGTCAAAGTAGTTTCAACAATCACAATGGATCTTTCTCTTGCTTTTGAGAATACACTAGTGGTGATGGTGCAACAAGTATGTCTGACAGCTACAGTTATAAGAAAAGATCTTTAATTAAATCGAAGCTAGCCCCTTTCTTCATTGGATTATTTATCAACAAAATATATGTGTAAGGTGTTCAGTTTAGATCATGTGATGACGATCTTGTTCAGATTGAACAAAGTTTATAGTTTCAAAAATCCATCTGCGGTGAAATGTGTCGAGTACAAATCAGAGTTGCTATTGAAATTGATTGACTTAAAAAGCTAAGCATCCTTGCTTGAAGAATTTCAAATGAGTTAGTGGATTTTTACTTTGTGTAGCTTGCAGAAACATTTCTAAAACTCTTAAAACAAGCTCTAACGATGATAAGAATGATTACTTATTTGTGAGAAAAATAAATTCAGTAATGGATCGGGTGACACCCATATTATCTTATCCTCTCACAGACTAATATATCGAATTCTTGATTCAAGGTTCCAACCCCGTATCTCATCTATAAAGCCGGATATTTAAAGGTTGGTGTAGGATACACTTTCATGAATCATTGTAAATATTAGATCCACTGGTTTCTAATACAAATGGTTCATTAAGTATTTCCTCTTTTTTTTTTTTTTTTTTTACTGTTTTGTTGATGTGGCCCGCGAGACAATTGTCGGAAATTAAAGTGGCCGCCGACCGAATAAGGTTGAGCATCACTTGTCTAGAGGTTTAGCGCTACTCCCTGCCGTTAGCTTTCTCAGTATGCTGTAATCCTATCATTTATCTGGACCAGTTGGAAAAAATGGTGGGAAGGGGGATGAATATTTGATATAAGCTTTGTAAAGCAAGAACTGAACCATTTCCACATGATCTGCCTCATAAAAATACTGAATCTTAAATGTAAGACAAAATACATAGAGGTCCTCCAAAGAGCGGGCCATACAATCCTAATGGAGTGAACAGACATAGAGGTCCTCCAAAGAGCGGACCATACGATCCTAATGGATTGAACAGAACACGTCTGCAGAACGGACGACTCCCACATCCCACATGTTTGTAATGACTATATCATTATAAATACAATAATTTACCAAATGAAAATGTACTATATCTTCGATATAAACTAGACTTGTACATTAACTCAAAAATTTTACCTCAATTTGATGAACATTCGAAGATTGAATGCTAAGTTGCCGGAGAGCTGTCAAGGATTGAAAAGAGCCATTGGTCAATATAGTCAGATTATTTCTGTCTAGCAACAACACTTGTGTAGTCACTGGCACACACCGAAGGTCCACAAATGTCCAGTTTAAGTAGGAGCAGTTGGCTACCAGTACATCATTCTCAGAGTAAATTGAACAGTTCAGTGCAGCACTTTCCTTGCCTGATAGTAGTGATAGTGTTGCAACGTTTGATGAAGTATTTACCGAGTGTAGTCCAAAGCACGTTATGACTAAGAAAAGCTTCCCAAAGAAATTCAACACACTGTCGGGCATTTTATCCACAAGCTAAACTGTACAAAGAAAAAAACGTTTATAATTAATATATTTCTATTTTTTTATTTACTTTTTACTTTATAAAGTCACAGTAATTCGCTTTTTTCTACTTTAAAAATCGAAGTTCAAACTGTAAGTGTCCTGAATGCTAAATTTTTGTGTGTTTTATAAAAGAAGTCAAAATGACTCGGTAATTGAACCACGACAAAAAATGACTAAATAAAAAATTATAATAAAAAATAAATTACTAACAAATTTGCAAATTTACTTGTTTTTAGTTTGGCTTCTTGTTTACCTTTAAGAATATATCTGAAAAAAAAAACAGTAATTCAAAATTTATTTTTCCTTGACATTTGACCCACAGTATTTCAGATAAATAAGATATATTAGGTCAACCAAAATAACTTACAATAGTGTCTATTGGAACATGTATGTTGGAAGTTGATGGTGGAGGGGTAACACCCTGAGATACCGCACCAGCGAAACACAGACACAGCCTGGGAGGTTTCCTGTTGTTCTTAGGTGATCACTTAACGTTACTCCACTTTTCCAGAAGAGGTAGAAGAGTCTTATCAAAGACGAAGTGTTGTCCTGTTTTTTCTTAATGTGATAAATAACCCCAAATAATTTATAAAATCTTGTTACTTTGAACGATCAAGACAAGAATATGGCTTGAATATTCAATGTCCATGGGTGAATTCTATGTGGGCCGCATCTGAGTTTGCTTGATAACATAAACTCTCTTTGCGATCTTGCATGTTTTATGCTTTTTCTCTTAAGATCTTTTCTTGCATTCTTTTTTTTTCTTTGCCCAACGGGATTTTGATAAGGATTTCTCGCAAACATTGGAATAATTTCAAAGGTATGATACTTCGTTAAAAAAAAATCTAAAAGTCATGAATTAATTATGTAACAATCCAGAAAAAAATCTTTTTAAGAGATTAAAAAAGTAAAAGAAAGCTATTAGTAGAGATTATTGATTATTTTTAATTACTCGTTTCTAATAAGTTATTATGTCGCATTTTTTGATAATTATTTAATATGTTTTATTTAGCAATAATATAAGACTTGGCAGTCAAGGTATTCATAGTTCTATAATTTGTACAAGGAACTTCTGTGTCATATGCAGGGCCGGTCTTAGGCCACTGCAACCAATGCGGTCGCAGTGGGCCCCGGCTTTCGTAGGCCCCACGCTGATTCAGGGTGTAATTATTAAATTGCAAAATATATACGAAAAACTCGAACTTTCCTGAATTTACTAAAATCTCCTGAAAACTTTTAAAAATCTCTAGAAAAATAGACAAAATTGTCATTTGTTGGTGTCAATCATTGCGGAAAACGCCAATTCTACGCACGATAAAAGAAAAAAGACATTATCAGCTTTCATGTAATAAAATCTAATAATCGGGTGAATTTATACCTTAATCGGAAGTTCCAGTACTTTATATACTTTTATTGTCACTGGCATATAAATATGCCAGTGTTTACAAGGTTAGTAAAGTACAGATCGCAATTTATAACTTAGCAAAGTCAATTTTTTTTCTAGTACAAAATCTTAATTTTCACTTATTATCCTTATTCCCCCACATACTAGGCCCCGCCCGCGCTGTCAGTTTCGCATAGGGCCCCGCAATTGCTAGGACCGGCCCTGGTCATATGTACTTATACTTTGATGGTTACATTTTTCGGATTTCCTTAATTAATCTTAATGAAAAATATAGTTTACATTTTGTTTTCAATCTGTTTTATTTAAGTATTTAGGGCTTTTGCGGACATTGCGTTACTTTGAGAGATTTAAGTGATTTTGTGGATAGCACAACTCTCAAGTTCGTGCCAGGGGCACTAACAGTAGAACAGTAGAAGTATTTATACACACGATGTAATAAAGAAATTATTTTTAATACTTTGGTATCTTCACACCTTATAAACTGCAGACGTTCCTCTAAAAGATAAGGTAATGTCGTCCTATGTGTATCTATCTATGTGATAATCTAGCTGTGCAAGTTAAGTGCAAGTTAAGTTGAGACTTCAACTCTGCTATGATTTTCTTGGTTTATTCAGGAAAACAGTTCCATGAGATAATAAGATTAAAATAAAATTAAATCGAAGTTTTTTAAATTAAAATCATTTTGTGATAACAGTTTTGTTTCAATATTTGTTTTACAAAATTAACTACAAACTTATAAATGTTATTCATCATAATGTTTTGGTGCATTCGTTTAAAATAACTCTACCTGTCTACTAATCTTTTTTGCCCACCTTAAAAATATCAAGTTTTATTGATTTCAAAAGGAAATATTTAATAAATACAAATATATCAAATTAGTTTTTGATTCATAATAGAAAGACCAATGAAAGATGTAGTACATAGAAAGTGTCTCACACTAAAGTTACCTTGTCGTAGCAAGCCCGAAAAAAAACCATTCACAATTTAAATCGGCGCTAAAGAAATAATCTCCACTAAGTTATATACTACAAACCAAGTGTAATCATAGATTTAAACGATCACAATAGTTTAGTAAAACAATAACAATCATTTAAATAAAATAATTACGTTCAGTCAGTACGAGTATCTCCAAAAAAATCGACAACTAAATCAAAGTACCACAAAATCATTATTTTCAAATTTCATTTTGAATTCCAACGTAACAGGAGAAATGAAAATGAGTAAACAGAAATGTATCCTTTTAAACACAATCAGTCACAATATTAAATGTTCTAAAGAGTATTGTGTATATGGGGGTGGTAAGAATAAAATTCCATCATTCAAACTTTATACCTTTATGTAATATAAAAAAGAGGCGAGAGAAGGAAGAAGAGATATGGAGAAGAGAGGAAGTAAAATACGAGAAGAGAAACAAAAACGTAACCAAAAAAAAATATGAAGATAGAGTGTCAGATGTGTAAAACGAGTGTGGAATGTACTGCTGAGATTTATCATGCGTATAATTATCTAACCTTATCCTTCATTTCTTTTTATCTCCCCTGCCCTCAAGTATAAAAAAAAAAACCTGTCTTAAACCCCACATTTCCTAACTTCATGGCTCTCACAGTATAGAGACAATCGGCTTTTGATAGAGCGACGAAATCTATTTTCATAATCAGATAATCTAGCCAGCCAGTTATCTACAAAGCTTCATTCTTTAACGTTAGATGGGATGAGACGGCCTTCAATGAGACCAGACAGAGCGGTATTTTTATCCTTGACGATTCAATGCTAGTCGCCATCGGGTTGTCTGTCTGATTAACTCTCTTTATCTATAGTGTCTGCCAAACAAATTTTTAAAGGCCAATCATAAGCGGCCTTTCAATAAAGTCATTAAATTTTCTTATTGATCCAATCAGGCTGTTCGGAAACTTTCTAACCGACTAAAACTCAATTGAATAAAAATGGCCGTCAAATCTTTCTTAAATTCAATACTTATACTCTCAGAAGAAGGTATCATTCATATTTCAACATTTTAAAATTCATTCTTATATATTTTTGTTGTCAAATATACAATGTTTTCAATTTTTGTCAAATTAGATAACCAGATTTACATTTCTATATTTAGACATAAAAGATTATTTTTTTTTTTAGTTTTATAGTTATTAGATTTAGCCTAATTTTTCTACATATATCTAAATCTATAACTACTCTACGTTTATAATTAACCTACTCATCCCACTCTGGCTAGATATAGATCAAACAATATAAGAATAGATATAAAAATGTAATTTAACCTTATGTCATATTCTTCTTCTCATTTTTTTTTGTTGATATTTCATTAAAATTTTAGTTTAAATTCAACCTAAAGCAATGAATTTGAAAAGCATAAAATGAAGTATAACTTTTCCAAATTTGAAGTTGGTATCTATCATGTTTACACTGTTATGGCGAGTTAGTGTCACACAAATTCTTTTTTAGGTCATTTCTTATTGTCCACTTTCATACACATAAAAATACCATAACCTCTTTCCTATATGACATAGAAAGAAAAAAAAATGGCGTCATTAATATAATTGCTTTTGTTATCGGCCCCCGAAAGGGGAAAATACGCTATTAGTTTTGTGTGGCCTGTCTGTCCTTCTGTCTGTCCGTCCATCACTTATGCAAGCAGTTTTCAAAAGAGAAAAACCCTATTACAAAGTAGACCTATTTTAAGACAATTAAAATTGTGATGAAATGTATTATGTAACACGTTTTCTTTTTGTTTCAAATTTGAGTATAAACTATCTTAGTAACAAATTCCTGTGGACTTTAAATAGGGGAGGCGATCATTTACCTTATATGGAACACAATCTGCAAACGGTTGTAGATGTTATTGTCAAAATTTTTTCTTCATATTTTAATTGATAAGGTATATAACTTATGTTGTACAAAGTACTATATTTACACATAAACAATGTTTATTAATTTTTAAAGAGAAAAAAATATATCTAGTATACATTATAATTTAAGATAATTTATAAGTTATAAACAGCATTTTCTTGCACGATTTATACTATACAAATAGTATGTCTTACACTATTAACTTTCACATATCCTTTAATCTGCTGGACCGCTGGGGCAGTACATAAGATCTGTCATCCTTTTTTCTTCATTCTTATCTGTCATTTGTCTTTGATATAATTTCATTCGGATGTTGTTGTTTTTTTCTGAAAATATTGAAGCCTGCCTGGGTGGACTACTTCGGGGGCCGATCTTGAATTTGTGTTTCCACCCAAACTGTCTTTGTAACCTTGTTTTACATTAAATTCAAAATGTTGTCGAAGTACCTAAAAAAGATCTGTATGTCTATGTCTAGATTTTTATGTTTTGTTTATTGTTTAATGTCATGTTCAATTTTTAGTTTAGAGATCTAGTCCTATGTTTTTTTACAAACATTTTAATGTAGTCTTTATAACATCAAGATCTAAATCTAAATGCTAATATAGAATATAGACTTACATTAAGATCTACATTTTTACCTATAATTTATTACCATTGATTATATGAAGGTTATATTAAGACTGAAAGGTTACAATAGTATTCATTTAGAAAGAGTAGGCCTACTTTGGATTTATCCAAACATACATCTATCATCATCTACATATAATGGATAACATATTATTACGAATCTCACTATCCAAGCTCTCTGCAAACTGCACCATACACCACCAACTTAAATAACTTGGCAACTCAGGTCTCCAAGGTAACGTTAAAACTTAATGTCCAATAAATAACAGCCAATATTGTACATTTGGCAATACGTAACACATACTGTACAAATACTTATTCGTTAACATCGTACCGACGTATCAACTCTTGCATTGGCCTCTCTGTCTCGCTCCGGGCTTGCACTGGGTTCAACAGTTGAGGACTGACTTCACACAATGGTCTCGTTGTGTCGGACTCGATCACAGATCAAGATAAGAAGCCGTTCCTCTTTACTGTAATTGTACTTCGCACTGAACGGTCGTAGTGCTCCTTACAGAACCACACCGCTGAACTGTGCTGTAGTCGACCAGACTGTATTGACCGGGCTGTAGTGGACCTTCTGTCGTGAACCGTCTTGACTGCGACACCTCCGCTCTTTATATAGGGTCCCAGATGGTCTTCTCGAATTGGACGGAACATTACTCGACGTTTCTAGTTTAGTGACATGATTACATCCCTCGTGAAGCTTCTGAGCTCTGTTCACGACGCCGATCCTTCCCGAATCGTCATGTTAACACTTGTCTCTGCTGACCGTCGTAACTCGTCACACTTGATCGCTCGTCTAGCGCTGGTCTGGATCGATTTGCGTCGGCTGTCTACACTACCCCCATCTGTGCCACTACCAGGTTTATAACAATATACATTTCTTATCACTCCTTTAACATCTATGTTTAATTCTTTATGCATTGTTTATTATTAAAATCTATATATAATATTAAAGGCCCTGTTACAGAATGGTAGTTTGTATCTATATCTGAATTTCGTATATTTAGATTAACTTCGTCATAAAGAAATAATCCCTAGTGATAAACATTTTATAGACTTATAAAAACGAATGAACCAAAACCTTAGGTGCTAATTTTTTTCTTTACCAATGTCATGCATATTTCCTTCTGTCGGAAGACATATGTCGAAAACCGCTGGATAGTCTAAGAGCTGTGCCAAAGGCTCTTCGAGCTCTAAGTTTGAAAAAAAAACCTGTCTGAATACGTCCGAGAACAAATATCTAACAGTGGACCACAGGTCTGTCTGTGGATTACCCGAGTCAATGCCTATAGGACATTGCTGTTTCCAATACCACTGGCACTCCGGACGCATTGACTAGAAATCATGACCGAAGGCCAAGTAATACCGGGGCCACCGGCATTTTCCTTCGTTATACCACGTTAACAATGTGTGAGACACGCCAATATTGTAACGTTCCCTTGAGGAACGGCGCATGGATTCGTGACAGGGTCTTGGAAGCTTTCTTTCAAACTCCCTAACCGTGCAAGAGGCAGACTGTCGTCCGCCCGTGGGCAACCCCACCGGAGTCCTGTTTGTTACTTTTTAGCCTAGCCACTTCCTCTGGTAGCCGTTTTCACGCAAGCGCCACGTTGAGGCAAAGTAACGTGCCCGCGATGTCGAAAACCTCATTAGACGCTCGGTCACACGCTCGTTAAATGGTCGAGTCCCAATTTGGCATCGGATTTCTTCTATGTGACCTGATCTCTGTAACTGGATAAAACCTGTCTAAACCATTTGACGTTTGCCACATTCAGTCTTTTATCGATTTGACAGAAGTATTATGTGTATCGCATATAATAGGTTGCTGTTTGGATGACGGTTGTATTACATAGGTTTATTTTTGTCTCAAGCCTAATAACTTGGCTTCTCCAAACTGCAGCAGCCTTTGTACATATTTTCCCTGCTTTTCTATTCGACACTCTACTTTATTGTAGGCACGCCATCATTTGCTAGGTATGTTCAATATACAACTCTTCAAGTTGTGACTAGCCATCACTTTCGTGCAAAATTTAGTTTTATCTAAGCAATTTTAGGTACGCGTCTATCTAGGATTGATAAATACATTTGTCACGGATGAAAGTGTGTATGAATGCATAATCTATTTTTACATATGCGCGAATGACCGGAAGTGTGTTAGTTGTCAGAGAGAGTCCAGCTTGTTGTGAGATGCCGTAAAGTTATTAAAGTTTCTATGTGTTATCAAGTGTTACTTGTTTATTTCACAAATAACAGCTGAACCAGGGGCACCTTGACATAGCGAGACCTAAGGTAGTTTCTAGCGAGTTAGCAATAATAAAGAGAGCTGTGATAACAATACATTTTTAAAGTAAAACGAAACGATGTGGCCCAAAAAGTTGAAATCTATTTATTACAAATCAACCATGATCAAGTCACAGAATTATCCCAATCTTCAAAGAAAGTAATAGTATTGCTCATATTTAGCAGTCCACGATTATTAATAAAGCTTATAGCGCCCATTATAAGGGGAATTTTTACAATACCTGTAATAATGTCGTACATTTGTTGTGGGGAAAGCCTGGACTTCATGGTGGACACGTTTCTCAAAAGCAACTCAAACCTTTTTTTCTACGAAATTGGAAATAGTTGGGAAAAGAATTACTACCTCGTTGACCACACTGGGAAACTCTGATGTAATCGTTATAACGTTTTAAGTATACTATTTTAAAAAAAAGTTCTTCCTATTAAGTTGTTAGTGCCATAACTCTGAAACGATTAGAGGAACTCTTCTTGGTTTTACATTGTCATGACATTAATATTAAAACGAAGGCTTATAGATGTTATTGTATTCACTAAATAACTATTTATTTCTTTATTATCATTATTTGATTTCATTATAAATACTAATTTAACCAAGCTATCAGTATGTACACAATTGGCAAACTTCAAGATTAGCGTCCACTATAATGGATAGTTTGACATTCTCGCTTTCTTAAGTGACTTAGGGGACTAAAATTTGAAATTAGCATGTTTATTTTGGTTCAAAATATGTCTGTTTGCCAAATTTGAACTTTCGAGAACAGTTGTATTATTTGTTCATGCACTAAAGGTGGGATCCTAAGGATTGAGCACTCCAGTAGTATGTGTGCTAAATAAAAAAAATATGAGACCCTTAGAAACTTTATTGTGGGGTCTCCGATTTTCTTTCGATGAATTCAATAAAATACAATTAGAGACCCTTTTTATAAATTTTACAAGCAGATAAAGTTTCGATCATGTTTCTAAGATTTTCAATAAGCGTTAAAGCATATAGCATCAAGCAATTTCAAACGTGATAATAATGTCTTTTAAATTTCAGCTTAATAAGACATTAGAGCGAAGATTTTCTATAATAACAAAATATTAACACATTTGCAAAGATTTTAAGGTTATTGTTGACTAGATCAAATATTGAAGAAAATAAGGAATGTTTAGTTTCTTAACTGTATCTCTTCGTAATTATTTTTAAGAAATTATTCCTTTTTCTCATTTATATTTCACTGGCCTCTTAGGGTTAAACTTCAGTAACTTTTTTTATCAGAAAATGCTATAATTGGTAAAGATAAATGAATGCCATATTATGTAAAACCAATTAAAGTTTATGAACCCAAAAAATTAAGCTAATTTAATGGGATTAAATTAACGACAGTGTCGTCAAAAGAGAAAAGATAGAGTTAGAACTAAATTTTGGTCATTGCCCACGTAACTGGCTATGTGTAAGAAATTATTTAAAGACTAATATTATCATCATGTTCATTCTATATCCCTTAGACAGTGTTTAATTTCTTGTCTCTGTACGTAGTCCAGGGGAGCAGACAGATCAGAGATGACAATGATTCGTGAGTCTTCCAGGACATCATACAAGGAGCCTGGGATGTTGTACAGCTGAGTTTGTTGGACCAATAGGACAACACGTTTTTCATTGGCTGGGCTCATGGAATGACTGGCAAACTGAAATGAGAATTATATAGATGACAGATTGGCATATTAAGTTACTTCATAACAATCTGATTGACAAAAGTATAGAATATATAGACTGCTAATATAGAATATATACATATTGATCTTAAAAACAACAATTAAAACAAATAATACAATTGCCGTGACAGAGAAAGTTTTAAGTGTATAAGTGATTGCTATAAATTACGACCACAAATGCAAAGCTAGGAGTCTATCGAGCTGTTATCTTCCCTTCGTTGCTCTATGCTTCAGAAACGTGGACAGTGTAAAGAAAACATGCAAAGAAACTGAATCTGAAACTGAAAATACTGATTGTTAAATTGCAGGACAAAATACAAGATACTGAAGTCCTGCAAAACATCCACACAAACTTGATGCAGACCCAGCTGCGATGGCCAAGACACTTCTGCAAAATGGAAGATCACCGCATCCCTAAACGACTTTTGTATGCCAGTTAATGGAAGGAAATCTCTCACAAGGTGGAAAAAGTAAAGGATTTAGGGAAACCCTCTATGCTTCTCTGAAAGTGTTCATGCATTGAACCAGCCACCTTGGATTCAGAACCACATGACAAAGCATCATGACGTAGCGCTGTGAAAACTTGTCCACAAATGGTTGTGGACAAGAGAATGACGCTAATGTAAGAAAGCGTACCAGAAAAAAAAAACAAGGTCAATGACACTAGCTCCAGCTGGAATATTCTGCCCAGTGTGCAGCAAAACATTTTAGGCTCACATTGGTCTCATCAGCCACATGAGGAAGCACAAAACCCCAGTGTAAAGCCCTCATCCCCCCCCCAGGTTAAAAGGGGTTATCATCGAACCACTATGGAAGAATTATATATTAATTACAAATACATCAAATATTTAGGAAATAAACCTGACGAAATATAATAAAAATTTTGTTTATGTATTGTTGGGCTTTTGTAAATATTTCTTTCTAGTATTATTGTATCTCGACGATATTTAATCTGTGACTGATAGGCAAAATGTGCGTGTGCGTGCGTGTGTGGGTGTGGGTGTAGGTGGGGAGGTTCAGATTTGTTAAAGGGTTGTGTTTCTATCATACTTTTCAATTTTAAAGAATTTAAATTATGCTAAGAGGACTAATGGAGAATGTGTGTGAGTGCTAATAGGAAGATTTCGTTCCGAAAACTGAACTCAAATCATTTAGAGTTTAAAAATTAGAAATGCTAGTGGCGCATTAATCTCACTTTGGATCTTTTGAAAGTTCTTTCTCTGCACATTTAGACTGCTAACAGAGCAAATATTCCGGATAACACCATGTTTAAGTAACATTAGTTATAAGAAATAAATACAGTTGTATACTGACCACAACACACCTGATCATATTATGTAAAGGCCATCTGATTCTGTGGCCTACGGTTAACGAGTGTGTCATGTGGCCAGCACAACGATCAACCGCTTTTACTTTTCCCCAAATAATGTCAGGTACTCATAAAAGCTGGGTGGACTCAGAGGCGCCCAGGGATCCCGAAATAAAAATCCCAGTCATCACAAGGATTCGACCTTGGGACCCCCGATTCAGAAGGGAAGCGCTTTACCGCTTAGCCACAGCACCTCCTATGTTTCTGTTAGTCCTAGTAAAATGTTACAGAAATGAGAACGATTAAATGAAATGTAAGCTTAGACGTCACTAACATCTTGTAACAATTAAAAACAACATTGAACAAGGTTACAAAGACAGTTTGTGTGGAAACACAAACTTCAAATCGGCCCCCGAAGTGGTCCACCCTGGAAGGTTTCAATATTTTCAGAAAGAACATCCGAATGAAATTATATCAAACACAAATGACAGATAAGAATGTAGATAGAATGTTGACAGATCTTATGCAGTGCCCCAGCAATTATGAGGCCTCTTTTCTTTTCCTCTTTTTGTGTTGGTTACTTAGATGGTAAATACTCATAAGTTGGAAAACAAAAAAAAA
>JADKLZ010000166.1:24137489-24156150 GCA_021533235.1 Biomphalaria straminea
AGTAGGAGAGCTGACCTGGTCTGAGTAGGGTGTTTTTATATTATTGTGTTGTATTGCCTAAATCTTGAGATTGTATTTCTACTGCTGTGTCCTATTTTGGGGTAATACTATATTGTAGCCTTGTAGCCTATAAGTACTCATTTATCAATCAGTTACTAATCATTTATTTACTCTATTCTAAGCGCCCTGTAATGTATTTTATATTGATGATCTATGTATGCCATGTCACCTGTGGAGATCATTGTTAATGTAAATAAATGTTCTGAGCCATACTCCTTTGTTGAGTGATGTTTTACATATATACTAGTTGTACCTGTTAACAGTCTGCAGGCGAGCTTCATACCCCTAAGACAACGAGCCTACTCAGGACCCAACCAGAGTCCGTTACACTAAGGATGCAATGTCATCTGTCATTTGATTATTTTCTAGGTTTAAATTTTGTAGTTGTCTGAGACCTAAAAAGGTATCGATCTGAAAAACAGAAATATATATTATTCGAGATGAACATCTTTATGGATTAACTAGCAAACATTTGTAGCGTTTTGGTCTTTAGACATCAAAGTATAGGAAGTGTTAAGTAGAATTGTGCTTAAGAAGTTTTTGGTGTGTTTACTTAGTACATTAAGGCAACATAGAAAACCTTCTCCCCTATATTCTCATCCTTCCCGATCCACAAATGAGAAAGGAACATAGAGCTTGCTATATTACAAAAAAAAACAACTAATAATATGAACTCCCTTTTAATTGATGTTCAAATGTTTCTAGGCTTAATTTATGGTTTTGTATACCTAAAATATAAGAACACCAAAGAAATAAACTACATCAAAACTTTACCTCAATTCTATGAACGTTTGAAGACTGAATACTAAGTTGCAGGAGAGATGTGAGCGTTTGAAAGGAGCCATTGGTCAAGGTGGTCAGATTATTTCTGTCCAGTAACAACACTTGTGTAGTCACTGGCACACATCGAAGGTCAACAAATGTCCAGTTCAGATTAGAGCAGTTGGCTACCACTGTCCTATTCACGGTTGACACTGAGCAGCAGTTGGACGCAAAGCTCCCTGAGTTTAGAGCGATGTACGTCATCACTGAACAAATCTTTATCCAGAAACGTAACTTTGGTTCAAGCATCTCCATGAAGTGACCAATACAAGTGTGGTCCAGATATTTCTTTAGTTCATCTCAGTAGTTGGCCGATTTCCTATTAGAGACCGATAAAACCTTTGATCGTCTGGGTTATACTTATACCAACGTTGTCCCTTGTAATGAACATAATGATAACAGAATCGAAAACCATGTCTGTATAGTATGGCTTTAATAAACTGAATGACAACACAATACACAGTTCGTGAACACATTCTTACGCACGAGTTACAAGCACATGTAAACATAGGATCGACAACAGAAACAGACTATAATTTCATAACATTCACCCCCAGTTCAAATTGTGCTTCTATCTATGGCCACCGTCAGTCGCGAAGCGACTATGGATCATCTCATGGAAATGAGATGAATGCCTGAGCATAAGCTGTGGTCGGAACCCCCAGTTCAAATTGTGCTTACTAGTATTAATAACAATAGCATAATAAAGTAAGCGTAGAATAACAACAGATATTCAAGTAATCAAACAATGTAGGATAGCATGACATACTGTAACATATTAATATGACATTATAGATCAAATATCTTAAAATATAACATGATAAATCAAATATCATATAAAAGTCAAGTAACAAAGTAAAATGAAGATATTGAATAAACAAATGTAATTCTGGAAACTAGTATTGACAAATTGAATGCCAACTTAAGAGTTATATTAAGCTGATGAGCTTTTACTCTTTGTAATTGGGCCTAGATCTCCTTACTCTAAGATTGTATCTAGGTATAGTTTCATCTGCTTGTGTTTCAGGCGGTCTGACTATGTCTTCGGTGGTGCTGGTGGTTTCTTCAACCATCGTAGAATCAGTAGGTTGATCCCTGTGAGGCGAGCTTTGGACGGGGCAGTCAATATCAAGCACTGTTCCACTCTGATTCTCATGTTCTATAACGTTTTGTTCCTCCCTAGGGGCTAACATTCGTAATGAGACTGTTTCCTCTCGACCGTTTCGTGTTCGGATAACAGCGTACTGAGGATTGCATGTTATTAAATCAACTTCCTCTGTTATGGGATCATATTTAGAAGATCTAACGTTCTTCTTCAGCAGGACAGGACCCGGACTGGTCAGCCATGTTGGCAGGGATGTCCCGGAACCACTTCTTCGGTTGAACCCAAGAAATCGTTCATGTGGTGTCCTGTTAGTTGCAGTGCATAGTAATGACCGGATGGACAGCAGAGCATCTTTTAGTACTAGTTCCCGTTTAGCTATGTCCAGTTCCTTAGAATGTAAAGCCAAAGTAATGGCTTTCCATAAAGTCGAGTTTAGCTTCTCTACTTGTCCGTTGCCTCTAGGACTGTAAGGTGTGGATCTACTGGTCGCGATTCCTCTCTCGTGGAGGAAATGCTGCACCTCAGTAGACATGAACGAAGTTCCCCTGTCAGTGTGGACGTACGCTGGAAATCTAGATAGGGCGAATTGTTCATTGAGACATTTAACAACTGTATATGAAGACATATCGGGACATGCAAATGCAAATGGGAATCTAGAGAATTCATCTATACTGGTAAGTAAATATCTATTTCTTGAAACAGTAGGGAGAGGTCCCTTGAAATCCATACTAATTCTTTCAAAAGGTTGGGTCGCTTTAATCAGTTCTCCGGTCGGCTGTCGAAAAAAACGGGGCTTCAGTTCTGCACAAGTTGGACATTGTTCTATCACAGTTCTGACGTCATCACAGGAAAATGGAAGATTTGTAGCCCTTACGTAGTGCAATAGTCGAGTAACGCCCGGATGGCAAAGACTAGTATGCAGTAATTTAAGGTCATTGCGAGTGATGGCAGATAGATAGTTTCTGGTAAATGTATCAGCTACAGTTTTCTGCTTGCCAGGGCGATAGATGACGTCATAGTGGAAACACGAGAGTTCTAGTTTCCACCTTTGGATTTTTTCATTTTTAATTTTTCCTTTGTTTGACCTGTTGTACATGACAGAAACAGATCGCTGATCCGTAACAAGTGTGAAAGTTTTACCAACTAAGAAATGTTTCCATTTTCTCAACGACTCAACAATGGCATATGCTTCTTTCTCAACTGAAGAATGTTTCCTTTCACTTCTTGTTAATGGGCGAGAGAAGAAAGCAACAGGCCGGCCATCTTGGTTGAGGGTAGCCGCAATGGCTATCTCAGAAGCATCCGTCTCAACAGTTAAGGGGCGATTCGGATCAATAGTATATATACAGCGGCACTTTCAAGTTCATTTTTCAAACTTTCAAATGTTCTTTTGACTTCTTCGGAGACAGGAAATTGTTGGTTTCTCGTTAACAGGCTTATTTTTGTTAAGAAGTTGGGTATCCACTGTGAGTAGTAAGCCAGAAGACCCACTACTCGTTTCTGTTCACGCATGTTCACTGGTAAGGGTAATTCCCTTAGAGCACGAAATCTCTCAGGATCCGGCTTAAGTTGTCCTTTGGAAATCTCGTATCCTAACAGTCTCACTTTAGTTGTGCTAATTTCACTTTTTGTTTCATTAAAAGTGATTCCATACTTTTGAGCACTATCGAGAAATCGCTGTAGATTTCGGTCGTGTGATTCTGAGTCCGTACCGCAGATGGTCACATTATCGACATAAGCAAAGGTGTCAGTGAGTCGCTCGTCTTCGATGATTTTGTCAATCGTACGCTGAAAACAGGCGACTCCATTCGTAACGCCAAACGGAATCCGACGGAATTGATACAGTTTCCCACAAGCTTCAAAGGCTGTGAACGGCCTTTCCTCTTCTTTTATGGGTATCTGGTGGTATGCACTTTTAAGGTCTAAAGTGCTATATACAGAGTATTGGGAAATCTTTTCCGCTAGTTCATCAATTCTGGGCATAGGGTAGGCGTCTAGTAGAGTGAACCGGTTTATGGTTTGACTGTAGTCTATGACCATTCTTTTCTTATGTCTAACATTTGTTGTGACTAAGACTTGTGCACGCCAGGGAGATTTAGATGGTTCAATAATTTCATCATTTATCAGTTGCTGAATTTCCTTCTCTATAAACCTTCGATCTGGAATTGAGTATCTTCGAGACCTTGAAGCCACTGGGGTACAGTTTGGTGACAGGTTACTAAATAGGCTAAGAGCCTCTACCCTGGCTGGTTGGGGAGTACTCAGGCACAACGATGGTTTCTGACCATCGAAAGGAATAAACAGGTTTTGGTGCAAACCAATAAAGTCAAGTCCAAGAATGACGTCAGAGCACAAATTGTCTAGTAGAGAAAGTTTAACTCCTTCGTATCGTTCATTGTTTAGACGTATGTTGGCGTAGATATGCCCTTGAGTGATTCGAGATAGATGCGTAGAAGCCATAAAGATTCTGTTGTCTGAGGAACATGTCTGCCATTTGTGCTTCTTAGCAATGTGCGTTGAAATATAGCTTTCACAACTCCCAGTGTCTACTAGGGCTTTCAATTGTACGTTGTTGATGATAATGGGTATCGTAGATTTGTTTAAACTCAGAGGCTGCACGGTAGCGATAGCCGAAACTGCTGAAGATTTCGATTTGCAAACTCTTTGAAAATGACCCTTTTTGAAGCACTGGTTGCATGTCGCTTCTTTTGCAGGACATTGAGAGCGGGGATGCTTAACCCTGCCGCAAAAGTAATGCATTTACATCATGTGTGTGTGAATTGCTTGCACTTTGAGGAATCGTAACATTTGGCACTGGTGAGGCCGAAGAATTAGTTTCCTGCTGTGATGACTCATATTGTAATGAGTGCTGATAAGCATGTTCTAGTAAGCGAGCCTCCTCGAAGGCGTCCTTTAAACTTAAAACAGTCTTTTCAAGTAGACGTTTTCGAATGTTGTTGGACACTAGTCCATTGATAAACGAGTCTCTAATAGCTTCTTCTCGGTGTTGTTCAGCAGTCACCGCTTTAAAGTTGCAATCTTTGGATAGAGTTCTTAATTTCTGCATGTAGGCGTCTATTGTTTGACCTTGCTCTTGCTTGCAAGTAGCTAACCTGTGCCTAGCAAACACCTCATTCTTAGGTTGAATGTAGATGCCATTTAGAGTCTGGATTGCTTCATCAAACGTCTCTTTATCAAGGATCATTTGATATACAGCAGGAGAGACATAGTTTATCAGTAGTTTCTTAATATCAAGATTGTCTACTGATATTACTGATATAAAATTTTTAAAAGTTTCATACCAGTGCTCCCAACGCTCTGCTGCTTGAGGTGCCGTGGGCTCGATGTCAAATTTCTCTGGACGAAATATCCTATCCATTTCGAAATTCTTGCAACTTCACAGTTCGCATTCAGTTTATTAAATTGTAATGAACATAATGATAACAGAATCGAAAACCATGTCTGTATAGTATGACTTTAATAAACTGAATGACAACACAACACACAGTTCGTGAACACATTCTTACGCACGAGTTACAAGCGCATGTAAACATAGGATCGACAACAGAAACAGACTATAATTTCATAACATCCCTTTCACTTTGATTCCAAAGACAATGGTTGCTTAAAAGTCTAAAAATGTCGATTAATATTGTCATGAAGCAAAGGAAATAAATAAAACGGAAATTATTACATTTAGCGTAAATATGACACTTTAAAATTATTTAATTAATATTACATTTTATTAATAACACTAAGATCAACTTTGAAACTTGTCTAGATGACACAATTTCAAGTATTTTCTTCCTATTATTTTTTATTTAGCTCGAGTATTTAATACTGCATTCCTCATTAATCTTCTGACTCGAAGACAATCCCTAGTATTATTATTAATTTTTAATAATAGAATATTTTTATTTATTAAATGCACAGTAATAATTTAAAATGAATTATTTGTAAGATGTTTCATAATTAAGTCAAATTCTAAAGCTATTTAAACTTATTTTTAAAAAAGAAAATATTTCAAGTCTACACAATTTCATCACAATAGTCGATTATCCCGAATTGGAAATCTCCACGCTGCTATCTACAATGTCTTGTACGAAATTTGTCTAGAATTCAATGATTTTTACTTGGAAATGCTGGTCCGAAATGTACACATTACATAACACAAATACTCTTTTTTTTTTCAACTTAGGTCATTGGTTTTACTCAAAGTGTTAAGTCAACCATGAAGCAACTGTAGCGAGAGGTAGTCGTGTTTTTTTCATGTTCCCTATCTTATGACATCTTACAATTGGTTTAAAATATCATCACACGCTTTTTTTTTCTACAATGTAAATCTGAAACTGGTTTGTTAATATGTTTTTGTTTTGTGTAGGAGTAGGAGCTTGAATAGGAGAGAGGGCGAAGACATGATTTTACAGTAACATGATTATGTTACAGTGAAGTAAAAAAAAAATGTCGCGGCCTGAAAAACCCATACGACATTGTCTATGACACGACAGTAGTAGCAACAGTAATGTCAAAGGAAAGGAGTACTTCTAAGTACTTAAACTATTTTCAAATCAAAAATAGCATAAGCGTTTGGCTAATTTTATCTGTTTCTTCCTTGTCATGGCAAGTTATCGTTAACAAGTTGAGACAAGTCTCCTGCAGCCCCTGTTAATTGTAAACAACCAGACCCAAAGGTAAAAGAGATTTGAATTGTTCTTTTCTTTATAAATATTGTTACGACGTGGGCTTAAATTGAAGAAAATAACTCACCGATTGTCAGGTCGCCGATATCCTTCTCAGATTACAGAAACACAATCCAACTTTGATCAATCAATATCCCCAGTAAATAGAAATAATGTCACTATCTCCAAATCCAATTTCAATACCCCGAATCACTACCACAATAGAAAAACAATCCTCAAAACCTCAGTCAAGAAATCCACACAAAAACAACAACTCATAACTAAAGTTTCTGAACACATTTACACACTAGTATCGTTAAGGTCATTTACGCTCCAAAGCATAAACAAAAATCACCGTACTTCGCACGTGGAAAAAATGGTTAGTCAGGGGGGAACAGGGTCACAACACTTCCCCCTCCCTACTCCTGTTCGTCCCGAACAGACGATGCTCTCCTCACAATACTGGTGCAACCGATCCAGGTACAAAACCTCGTCCCGGAACACCAAATCAGTCTGACCGAGCTCCTTTTCAATGTCTGGCACGAGGTCCCAAAACTCCAGCAACTCCAGCCTAACCTCACTGCACTTTTCCTCCGACAGATCCTCACCCTCATCTCCAAGTATCCTACCAACACGAAAATTACATGATGCGGCACTACCTAAAGGGACCACCGCATCACACAATGCAATAAGTTCCATTGGACAACAAGTGGCGATAACATTCTTCTTCTGAAGGTTGCAAGCTTGAGTGTCGAAATTCCTAACCCGAACAGGAATCCTTTGGTCGTTTCTATTAACAACCAGTATTCTCCTCAAAGGCAGTCTACTACGCGCTTCCTCTGACTGCTCTATAAGGCTTCCGATAGACACAGGAACATTATAGTCTATTGTGCCACATGTAATGGCTTCAGGCTGTGCGGGTATGCTGGTACCTTTCGTTATCAATACCCTCTTTATCTGTTCTCCATTGTCCTCCATGTCGTTCTCCAGCAACGGAATTTCAAGCTTTCCATACTGCACTGTGCCACCCCCAATGTTCAAGGTGAGTCCAAATAACTGCATGAAGTCTAGTCCCAGAATACACTCGTCGATAATATTGGCTACCAAAAATTCATGACTAAAATGTAGATTTGCAATCTCAATCTTTACAGTGATCTGCCCTAAAACTGGCAAAAGTTCTCCACTAGCAGTTTTTATAGAATAGCCACTTATTTCACGAATCACGTTATTCTCAATAAGACTAGGATGAATTATCGATCTTGATGCGCCAGTATCTAATAGAAATCTGCAGAAACGAGCTCCTATTTTCCCCTGTACTTTCAGACTTCTATTTGTTCCTAGCACGGTCACTGGGATGATAAGCCTAGGGCTTCCTGGGAATCTCGCTGCCTGTCTCCGCCCCAAGAGACCGGCAGAATTTAGTTTTCCTGGTTCTGAGATTGACTATCCAATCCATCTCTCTCTCTTGGTCGGCCTGCATATCCTCGAGTACAATTTCTCTGAATGTGGCCAGGGGCATTGCAATTCCAACAGCGAACGACCGGTCTGTTTTGTCTGGGCATTTGCTGAGACCATCGGTCATCTATAGTTTCCACTACTTGTCTGATCATATGCGTGAGGTCCTCCTCCTGAACATGCAGACCCCGACTGAAATGGGTCGTTTTCGATGAGTCTTTAGCTGCCTCAAAAGATAAGGCGTATATCAAAGCCTCACTTGCCTCTCTTTTTCCACTTAATCTGATAGCCTTCTTCAATTCGGGGTCACGTACACCATCAATAAATGCGTCCGTTATGAGCACGTGTAAGATCTCCTGGGTCAATGTTGGATAAGCCAGGCGTGCCAGTCGTTCAATATCCGCCATCAACTCCTGAAGTGTCTCTCCTGCTTTTTGCTGCCGAGTCTTTAATTGCACTCTATAAACCTCCTTCATGTGCTCGTCTCCAAATCGCAATTCCATTGTTCTAACAATGGCCTCGTAATCTTGCTGGTCGTTAACTACCTGTAACAATTCAGAGGCCTTCCCTCGTAGAGCTAACATTAATCCAGTAGCTTTTTCCTCGTTTGTACTCCAGTCGTTCACTTTAGCAGCCGCCTCAAATTGTCTTTTATAGACTGTCCACGAGACTGAACCATCAAAAATGGGTGGCTTGACTTTCCAAATTGCTTCGCTCCTTCCTGAATTTGTTTTTATGCGTTGCACCTTACCCAGCTCGACCTTCAATGCCTGGACCTCGTCGTTAAGGGCTTTAATCTTTTGCTCCATCTCTACAGTAAGCTGTGACTTCACAGCGGCTATTTCCTCCCTTAACGTACTTCTGAAATCCTCCAGATTAGTTTTTAGACCAGTAGCCATTGCTCGCATTGACCCTAGAAGTTCCTCTTTTATTTCACTCAACATTCTGCCGAGATCTACCTTCATTTCAAACTCGTAAGTGTCCGGGTCAAACCCGTCTTCTTTCAAGGCCTCTCTCAGCCGGCCAACGAGGGCTTCTTTGTTTCCTGACGCTAGGACGTCCCGCCTCTTTAACTCCTTACGGATTTCGTTAATCTGGAGCTCAGGTAGTCGTTTAGAAGTAGACATGTTGGTAAGTAGAGAAGGCGATATTCCGCTTCGACACCAGTTGTTACGACGTGGGCTTAAATTGAAGAAAATAACTCACCGATTGTCAGGTCGCCGATATCCTTCTCAGATTACAGAAACACAATCCAACTTTGATCAATCAATATCCCCAGTAAATAGAAATAATGTCACTATCTCCAAATCCAATTTCAATACCCCGAATCACTACCACAATAGAAAACAATCCTCAAAACCTCAGTCAAGAAATCCACACAAAAACAACAACTCATAACTAAAGTTTCTGAACACATTTACACACTAGTATCGTTAAGGTCATTTACGCTCCAAAGCACAAACAAAAATCACAGTACTTCGCACGTGGAAAAAATGGTTAGTCAGGGGGGAACAGGGTCACAACAATATATATACAAAAGTGCAAAATAAAAAAAAAAAACATACAAAAAGAAAGTGTAGCAATCAGTTTGGATCAGTCATGTAATAGATCTAGACCAAAATACGACCCGCGGGCCAAATCCGGCCCGCGACGTTGTATCATCCGGCCTCTGAAATGTCGGCACAAAGAGTAGACATTCCACCTCCAAAAAAAAAAGCTGACTTATGTATCTTTACCTACGTTAGGGCCCTCAATTTATCTTGGTACCATGACCTTTAGCATTAGTGTGTTTACCAGAAATAGAGAACGAATCTTAACTTTTTGTATGGAACATGATAATAAGCAACATGTTTGCTTTATCAAGACAGAATGGCTGTTTTAAAAAAGAACAACATTTAAACGTCACTATGAAACAAATATGACGGCATTCTTGGTTTGAGCCGCGGATATAAGATTGTTAAACTACGCTTAGAGATTGGAGGCTCAATGGAAATATTTGGTAAAAAAAAAAAGGGACAAAAAATGAGTCGGTTGTAAAGCCAACAACAAATGTTGCTTTTATTTTAAGGAGGTATATTAGACTATTTTGTGACGCGTTAAAAAATACTTTAAATAAAAAATGTAAGTACTACATTAACGGGTTTCTAATCAAATAGTTTCAAATTCAGGTAAATTTCATATATATATATATATTTTTTATTAATTTTTTTTCTGTAAATTTGTGTTCATATGGCCCGCGACACCAGTGTTAGAAATAAAAATGGCCTGCAGGTCGAATTAGGTTGGGCATCACTGATCTAGACTAATAAATCTGTACGATTAGAAATAGTTGTTTTTACTTATTGTTTTTGTTTAGCGCAAGATCAATTTTAAATTTAATTTTTTAAAGGGAAACCATCTGAATTTGAACTTGTGGATTTCCATCCTTCTCAGGATTCTCAAGCCAACTGTTACGAGCAGATGAGACTCTCACTCATACAAGACCAAACTCATATATGATAGATTATGAAGACACTAATGTTGATTCACAATTACTAATATATCAATGATAACTCCAATTACATACTCCATTTTCAAATTCCATCTTCTCTGACCCTTTCAACACGCGATCGCACCATTTCACATTTACACCAACATGCGCACGTAACACCAACACGGTAACCACTGTGCTAGCAAAGAGTCCATTATTTCAAGTCTGCCTTCACTAAGCCGTACACGACGACCTATAAAAAAGACTAATTCAATTTATACCACCACTTCAGTCAATTGCTATTTCCTTCCGTTGTTCGAGATACCTAGCAATAAACAATAATTACCAATAGTTAATTAGCTAATTGGTTAGTATTTAAAAATCGATTTTTAAGTTGTACGGAAGAGGAATATTGAACAAAATGTAAGCTTGATCCGACATTTGGTGTGGGAGGAATGACGTATATAAACTTTTTTTCCACAAAAGCTGGGACATCTTTTTTTATTAACTAGTCCAAAACCCCACCGATCCGTTCCCTAACGGAGGCCATACAGGGGGTGATGGACCCTCGCACGGGTTCGGTGGGACAGTATAGGCATATGAAGGCCCCTCCTGGGCTCGGCATCCGACCTCGCATGGGCTCATGCGGGCTCAAGGAGCCGTGTCCTACGACCAAACAGGTGTGATTATTTTATCACCTAGTTGCAGGGGGACTTTAGACAGAGATGTCGGTGAAGAGCCAATCTCTCATCCTGGCCATGAGATAAAAGACTTTCTCTGGTCACATTGTTCATTAAAAGGACGAAGTCTCGAACCTTTTTGGACATCTGACAAGGACTTACATGATGATCCTCAAAATTTTCCTAAATTTTAATTTATTAATTTATTAGGGTTTACTGGGCGTTAGGGTTAGGGTTTGGAACCCCCCCCCCCCCACTCTATAGTTCTGGATCCGCTAGTGCTCTGTTGTGATATCTTCAAGATGATCAATCCACTGGGCTAACCCCAGCTGCTAGCTTTTATTCGATTCATAAAGAATGAAAAATACAGAGCAGGAATTCATAGAAGATGACAATATAATTGTTTGCAAAATATATTATTTAAAAGCTACACATATTTACTTTTTTTAACATTGAAATAAAATATCCATTGAATGTTTGTACCCATTGCAAATTGAAATTACTATTTTTCGACAGAAAACGTAATGATAACATTTATAATTAAAAAGTCTCAATAAAAATTATGAGACAAAGAATAAAGTATAAATACTGTTATAGAGGACAGTTTCACATTTTTTTTTTATTTAGCATTTTTTAAAAATGTTCAACCATCTTTATTTTTGGAGTATATAGTACGAGATATTTGGCCAATTTGATGTCAAATGTTTTGAAAACTGTTTTCATGTAATAATATAGGTATAGATCTAGTATTTATTAAAATTATTATTAAAATATTATTTGTAAAAATTATCTAATCAAAGTCTTTTTTTATTTTATATTGAATTATATAAATTATATAATAAAATATGAAATATAAGATTTATTTATTAACAGGTCATCATGAACAATAGATATCAGAAAATGGAGAAACTAATCTACTTACATATCTGTCAGACTGTAACAAGAATCCAGGTCATAATAACTTTATACCTGTTGATAGATTCAGTTTGGAACATCTACCTCAAGGTTACCGAAAGAATGATATGTATGAGCTTATTAAATCTGTAGCTGACCTGACTGTGAAAGTGAGTGTCACGATGACCAGTCCACGAAGACAGGAGTTTTGGCCAAACACAAATATTCCATATTTTTTATACAACATGAGAGGATGTCAACATTTATGAACCGTAAGTGGGATCATAATTGACGTAAAGAAAGGAAATAACGGATCATGCAGATGTTACAAATGCCTAGATTCAGACACACACACTATAGATTGGTGGAGCATAGAAGTACAGACAGCTGGCAGTTTACTTTTTAATGACATCGAGGCCAGTCATACGAGCATAAGATTGTTTTATGATACAGAAAATTGTGAAGAGATCGTTTTAGAACAGGACGACTTCACTTTGTGTAAAAGACTAACTGAGAGGAGTCGTTTAATTACATCTGTGACATGTGATAGATATGTTGTCTACAAAATTGCCAAAATGATCGATCAATATAATCATTTGTTTTCGAAACTAAATATTAGTACAGAAGTTGAGAACTTTATGTTTATAGTGTCACATCCTCATGGATGCTGTAAACAGATAAGCATCGGCCAATGGAATTACAGATGCAATAAATATGGCCTCCCTTTTTCAAACGTCTTCTTGTACTGTACATGTACATGCCCTGGAAGTGAAGGCGCCTCAGTCCACTTGTGAGCTATGGGAAATATATTCACCTAGGAAGTTTAAAATCAGGACTAAATTATTGCTGTTACACTCGTTCTTAGGATCGTTTTAAGCGTAAATGTGTTTCGAAAATTTGTTTCGCAGTGTGCATCAACATCTTCATCTTTTCTTTGCGTTCCTCGTGGAAAATAGGGCCTCAGTAAAAACACAGAGAGTTCCACTTTAAGGCATGTCTAGCTCTGTTGTTGTAATCTTTTCTAAGGGTGTGACCTATCCATCCCCATGTTCTCTCTAAAATCTGCACCTCTATTATTTTCTGCACACTCATCTCCCACATTTTGGTGTTTTCTAATTTGTCCTACCAGTGTATTTTCAAGATATTTCTCACACAACTGTTGATGAAGGTTTGTATTTTGTTGTTGTTGCATTAACAGATTTTAGAGGAAACAGCTTGCTAGCAAATGTGTCGAGGGTCTAAGTCAGTAACCATACAGTAGGACCGCCTTGACATTGGAGTTAAATATTCTTTTTTTTCCCTTGTTAAAGACGTGAGGGGTTTTTACCAGAATGCTTTTAGGTGTTTAAATGTTTGATTTAAACGACGTTTAATGTCTAAAACTGTTTCAGCTGATTATTTAACTACACTACCATGATATATAAAACTATCTAATTGATCTATGGTCTGCGAATCCAGATGTTTCCCCACTTGTTTTTGCTTACTTAAAGTACTTTTTTTTGTTAGTTCATTTTAAGGCCTACTCTTTTCTTTTTCATTTAAAGTTGTGACATTTTCTTACATATCTTGTAGTCTGTGTGATTGTGACGAGATATTTGAAATATTTATTTTAGTCTCGTTAAAAAAGTCTAGGGGAAACTTAATTAATTTATCCCGCTCACATTTATACGATTTTGAACAGGCACATTGCAACTAACAGTAAGAACAGACCAATTTATTAAATGTATAAGTTAAAATAATTTAATGAAAAACAGTTCACAAAAAACTTGATAAAAAATAAAGAAATAAAGAACAAAATCGAAAAGCGAAATGAGTATATTAATAACTAAAATATTTGCTCATCACAGATTACTGATTGCTAATTAAATGGAAGAGTGTCCCTATCTATATATATATTTCTATAAAGACAAGTTCAAAAGTTCAAACAAAAACAAGCAACAACAAGTAAATAGGGAAGATCCCATGGCGCAGCACGCGGTGTGAATGGAAATTGGTGCATCCCAATCCGCACTATTTTGTGAATGAAAGTGGTGTTTATATAATTCTCGTCTTCTCAATTTTTGTCATAATATTAAAAGTATTTCAAGATTATTGTGTCGTAAGACTATTGAAACTAGAACAACAATACACAGATAGAGTATACTCTCAGGTTTCACTTTAGAAGTACTTTATATAATATCACAAAATTACGCACATTCGTTCATTAGACATGATTACGAAAGGTAACTCATCTCTTTATTCCTAGATCTAGATCTAGATCTAAAACTCTAATTCAACTCTAAGATTATAGAACTTCTCTTCACAGAGATAGTTTTGTGCTTTAGCACATGAACATAGTAATTATAGTCCATTTAATCAAATTAACATTCAAATTTTGTTTTTCTAAAGTTAAAGCATTGTTACATGAGTGCAACTCTATTCTTAATATCGCGTAAATTAAGGTCAATTAGCTATATTTAGCTCCATTCATAGTATTTTTTATTCATGAATTCACTTATTGGAAGTGAATGGGAAGATCCCATGGCGCAGCATGGTGTGAATTGAAATTGTGTATCCATATCCGCACTATTTTCATTCACAAAATAACATACATATAACATATAATAAATATAGACTGAAAAAAGGAATTAACTTCATGTAACTTGATTTAATAATTTATACACCTAAACGGGTCCAATGAAAGTGCGGGACCCACTGCGGTCGCATATGTTGCAATGCCTAAAGCCTGCCCTGGTAAATAGCGACGTATGCTATGCCGCCGGTCGACTAGTGTCTTTAAATTCTTAGCTGCTAGCTCTTGAGTCGTCTTCTGGGAGTCGTAGGACTGGCACTCAAAGGATGAGTCATCCGGCTCTGTCTTAGGACGTCGGCTCGGGATGTTCTCTATACTGTAGGGAAGTTGGCTCTAGGATGAGGCCGCTGCCTGTTTAGCAATAAAGAGGGTTGGTGCTGCTGAATAAATCTTAATGGGGTAGATCTCTCAGTTGTGGCTTCTAGCTTGTAGATTGCAGTGCTGACTAAAATCTGATTATTTCCTGTAGTGGAGGTTACTCTAATCAGTGGGCGGTAGCTATTGAGCAGTGGACAGATAGGGCCGGGTACTGGGCAGATGGTATCTGTCAGTGGGCACTGTGGACGCTGGGTAATACTCTAAGGCCGAAGATAGTAGGCAACGCCTATTTGCTGACTGGTAAGTAATTGGCGGATGTCTGGTGTGGTCGGCTTCTGTTACAGCCTGATGTGGAGTTCTTGAAGGTGTAGGTATCAGGCACTAGTTACAGATATAGTAACCAGTTGTGGATACAGCAACCAGGCCGTTTGTCCCTAAAGAAACCTCACAAAATATAACTCCCTAACAGAGGAAACTGTACCAGTTACGGCGGGGCCTAAGCTAGGTTTGTTTGGTCTCTCTTTATATACAGAAGGGACATTTTACTTATGGGAAACATAACTGTGTGGCTCTCTCACATGTATCAAATTACCTCAGGTGTTGGACGTCAGGTTCGGCCAGTGCAACTATTCTTAGATCGGGGCGTATCCTACGGGGCGGTGAAGAGTTATTGAGCTGCTGTGTGTGCGCGAGTTTTTTTGCGTCGTGGTCACTCGTCCAGGGTCAATAATTAGAACTTAGTCCTCGTGAGGCTAGTTTGTTTGAAGTCGCGCTATGTTCCGTGAGAAAACGGTACCTTTGTCAAGACGAGGGGAGATAAATCCTAGAAGAATTAATTGATTAAATCTAATATATAAAGTTGAATGTTTAGCGTATGTATGTATGTATGTATCGAATGGAAATCAAAACCGCGTGACCAATTTTCATTAAACTTGGCAGAAATGTTCCTTGGGTACCAACTTAGGCCGTAGTGTATGTATTTAGTCCTAAAACAAACTTAAGACCCTCAAAAAAAATAAAGTTGACCAACTCTATTAGACTATTGTATCTAACAAAAACTAGGTCACAAGCCATGTCTAGATCTACATGTGTCGCGCAGTGGTACAAATGAAATGAACGTCATAGGTCATAATTATAATATCGCGCATTATAAATGCATATTATTTAAGTAATAAACTATATACATAATACAATTTACTTTTTATTGTATTTTTTCATAACATTTAAACCTACAACTACCGATTTGGTTTAATTTTAAATCTTTATTTTTAATTTACTTTTTTTTTCTTTCAGATTTACTTACTTATGCGCATTTAGACCTGATAACACCGTTATTGTATCTAGATCTAGGTCAAATCTTAGATGCTAATGTGTCACACAAGTTTTTATTTATTGACTAGATTGCTGTGGCATTCAAATTGTTAGGATTCAAGAGCTATACAAAATTAAACTAACAATATTACATAAACAATTACATTCACGCGTATGATTTGCTTTTAAAATATAGGCTAGATCTATTGTATTGTTGTTGTATCGTTGCGTATTGAGGTCACCAAGGAGACGCGTCAAGGGGTCATGAACTTACATAGCTACACAAAAATAAAAACAGATGTTGACCTTTGAACAATAAATTGAATAATTAAGCTCTATTTTGCGTTATTTTTTAATTTAAATTAATGAGAATTCAATATAGACTACTCTCTTATATACATGACTATACTTTTAATTAACAATAACTATTTTAAAATTAGATCTAAAAGCTTTCATTTCATTCATGACCTAGATATAATAAACTACTTTCTTCTCATTTGGAGGCTTGAACTCTATATTTCTAAAGATAACTTTTCAGTTTCAGACGTGAGTGTATTCAATAATTTATAAAACGTAAATAAACAAGACAGCGAGCTCAATATCTTTACTGATTGTAGATCTACAATATTCTTCAGTAAAACATTTAAACTACTATTGGTAGGAACAATAAGGCCACTTATTAGGCCTACTTCATATAGCTTAAATAGTTGAATAAAAGAAACATATGTAAATCTATAGAGAGAGTGAGATATCTACTTTTTATCAAAGTTAATGGCTTTACGTTAGCGTGTTGATCTACGTCAACACAAACTCAAAAGTGTTTTAGTCATTGTGATTGACTAATTTGATCACAAGCTATTACATGGATCTGTCTCTCTCGAAAGAAATATAACGTTCAACTATTATACATTTTTGTATAGGAAAAAGGGAAAAATGTGCAGATATCTTTGGGAAATTAGCAATGAATATAAACTTTTACTAAACATCGTCTGCATGTGACAATTTTCTCACTGGGATAGTAAGAATCTACCATAAGCTATTAATCTACTCGGCTATGGAAAGACACGGGCCATCACGTGAATGTATTATGCTATTATTGCTAAATTGTGTATATTTCCGTCTGAAAAAAAAAAAGGTTTATCATTGCTTTTTATAATGAGATCAGCTGTTGACATCGAGAATACATAGAAGTCAAATTCATAAAGCGCTGGTTGTGAATGTGTATGTGTTTCGTATGTTAAAATTAATGTTGTTCGAATTTTTCATCAATATTGTTTTTTGTATAGTAGTTACGCTGAGGTTGTCAAAATGAATTTCCATTAAATTGGATCAATAAAAATTATCTTATCTTATCTCTATTATTATTATTTGAAACATATGTGGTTTCTCCAAACGTTGTAGCCTACCTTTTGGACTGGTAAAAAATAAAATGGGTATTGAGAAAACTATTTGTGTTAACAGGTTATGCAATAAAACGTCACCTATTCAACTTTTTACTTTTATTTTTTTTAGATTCATTATGCCACCAAAAAAAAGATGTATTGGAAAAATTACACCTGGGGCAAAAAAAATTGATTATTCAAAGGGACTTCATGTATACATGCTATTTGTAGAAAGAAAAACCCGAGCAAAGCCGGGTAAAATTTAGCTAGTTTAAAATAAATGTTTCTCACAATTTGGTGGGAAGAAAACTCAAATAAACTGTGTGTGCAAGTTTCGTATCGTCACAGTGATAAGGCTATCTCATCTGCGAGTTCAAGATCTTACAGCATTTATGTTGAAGTTTATTTGATTTTAGTATGAATTACAGTAAGCTTCTATGTCACTTACTAAAAATAGTTTGTTAATCTATGATAGCATATGAGATTCATTCAGTCATTTCAAAGTAGAGAAATTATAATATTCAATGCACACTCCACATCATTAAATTAATATATTTGTATCAAACAAAAATCAATTATCTCAATTTAAAGTAATTCAGCTCTCAAGTACGATACATGCATATTTGTTAATTCTTAATATCAGTGTATCAATACTCAATAATATGTCATTAATTAGATACACATAATTCATTATTTTAAAAAAGTATTTCACAATTAAATATCCAAATGTGTTGTCTGCAAAGCTTCCTTCTCTTGTGATGCTAGAAAAAAACTGGAATTAATAAAAGTTATCCGCCGAAAACAAAAACAATAACTTTATTTATTATATCATTTTTTATTTCATAATAAATAATTATAAATAATAATAAAAAGTTAAAAAGATAAGTCACTTATAAACATAGAAAGAAGGTTT
>JADKLZ010000166.1:24222793-24234779 GCA_021533235.1 Biomphalaria straminea
AGCCCCCCCCCCGGCCCCCAAACGATAGGAATTTTCTAGCTACGCCCCTGTATCTATTCCTATCTATATGTATCTATATCTTTGAGTATCTTAAGCTATGGCTGTTTTGGAATGTTATACATCTACAGTAACACATTTTCATTACCAACTAAGAACATTAACTCCGCCCTCCAGTCTACGGAATGATAAATAGAAAGTAATTAAATATAGAATTAACTCTAGTGGGCCCATGGAACTTTGCCCGAGCCAAGTTTAACACTTTTCTGTCCACCAAGTTGCTATCCAATCAATAATGGCCTTTCACAAAATTGCTCCAGACTTGCCAAATATGTCACACAGGTCAGTGCAGGGAACACCAGGGACGGTCTCGGTGACCGAGTTTCCTTTATTACATGTGTCATTTACGTGTGTCTGCTTCTAAGTGTGTGTGTGTGTGTGTCTTCCTTGTTTGTTTGTTTTTTGTGAGTGTGAGAAAAAAAATATTTCAGATGTTTTAACTCTTTCTCTCCTAACTAACGATACTAACGTTGATTCCACCAGAATGTGGTAAATAATTACGGAGACAAAGAGTTAACATGTTATTGGACAACATCAATAGTTGAAATGCGTTCCCAAGCGCTGGGGTTGAGGAAAAAGGTATCAAAGCACTTAGGACAAATAGTATTACACAAATTCTAGAAGAAAAAGGGGGAGGGGGTGTACATTCAATGCTATGCTGGTTTATATTAGCACTTTGTTTAATAAAGGCCTGCTAAAATTGCGCCTTGTAACCACAGTCACTAAATCATACATAATCACTCAATCATTGCATCATACGTGACACAATAGCCACATCATATGACACAATCATTATAGCTCCTCCTTCGTGTTCGAAGATGAGCACATTTCTCACTTCCTATGGACTCGAAGATGGCTGTGTAGACCAATCTTCGCTTTGAAAAGCCGGCCGCAAATATGACATGGGTGAGTTTTGTCAGTTGCAGGTGGGCCTGCTTTTTCTCTCAGCTTTCTGTTGTTTCGGCGCTCTATCGCACTGGCCACTCTACTTGCTTCAAAACTTGAGACTCCGAGACTCACAGCTTCTCGCCATGCGGAACGATCTTGAGCTAGTGCTTCCCAGCCATGAATGTCGATACCGCATTCCTTGAGAGATCTCTTAAGGGTGTCTTTGCAGCGCTTGTATTGGCCGCCTTGAGAGCGCTTTCCAGTGCATAGCTCTCCATACAGAAGTCTCTTGGGAAGGCGATTTTATGGCATGCGGACTACATGACCCGCCCATCGTAGTTGGGACCTTTTTACTGTCGCATTGATACTGTGCATGTTGGACAGCTTTAAAATTTCTGTGTCTGGTATGTGGTCAGACCAACGCACCTTATGGATACTCCTTAGACAGCGTAGGTGGAAGGAGTTTAGCTTTTTGGTGTGGCGGGAGTACAAGGTCCATGACTCTGATGCGTATAGGAGTGACGGGAGAACTACAGCACTGTAGACTTTCAGTTTTGTGGTTAAACTGAGTCCTCTCCTTTGCCACACTTGCTCTTGAAGTCTGCCAAATGCAGCACTGGCACGAGCAATACGGAAGTCAACCTCATCATCTAGGTTGGCGCTTGCTGATATGGTGCTTCCAAGATAGACACATTTTTTGACATTCGCTAGTTTCTGGCCAGCTATGAGAATGTTTGGTTCTGTAACAGCTTTATTTGGAGGAGGTTGATGCAGCACTTCTGTCTTTTTTACATTAATGGTGTATGGGGTTCTGTAGGAGGAGTAGTACCTCTGTCAATTGGGCAGTCGGGCTCCTTGAGCAGCTCATTGACCTTGCATGCTACATTAGGGGCGCGGTGGTCGAATGGTTAAGCGCTTGGCTTCCGAACTTGAGGTCCTGGGTTCGAATCCCGATGAAGGCTGGGATTTTGAATTTCGGGATTTTTATGGCGCCCTCTAATGGGTACCTGACTTTAGTTGGGGAAAGTAAAGGCGGTTGATCGTTGTGCTGGCCACATAACTCCCTGCTCGTTAACTTTTGGCAAAAGAAACAGATGACCTTAACATCATCTGCCCCATAGATCGCAAGGTCTGAAAGGGACCCTTTACTTTTTACTTTTTTAATCTCTATTTAATATTTGACACAATCGCTTTATTATATATGAAACAATAACTACATCATATATGACACAATCACTACATCGTATATAACACAATCGTTGCATCATATATGACACAATCGCTACATCATATGTGACTCAATCATTACATCCATATGACACAATCACTACACTTTATATGACACAATCAATACATTGCATATGACACAATCATTGCATCATATATGACACAATCGCTACATCACATGTGACTCAATCATTACATCCTATATGGCACATCACTACACTATATATGGCACAATCTCTACAACAATATTTGAAGGACCACCACAGCTTATTTTCTTCAAATGTGCATTCCTAGTTCACCAAGGCTGGCCGTTGTTCTACTGTTCCTATCATCCTGTTTCCCGACATGCTGGAAATGAGGCGATCGCAGACGATTTAATCTCGAGTAAGGGACCACAAAGGTCAATGCCCAATGTTAGGTGTCAGGCTTGATGAACTATTTATCGTTTAGGGAAAGCGGTCTGAGTATATGACGTGGCGTATGTTATCTACTAGATAGGCCCACAAACGTAATGATAACAAGACAATATACCAAAGATACCAACTAGGCAGGCTTTAGAGTGGAACCCCCAGGGAACAAGACGTAGGGGAATACCAAAAAGAACATGGTGACGAAGTATACTAGAGGAAGCCGTGAGGACAGGAAAGAGCTAGGAAGCCATTATTATTATTATAGCTTTTATATAGCGCTACTTCCATGCTTATAGCATGCTCAGAGCGCTTTGGTCCAATCTCATTTGTGGACCAGTGGGGGGGGGGGGGGGAGGGGGTATCTAGGAGTTGGTTTCCCGTGCTGCCTTTGGGCGCTCAGTAAACACAACTCTGCCCGAGTCGGATGTCGAACCTCGAGCCCCCTTCTAGGTAGCCAAGCAAGCCAAGCTCAAGCCGCACTTAGCCTCTCGACCACGCTTCCCATAAAAAAAAAAAAAACTAGCAAGAGACCGTGGAGAGTGGCGTGGTTTTGTTGACGCCCTATATGTTCCATGAGGAACCCAAAAGAAATGATGATGATATCAATTAGTTTGGATCAGTCGTGTAATTAAATTTGTAATAGAATCTTGACTTACACCAAAAAAATCAATAACAAACCTGTGCGATTAGAAATATTTTTATCATTTAATTTTGTTAGATCAATTTCATGGTTTCAGCTTCATTTTCAATACGATCTGATCCTATCACTGGTCTGGACCTGTTGGGAAAACAGGGGGATGAGGTAGGTATCTTTGTGAATTTTACTGTAATAGATTTTTAAAACATTTATGAATGAAAAAGTTGAAAGACCTAAACAGTGACGTAGCTAGGGTGGGGGAGGAGGGGGGAGGATTTGAAAATTCCCCCGTGCCTTCACTTGAAAAAGGGGGGGGGGCAAATTAGTGTTTTTTTACATTAAAAAATAAATATTACGCGAAATGCAGGGCCCCCCAAAGAGGTCAATCCCCCCCTGGCCCCCAAACGATGGAAAATTTCTAGCTACGCCCCTGGACCTAAATTCGGAATTGAGGGCTCAAGCCTCCTCAAGCCAACACACTAACCGTTATGCCAGCAAATAGCTGAGGAAAATTGAAGGTTTTATATTTATCTATAGTTCACTTTAAACATTAAAGCGGCGACCAACAAAAGCTGATTCAACTAATTCCACCACATCAGTCAAGTACAATTTCTTTTCCCCTGTTCGATACCAAACAAAATAATTAATAACCAATAGTTAATTAACTAATTGTTTAATTATTTCTATTGATTCTTGTGTCGTCAGGTAAACAAAATAATTGTGCACAATTCTAGTTTGAACCGAGATCGGGTGTGGGAGAACTAACATGTACAAACTTTCTACCAGATTGAGTTGATATAAGCTTTGTAGAAACTCTTGTCTCCCCTGTCAAGATAAAAAAGCCCTTAAATAAAATATTTCTCGGCTTCTCAATTCTATACCGAAATATAAAATAAGCTCTATCGTCTGTGTTTAGTTTTTGCCAGAAACTGATTTCGAAAATCGCTTAGTTAGTCCTAGTGTAGGTGAAAGGCTTATGCCAAGGGTGGCCAAACCATGGAGCATGCGCCAAATTACGCAATTACAAGTGGTGCATTTTACTCCCCCCCCCCAAAAAAAAAAAAAATTTGGAAAAAAAGCATGCCCTTTCGCCAAAAAAAAAATGATGACAGATTTTAAAAAAATATTGCATAGGAATTTAATTGACTAGCAATTACGACGCCCAAATCGACCGAAATGTGTATGAAGCTAAACAGACCAAAGAACACAGAATACGTTAGTTTAATATAATTATAATTGCATGATTAACTACAATATGCGTGTTTTTTTTCTTTTCGTTTTGATGTTACCCAATTAAGCTTTTATTATTAGAAACAAACAACATTTTGGCCTTAATTCACTTTAAAAAAAAAGAAACAGATGGTCATACATATTTGAGGTAGCAAATGTATATCTTGGAAATCACCAATCAAATAAAGTAAGGCCTAACTAAAGTAAACTAAGCCAACAATGACTAGTGGAGTTACTGGAACTGTAATCTTGCTCAAAAGAACGTTAGACAGTCCACTTCTGAGATAGCAATGCTTTATACACCAAGATCCTCTATTGCCAGAAAGGACTGACACTTGTCAAACTTTAAGTGACGCATGAGAAGTGAAAAAAGAAAATGGCTCACTAAAGCAAAAGGTTGACCACCCCTGGCTTATGTTAAGGAATAAATGGCTGAAATTTCGAATTTTTCAAAAAATTGAAATACTCCCACCCCAGTGGCGTAGCTAGGGTAGCGAGGGGAGAGAACTTTAAAATGCCCCGGGCCCCTACTTGAAGGAGGCCCCCAAATGTGTTTGTTTTGCATTAAAAATAAAGTACTACGCAATATGCAGGCCCCTACCCTTAAAGAGGTCAGTCCCCCGGACCCCCAAACGATGGAAAATTCCTAGCTACGCCCCTGCCCTCCCCCTTTTTTTTCCCAACAATCAGAGATTTCTTGATCAATCACTAAATGGGTGATACTTTGCGTATAGATAAACTATTTACATTTAGTCATTATAAAATACAGCGGGTTAATGATACAGATTTAACACCCCCCCCCCCAAACACACACACGATCTTTTTCTCGAAAAAAAAAGGAAATATCAAATTTGACGTAGCGACGAGCTATTGGTTAAAACTGCCCACAGGTGGTGACGTTGCAGATCAGTGTTGAGGCCTACTATAACGATTGGTCTCTCGATTTATGGTCAGTTTGACCTGAATCTTTTTTTTTTTTTTTATTTATGATTCATTTGATCAGCTAATATCCTTTACGTCTTAGACTCTTCAACCAATCACTTTATATTTGCAAAGCATGGTTGAAACCGAGTAGGCCTACTTCATGTGGCGACCACATTTTTTGGAATGAGAACCGCCGCTGGTTACAGCTATCTAAGAATAGGGAAGTAACGAAATAAGTTGCAACATTTGGTCGTAGCCACAACTGCGGTCACAAAACCAGACACGAGACATGTAGATCTAATCCACCGACTTTATTTTGTATCGACACAGACAGGACGATGAGTTTACATTACGTCACGTGACCTTTTCTTTGGATAAAATCGAAAAATTGTGGTAGAAAGCAAAGGACACAGACCTTTGGTTGATTTGAAAATGTGTGCAACAAGTTAAAGGTTAGCAGTAAGAAGATGTAGGGCCTGCGTGAAAAGAAAAAGGTTCGATTCTGTGTTTATATGAAAAATAATAAACATTGAGGGTAAAACTAGGGCTTTTTTATGTTATCATAATTTGTTGTTGTTTAATTGAGCTTAAAAAGTAACACACAAGTTAGGCGTAATCAATCAATCAATCAATAAATACATTATGGCTTTATATAGCGCTACTTTCATGCTTAGGCTATAGCATGCTCAGAGCTCTATGGTCCAATATCATTTCCGGCCCAGTTGGGGGGGGGGGGGAAGTATCTGGGTGTAAGTTTTCCGTGCTGATGAGTCGGGTGTCAAACCTCGAGACCCCCTCATAGGTAGCCAAGCTAAGCCAAGTTCAAGCGTACTTCGCCTCTCGACCACGCTTCCCACATAAAACAATATATAGCTGAATAAGCTTCTAAAAATTGCTTTGATTCACATCTCTGACAACTCTATTCAATGTAACTATGGATTTGGGGGCCAGGAGGGGGGACTTGACCTATATAGGGGCCTCTGCATTTTGACATTTGACAACATGGCATGAGATAATGGCGTAATATTTAATGTAAAAACAAATTTCGGACAATCACTGTAGGTTTCTAGGGCCTAATTAAATAGTAACTATAGTTCTGTCATCACCTGTCATCTTCTGGACCTATGGTTTGCACTTAGCCTAATCACATTCGCTCTCTCTCTCTCTCTCTCTCTCTCTCTCTCTCTCTCTCTCTCACCCATATCAGGTGTTATAAAGCTTGGGAAAAAGTTATATATTCATTTTTTTTATTTGCCTTACATTTGCAACGTCCTTGAGTAAGTAGACTAGATCTAGTGTAATCTAGATAGCGCTGCTTTGATGGTTAGCGATGAAATACCTAGGTTAATTACTTTCCAGTAATGATAATAGTCACAATACCAAGAGACTAATTAGTATTACACAGGCCACTGTCGTTTGGGCGGGAAATTAATTGTCGTATATTCCCGATAAAAAAAAAGCAGATAGCATTTTGCAGACGGTGATTAATATTATTCTAAATGAAAAGAAAACATTGTAACTAGGCTGCAAGTAACATCTGGGTTTTTATGGTCGGCATAAATTGTTTTGTGTTATGTATGTCAGTGGTATCTCAGTTCATGCTCGAAAATTGTCTCTTCCCCTCTCTAGATCTGTGCAGAACAAAGGGCAAGATCATAGTGCCACACCAATCAACCATATCTTCGAATATTTTCAAAAAGTGTTGCCGATAAACGTATTAAGAGAAAGGTAGAGGACATTGCTCGTACAAGACACTCAATTACAAGCTTGAGGAACTTTCTCATAATGTATCTCATATAATACAGACGTTACTTCAAAAAAGAAGATGATTACGTCCTACGCGTCATGCATTCAGTCATGCATATTAACCAGTGACTTAAATTCTGCCACTGGTTTTCCTGGCTAGCTCAGGCAATCCATTCCATGCTCTAATGGAGTTAGGGAAGAAAGAGCATTTGTACAGCTGAGCAGCTGAAGAACCAGGTCCATGCATGTTCTTTCTTTGGATGAAACTTTTTAACATTTTAGGATGTTAGTTGAAAATTTTATTTAAATTTATAAAATAAATAGCTGATAATTTCAACATCATTGGAAAATTATATGGGTCTAAGGTCACTTCATGGAAAAACCAGTGGGTTTGTCTAGAAAATCAGTAATTTAATTTATGAAAACTCTAAAGTAGCCTATCTGGACTAATGGAACACCAGTAGAGGCCTTACTCTTCTAAAATATAGATGCATTAAAAAGTCTTTTTGTAGAAAAACTTTGAATTGGCAGCATGTTATGATATGATACAAATTGCATGATGTGTGAATAAAATTAGAGCAAAATGTGAAATATAAGTGTAACAAAAGTGGCTCATGGGAAATACAAATTTAGCCATCTTTGACTTTTATAAAAGATTTAACGACTTAATTCAATTGAGTTTCTGAACATTAATAATAATTGTCGATTTTATGATTAATACTCGTTATGGACTAATTAAAATGCCAATGTAATCGAATTTTAAACTGACTCTCACAAAATATCATCTTTGCACTACTCTTGACATCACTTAAAATAAATGTGCCTTTACCAAAAACATACAAGCATAGAATATATAGATTAATCTGAATCTATGTATTAAATCTGCATATTCAATATCTACGTAAGACTAAGACTGCTTTATTGATCCTTATGGAAATTTGTTGTGATTACAAGGACTCTTTTCTCATATAAAGACAACACAACAGAAACATATAAATAAATACAACAGACACAATATAAAGAGTTCATTCAGAGACTACACACAGGCATCTTAATCCTTTACATGTTTCCTGATCAACGAGTGGCTTTGATATAGTCTGACAGAGTAAGGTAAGAACGAGTTTTTGTACCGCTCTGTTCTTGTTTTGATTGACAGCAGTCGCCCACTTTGCGACGACCTGACGAAGTTCTGATGAAGCGGATGGCCGTTTCCAAAGTAATATGCTTTTCCAAAAATGTCACCCGGTGCGGCCCAAAACTCCCTTCCCCCGATACCATCTCTAGAGACTCCACTGATCCTTTATGATTTGAACAACCGGAAATTTCGGTACCGGTTACATTTTTCACTCTTTCTCTCCGAACTGACGATACCAACGTTGATTCCACCAGAATGTGGTAAATAATTACGGAGAGAAAGAGTTAATAAAATAAATTAATTAAACTACCATTATGAGCGCTCTCATCAAAACTGTTCTACGAATGATGTTAATTTATTTGGTTCGTTAACCTTAAAATATAAGACAGGCGCCTTAATGACTTTTGCTACCATGACTCCAGTCCCATTAGGTCCAACCAGATTTTGACACCGTAATTACCTCTTAGTTAATAGTGCTTGTAAGGTTTAAAACATATAAGTGTTAACAAGCTTGTTGAGACAGAAAAAAGGGGGTCATTGCGTGTAGAGAGAAAAGTTTTAACCCTTATCAGACACAATAGTAAAAATACACATTGTCTATATTTAGTTCCTTAGTAAAATACGTTAAATAAAATGACTCCTACCACAAAAAAAAAAAAATAACTAGGAAGTGGAGAGGTTCAATTGTAAGAAATGCAGTCTACTATATTAGTTTAGATACTAGACAAGTGTTTCCTAAACTTGTAGATATCGGTATTAGATTTAGTGTTCATTGACAACCGATCTCCCTTTTCAGTAATCTCAGCGGTGTACGGGCGTGACCCTGAAGGTTTCGATCCGGAGCGGACCAAAGGTGGCTTATGGAACTTCTTCGTGATTTGAAACTTATTGAAAAGCAAAATGGGCAACTAACTCTCGGTAACAGAGGAGATTTGATAGATCTACTGCCACGCATTGAGATTTTGTTATGAATATATACCAAAGAACCCACCCGCGGCCTAGCATACGCCGCTATTTAGTGGTTGGCGCAACGTAGAGAATCATATAGGTATACAGAGAAGATTTCTTGTTCTTCCCCCCCTCCCTTTTTTTTTTCTGAGCCGCGCTCTCTGTCGCCGCGAAAGTTACGTGGGGTAACTCTAGTCTGACTTGAAGAAATACAAGTTATCTTTCCATGACCTTTTAATCGAGGGTTGGAGAGTCGGCGTGCGTGCGTCTTGTCTCGCATGGCTGGGCGACGTAGAGAATCATATATACAGATTGTTTTCTTTATTTAATTGGCAACATAGTTTATTTTACCGTAAAAATCTCTAATACAAACACAAGCATGTCAGTTACAAACAGGCCTATTTCTTTGTCTAAATATAATGTACATATATATTTAGAAAGTAGGCCTATTCCCTTTAGCACTCTCAATTTGTTTTTTAGAAGAAGTTAATAACGGTAAATCAACAGATATTAATCTTTATAAATTGTTCCTATGTCACGTCGCTAAACTGGTTGATGATGGTCTTCTCTTGCAAGACACGTCTCACTATTGGCATCTTCACTATTGGCATCTTCTCATATTCCAAAGGCTCTAATTCTATGGTAAGGTAGGGCAGGGGCGTAAACATAGAGTCGTTTTATAGAGACCCTAATCTAGTTTTTACAAAGCTTATAACAACTCAATCTGTCGTGTATGATCTTGTCCACCTTTCTCTGCAATTTTGCACAATTGTTTCTTTCATCTTACAACAAAAGTTAATGAAATATTTGGTAATTAATTATTTTGTTTGGTATCTTGAACAAGGGAAAGAAATTGTACTGACAGACAAGAGTGCCCGCAGGGTGGTGCAAGGGGGTGCACTTGCACCCCCCCCCCCTGGATTCTGAGTTGCGAATTTCTAGACAATACAATTTTTTGCATCATTAAATCAATTAACTTCTTAGTAGCCACTGAGCAAGTAGTAATTCCACAGTAGTACAATCATATGGATAAGTTAATGTTGGAGTTGACTAATCTAGGCTTTAGGAATAGATGGCCGACGTGCACCCATCTAAAGCCTAGTCACCACATTGTTGCAAATTTTATAGAAATTATTTTCTTAGAAGTAGCAATTTAAGAGGTTTTGCTTCCATTGAAGTACAGCTGTAAGGAAAAAACTTTGTTTCAATAAACTAGAATATGCTAATCAGGTGTTGATGGCTGACCATGTACGCTTTATTATAGTCTTGCAATTTTTTGTACTATTAAAATAAGTTTGAAATATTCTATTGAACGTAAGTCGTGACAATTTGTTATCTCTTTTACACATAATTATACTTATTATTATATTTAGTTAGGGCCTAAAATGGGAGAAATATTTTTTTTCTTTCTCTTGGAGAAAAAATTCTTGCTATTTTATTTCATTACGATAGATGTGAATGTTTCTTTGAACAAGAATGAGGAGTGCAGTCATATGTGTAAATGTATTTATGTTATGCGGAGTTAAAGTCGGTTTTAGTTCTAGATAGCAGGTTAAACACGTCTACCAGTTTACGATTGCAGACTATACAAGAAAGCTCTTAATTATTATTATTAAGAGCTTTCTTGTATAGTGAAGTTTAATTCATAGAGCGCTGTTAACAAACTTGATGTAGGCTCAAGGCACTGTGATAACATTATAAACATAACAAGGTTACAAAGACAGTTTGTGAGAAAAAACAAACTCATTATCAGTCCCAGAAGTGGTCCACCCAGGCAGGTAAAAAGACAGGTATCAATATTTTCAGAAAGAACATCATAATTAAATTCTTTCAAAGAAAAATGACAGAGAAAAATGGAAAAAGAAGGTTGATAGATCTTGTGTGGTCCAATAAACCAAAGAATATGTGAAAGTGAATGTGGAGTCAAATGTGAACCTGGCCTAACTGATGTCTTATAATGAATATCTAATTGATCTAATTGTTTGTAAAAAAAAAAAAATTCCTTTTGTCAATTGTTTGGAACGATTACTGGATTACTGTATCGTAGTATCTCTCATGATAATATGAATACCTACTTATTAATTGTTGTTTTAAATTGTACTCCACTTATGTACATATTGTAATAACTTCTAAAGTAGGCAACTCAACGAAAGGCAGTTGATAACAATAAACTAGGCTTTATTAACACTATAAACTAACAGGCATGGACTCCAGCTATCAAGTCCCAGAATGTCCTACTTGCCTCTAAACTACCACTGCAGGCCACCGACACATTCCCAGTGCCGCCCTTGGTCTTCAACACAGTTCATTACAGTTCATAGGACGTTCTCGAATCATAACAACAATAGACCATAACACTGCAGCCGGATCTATCCCAATTGTCTTTCCTGTCTCTGTTCACTAGTGCGCTCGGGCGCACCACCAGCACTGGTGTAAGGCAGGGTTACAACAATATTAAATAGATTTTTTCTCCTAAAGTCCTAAAGAAAGGAAACATTATATTTGGATAGGTGTACTGTTCTGTGTGATAAACCTTAATTAGTGTAGCGATACAAATGTAAAAAAAAAATAATTTTTCTATAAAAAGTCTAAAACCATATGCATAAATGTGTTAAAAGTATGGTAAATAATTACCTCCCTTACTAAAGAGCTTCAAGTATGAGACACTATGGAGTGAGAAATAAGAATCCAGTCACAATGTTAATCGCAAGTTTTGATTGGTATATTTTGTACGATCGACCGTAGGTAGGCATAGACAGAGCGGATAAGCTTAAAAACGCGTAC
>JADKLZ010000166.1:24236595-24275159 GCA_021533235.1 Biomphalaria straminea
AGAGAGAGAGAGAAAGAGAGAGAGAAAGAGAGAGGGAGAGAGAGAGAGAGGAAGATGAAGGGGAGGTTTAACAAAAAGTACACACCCACACAAAGACTGTTACAACAATAAAAGTGCATTGATTTTATTTACAACTTCTTTAAAAAAAAATAAAAAGAATAAGTGTTACTATGGCTAATAGTGTAGTGAATATTTTTCATTTCATCAATAAATGCTTCACTCGTCCATGACACCATCTTAAATATCATTAGGTATTAAAAAAAAAACGTAAGGCCGAAGTCATGCTTCACTGAGCACAAATTTGATCCACACACCAAGACACCAAAAGCAAAGGGCATGAAATCTGTTTATTACACATATAAAAGACACCAAATGTGGAAAAAGCAAAAAAAAAAAAAAAAATTCTTTAAATCTGATTAAAAAAACCTGAGTGAACCATTAAGAGTACATGCAACATTTAATTGCAATCAATTGATTTTTAATACTTTTTGTAGAGCTTATAAAAGAAAAAGCTTTCAAATCACGTGTTAGTTTGACATGCTTCCGATGTTCCTTTACATTTGATGATAAATGCATCCTAGCCCAAACCTCACGTAGGACCATATGAGATGGCAGTGGGAAGTGTCCTAGCCCTAACTTCACGTAGGACCATATGAGATGGCAGCGGGCAGTCTCCTAGCCCAAACCTCACATAGGACCATATGAGATGGCAGCGGGCAGTGTCCTAGCCCAAACCTCACATAGGACCATATGAGATGGCAGCGGGCATTGTCCTAGCCCAAACCTCACGTAGGACCATATAAGATGGCAGCGGGCAGTGTCCTAGCCCAATCCTCAGGTAGGACCATATGAGATGGCAGCGGGCAGTGTTTGAACCTGGGACCATGGAAACCACTCAATGACAGCCCAGAGCACATACCACACACCCAGGCAGATATGTGTTGAATTTATTAGACCTGCCTAGATGCAGTTTTCATATGATATTGTCAGGTGTGTGGAGACCACTCAACGACAGCCCAGAGCGCATACCACACAACAAGGCAGAAAAGTGTTGAATTTATTAGACCTGCCTAGATGCAGCTTTCATATAATACTGTCAGGTGTGTGGCTGGTCAGGTGGAAATAGGGACAGTGATTACAGAAATAATAATAATGATAATAACAATGAAAGCATTAGATCAAATCTGTAGAGATTGTAATACTAAATATGAATTGTTAAAAAAAAAATGCTTCCTGGACATTTGGTCATTCTTTAAAAATCCCACAACAGTAAGAGTAATTCAGTAATACAAAGTGACATAGACATAAAGAATTATTTGTTTGGGAGTGGTGATTAAAAAAAATGAAAACATCTACCCCCCCCCTTCCCTATTATCCACTGTGGAATACTGTTCAAATAAACAAAACTGAATGACAAAATAAATGAAACAGAAATCAAAGGGAATTCCAACAACAACACACAAAGTACACTGTAGGAAAATGAGCTGCTGCAAACCCAAACACCAAAAAAATATTTACACAATTCTCAAAAAGCACAAAAGATCCAAACCTAAAAAAAAAATGAAAAAAAAAACAAAAACAAAAAAAAAAACTTATATTAACAATATTATTCTTTATTTGATCCTTTAAGCTTTAGACAATTGGGAATGTTCCAAAAGAAGAAAAGCTGAAACTACCTCCTCTCAGAAACAAACACAAGAGAATTCCCAAAGCTGCACACTAAAATCACCACAACATTCAACTTGTGTCTACTGGCCAAGAATATCTTCTACAAAAGCCTTTCAAAAAGACATAAGCATGTTTTCAAAAGACTTTCCTTCTCTCCAATAACTTGATAAGAAATGTTTCCAGATAACAAGGAAACAAGGGCAACAACTGAACAGCAAAAACATAACAGAATGAAGAAAGGGAGACTTATAAAAATGAGAACAAAAGTGACATTTACTACCAGGTCACAGAACTATTTAAAAAAATACTCCTTTCAAAACCAGATTTTTTAAGTAAAATAAATTTGCCCTTTCAGACCTTGCCATCTTTATGGGAGATGATGTACTAAAGGTTGTTTCTATGGCTGACTGTTAACAAGATGTCATATGGCCAGCACAACGACCAGCTGCTTTACTTGATCAAGTTGAGTGAACTCAGAGGCATCCTAAAAAATCATAGGTTAAAATAGAACCCAGCCTTTACTGAGATTCTAACCTGAGATCCATCCATTTAGTAACCAAATGCTTAACCACCTAGCAACCACATCCCCAGACTTGAAAGTGCTATTTTGTTAACACATCTTAGGGAAAAAAAAAAACGTATATAATACAGACGTTACTTAGAAAAAAGAAGATGATTACGTCCTTCAAGGTTGAAGCTTAATTGTACCATCTTTTAACTACACCTTAAAATAGCAGTTAATGTAGACCATTAAAGTTGGACGTCAAGTTTCTAATTATACATTTTGTTTTGTATCCTACAAATAAGGCAAGTTTTTATTGTTTAAATACAATAGCTCACTTAGTCATACACCAGTGTTATAAATCCCAGTCTGGTGCCACCCTTCTTCAAGATGGTCTATAAACATGCGTAGAACTTCAGCAAATTAATCTACTTCGGGTTAGGTGAAAAACTCACTTACAGTGGAGTCCATAACATTTGTCCTGTCCTACAAATTATGATGCCAACTATTGTCAGAAAAAGTTATCAGGAAAATAAAAAGACAAAAACAGTCAAGCAGTTGAGATAGTTGGAATGTATATGAAATAAACAAACAGTAAGTAAAAACATCTCAGAACATTTTTTTCCACCGGGTAAACTCTGATCAGTGTCAAACTTTTGAAACAAGAGAGAAAAAAACAACAACCCAACTCTATCTATAGTATAAATGTAGACTCTGAAAGTTTGTCACTTCAACAAAGGCATTGACTCAAGACACATCACAACCCAACAGAATTCACAGAAAGATTTATATAACGGATACAAAAAAAATCCTCATCAGCTACAGAGCCTTCGAAGCTATAGATATGTAGTTTATTATGTGATGATAAAGGATTGCGCCTGGTGATCTTATATGCCCAACCTGCAATTGATCTGTGTATCAAGGATTGGCCTCTTTAGCCACACAAGAAGTTGCAAGGGGAAAAGATAGTCTCACGAGACGTAAAATGCCACAGAAATTTACATCTAGGTTTTGTTGGTATGTTATGGGATAAAAGATTTATAAAACTAGGTTCTGTTGGTCTATTATGAAAAATTAGCAAATCTAGTGTCAGTTGGTCAATTGGTGAAGCTTACCAAGACCACATCTTAAAATTAAACATGCTTAAAAAAAAATCCCCACACATTATAAAGAGGGTTAAAAAAAAACTCTAAACATTAGATGATCCATGCAACCTTGGCTTAGGTAGAAATTACTTTTCAAAACCATCTCTCAATATCGATGCAACCTTTGCTTAGGTAGAAATTACTTTTCAAAACCATCTCTCAATATTTCTAATTTTAGAAAAAAAAAACATTTCAAAAAAGAGGAAAAGGGAGGTCACTTTATAATTCACAATTCCTTTTGCTATTTTTAAATCATCTGAAGTATATGATTGTAAGAAACATTAAAATTGGTTTAAAAGTAAATCATACATGTCTGAAGTCTTAATAATTTTAAATTGCAGTATTTTTTCTTTAACTGCAAGAGGGGGGGGGGGGAGTCTTTAATAACCTTTTTTTTCCTGGAGGTAAGCACTTACATTGACAATGCAATATAAATATAAACACCTGCTCCTTATATACAATTCAAACATAATGACAAAAAGTAAAAGAAAGTGCAAACATAATATATACCAATATAAAACAAACAGTAAACATAATGTGTCATTAAAACAATAGTCTTCATGGCATGACTTGGGCAGGAAACAATACCTTTCTTCCTATCATTTCATCAAGCCCCCCTCTCTCTATATATATATTATATATTTTTGTATACATACTTTTAAAAAATATATGCTTTCAAATTCATTTGGCTAGCCGTCAAGTACCAATTTCCCTCAGTATTTTACCATTATATAACTTGAGTTAATAAAACAAATTCAGTTTTAAGCACTACAATTGACCTTGAAGCACCCTTAAGCCAAGTGATACCCTGGTTGGGGAAACGTTACATTCAAATATCAACACGAGGAAGGCAAAACAAAGTCAAGTGTTTAAAATTTAAAAGTCACATAAGTCAAAACTATATTCAGAGGTAGCGCATGGCCATTTCTCCAAGCAAATATATAAAGAAAAATATCAGTTCAGTTTTAAAAAAATGGTAAAAAAAATGAAATATTTATAATACATAAAATTATTTTAATTGCAATTAATATAATTCAACTAAGGTTGACATATTCATTATGAATAATATATCCGTTTATGAAGGCTATCGTCAAGATCATTTCACTCTCACTTAGGTAATAGGGGGCTTGCGAGGAGAAGTTTCATTTAACAGCTGAAATGTTTACTAACTTGTAGGGAATGATCCATTCCCAAAGTTAATTAATGAACAAATATATTATGAAAAAAATACAGCATAAGGACATTTCACTCCATAAAATATTCACTAAAAAAATGACTTAAGGATTGTGAAATGATCATAATGACTTACATTGCAAATAATTTTGTACACAGAAATCAGAGAAAGTAAGTATAGCTAGTTTAAAACCAACCAAAACTTCCACGTGAAAATATTCTATAAAGCAGGTTGTTATACAACAGGTATGGCAACATTTTAAAAATGAACATTTGTATACATATTTTGTTATGCCTAAGGCTGAACAGTAGGAAAGTATAATGTTCTTCTTTCCTCATTATACTTTTTAAATAAGCTTCTTCCTAGACATGAATTCTATAATTTATTAATTATCATTCAGGTCAGGGCAGATAATGCCTAAAACACCACCAACCAAATGGAGGCTACCTGTAACCAAAATCTGTATATGACTTTTTTCTTTTAAAAATGGGGGTATGTCAGGAAGGCTACTCTTATCTAGACTATAACTGACTATTGGGTCACGACCTTGACTGGCCCATCCCAGGGCTTCTAATATGGTGGGAACAAAGTGTGAAACATGTTTTGTTTCTCCTGGGTGGATAGCACCTATGATTGGTCCTAAAGAATGATCTTTTAGGCAGTTCTGATGATGAACAATGCCCTTAACACAGCCTTCTTTTGAAATAGGGTTGATATCATCTGTCTTACTGGGAACCTCAGCTGCCTTGTTGAAGTTATGGTCTAAATGATCACTGATAACCTCTGCCTGCAGTTGCCTTGCTTGAGAATGTCCGAGATCGCAGCAAGAAACTGAGTCCCAGCTAGTTCTGTTCTCCTCTGCACGCTGTACCATGGCGTTGGCAGTAACTGTTCGATTAATTTGATCTGCATGGTTAACATTATTTATTACACATTTTGTGTTAGTAAAAAGCTTTCAAAGGGTTCTATTAAACATGCTACAGAATATTGTTATGAAATGTTAACATGAAAATTAGCTTGTGAGGATAAGACAAAGAAATAAACCCAAATAATGTTAGGTTATGTTATGTGGGAAGCGTGGTTAAGAGGCTAAGTGTGCTTGAGCTTGGCTTGGCTACCTAGAAGAGGGCTCGAGGTTCGACACCTGACTCGGGCAGAGCTGTGTTTGCTGAGCGCCCAAAGGCAGCACATAAAAGCAACTCCTAGATACCCCCCCCCCCCACTGGTCTACAAATGAGATTGGACCAAAGCGCTCTGAGCAGGCTATAAGCATGAAAGCAGCCCTATATAAAAGCTATAATAATAAAAGCTATAATAATAATGTTAAACTTCTAAAGCTACATAATTTTTGATCTAAATGGAACAGAAGAAAAAACTGTCCTATTATGTCACTAGCCTAGGGCATAAAAAAGGTGGGATTTACTTTTCTATATGATAATGGTCTACAACACTTAATTAATATTGTCTAATTACTATCATTTTACTAGAAACAAGATATCGTAAAATAGATAATTCTATTGGTCCAAACAAACAGAAATTATTTGCATTAGATGTGAAAAGATATGCAAGTCGCAATTAAATTCCTATAAAGACATGAAACAATACACTTATCCTTAATCTTTGGACTCGAAGACATTGCCATTATATATATATATGTAAACAAATTCTTGCTTACAGACTTAATTAGAATCTTGTAGACCATTATAACATTGTAGAAATCTTTTACAAATGTGATTAATTTATAGTTGTGTCAACAGAGTATAACTTTGGCTTTACATTCTGACTAAAAAGATTGAACACAAAGAATACCAATGTTAAGGTCATTACCAGTTTTGATCAAAGCGTCATTTGTTGAAGATATATTGGTACAAAACACAGCCCCATCAAACTCACAAGCCTATTTGAGAAAGAAAAAAAACATTAACAAAAAGGTTCAGATATAGTAAGATTGTTGTGTTGATACAATGATTATCCTAATCTGCTTTTTAAAACAGAATACAGCAATCCAAAATTTTAAGTTATTTTATTGAAGTAATACTTTCTGTAAAGAAAACTAAAATCTAATACAATGGAATCTGGTTAATTGGACCAAATCTGGTTGTGATTGTTTTGGTCTTGGTAACCTGCTGTTTTGAGATTTCACTGTGTAATAGGATTTGTTTCAGTACTTTATGATTTAGGCACAATATGTGGCTGGACTAATAAACTGGTGGTCAGCTAATTAACAGTTTAATAGGATTTGTTTCAATACTTTTAAGCACTGGAATTAGCCCCAATAAGTGGCTGGTCCAATTAACCTGTGGTCCACTTTGTCACTTCAACCATATATATATTCATATGTGTCACAATGAGATGTTTGATGATGGACGGTGACATTGCCGGGGAATCTAACTGGAACACGTGGTTGGTGACAAGCGACTTGATCCAAGTCTTGTAGATGAATTATTTAAATAAATATAGATCTAGAATTCACAATAAAAACTTCCTTGTATAAAACAATATTCAGGAAACTTTATTTAAACAAAACGTAAGTACAACTTATGTACAATGTAGATCAAACAATAAGAAAAATTATTACAAGGCTTCTTCATTAAAAACTTAGAGATAATAGAATACACAACTGTTCAATTCAACGTTCAGACTTCGACTGTCTTCAAAGTTAGCTACCCTCTGCATCTGGCGCGTAATCTCGCTGGGATCTAGAAGACGCTATCTTTTCCGCCAATCAAATCAATGCATGCAGAATAACATAATAACATGTGACCCGAGGCTCAGTTCTCAGAATAGCTATAAATAACTTCGTCAGCAGAAAGGGTTGACCTTTGACTAGTGCAAACTAACAAATACATAATTTGTTTATGTGACATATTACCCCCCCCCCTCCGTTTTAAGCATTTTGTATGGCAATAGAAATGCTTACATGGTAGTAGCAATATTTGAATATACACAAGCTACCATACATGAAATTATAGGAATGGTTGAGGTAACATATGACAATGCTCAGAAAACTTGATATAACAGTGTGACAACTTGTTGACAATAAAATTCAAATATAGTGTCATGTATAAAATTATTGAAGACTTGATAAGAAATGTTTCTAACTAAATAGATGCATCTGAAACTCTAAATTGAATGCATAAATATAAAACTATTATAATATGAGACAATGTTGATCGTGAATAACCTGAAAAAAAATTTACAAGGCATAATATACATTGAAATATGAATTAAATCTTGAATGAGTTACTTCTCTTTATGGTACTTGATTCTGAAATAATACATATTCAAACAAAACTGATATACTAATACATATGCTAACAAAACTGATATATTACACATGTGGAAAATATGAAGGCAAAATAATTAATTGATTAGGCACAACTTCTTCCTGGACGAGTATGAATTATATTCAATTAAGTAACACACAATAGACTATGGTACATGTGAATGATGGATATATACAGTTCAGGTCTCTTCTGAGTTGCCATCATGGTAGTGTATGTGTTTTCTGAACTTAAAGAAGAGGTCCTTCAGTCTGCGAAGTTGTTGCTTCCACCTTGTGTTGAGCACACCAATAATGTCTGACTGAGTCGCGTTAGAGTTTGGTAAAAATATGAACTGTCCGATACCAAAACTCAATTTTCTGTTTGATACGCGATGATGCTGTATGATAATGTTAGTAAAATGCTCTGTGTATGAATGTCCGATAGAGCAATGATTGAATAAGTTTGAGTTCAATTGGTCTATACAGCAAAGTTGGCTAGGTTCATTTGTTTCCTTATGAAGAATGTTTGTCCATTGAGTGAATGGAGGGTGATGACACAAGTTGTCAATGTTGCTGCCTGCGGAGTTGACGTCACGGTTCATGTTGCTGCTTTCTGATTTGATGTCAATGTTCATGTTGTTGCTTGAATACCAGTCAATGTTCAGGACTGGGAACATGTCGGGAACACTTGTAGAGAGTTTATCTTGGTCTCTGAATGTGACAGTGTCTTTCAAAGTTTGTATTGGTATGTCATTCAGTGTTATGACTCTTTGACTGTCAATTGGATGAGACACTGGCAATGAAACATTTAGATCAGGAATGGATGATGTTTCTTCTTTTTCAGGAATAGTTGTTAGGCTTACAGAGTGTTCATGTTCTACTATGATGTCTTCATCTGATTCATGAAAATGTTCAAACATGTGAACATGAAGTAGTCTGGTGTACTTGTTGATTTTGATTTCATAAAGCAGGTCTGAAATCTTTCTGGTAATGTCAAATGGTCCTTGCCATTTGTAGAACAGCTTGTTATTCAAATCAGGCAACAATAATCTGACTTTGTCTCCTTGCATGAAATGTCTGAGTTTCATGTGTTCATATAGAATTCTTTGACTTTTTATGTTCATGGTTGAACAATCTTTAGTTGACTCACATGCTTGAATATGTGTAAAGCTTGTATCAGTAACAAAGTCAGGTTGTACTGATTTCTTTCTTTCTGATGTATCTGATATTGAAATTCTGATTTCTGTTTCTTGTTCTGATTGATAAGACTCTTGCTTGTAAGATACATTGTCTGTGCTTGAATTCAATTGAGAATGAGTTTCTTTGATAACTTCTGGTAATGGTTGTTGAGACTCATCTTGATTGTAAGAAGTATTGTTTGTGCTTGACATAGCTCTGATTGATATTGATGCTGAAGTAATGTCGTTCAAGTCTTGAGGCATAGAGTCATCAATAGTGGTTGGGGATTGACAAGTACTGGGTATTAGTGGATATGTAGTCTCAGATAGGGGTGGGCATGTACTGGTAGGTGGGGATGAACAAGTAGTGGTTTGGTCTGAACATGTTGACTTGCTTGAGTCATAAATCATAGGTTCAATGTTGTCATTTCTGGTCTTTTGATCTGGTTTATTCTTTGTTTCAGTTGCATTGCTCTTGTGTTCATTTAGTTCTTTTGTGGTCTCTGGTAGATGTGTACTATTCGTATCATTCTTTGTTTCTTCTTTTTTCATGGTACTTGTAGCTTTCTTGAATTCTTCATGTGCATAGAATGAGTTGTCTTGACTTATTTCATCTTGGTCAGTTAGAGTTCTTATGTTGTGGTTGGAGACTCTGGACATGCAATCTTGCTTTTCAAAGTTCAACAATGGACATTCGGGAATTGGAGGTGGACGTACGACCGGTAGGGATGGGCTTGATGTAACTGGGGGTGTCCATGTTGGATGTTCGAACTCTTGATTTCTGTTGACTAGTGAACTGGTAACTGGTTCTGTTACATTCTGTATGACTTGAGTATTTGACTTTTTAATTTCTTCATCTTCTGCATCACTTGCAAAGTCATTTAAGTCTTGTGATTCGATGAACTCTATTCTTGCTCTGTGATGATCTGCCATAATATTGCATAGTCTCATTCTTTCATCATAGTCTTTAATGTTGCTTTGAAATACTTCTATTCGATAATTATAACCTTTGAATTCTTCTGTTATTTTTCTTTGCTTTCTTCTTTCATATTCTCTTTGTTTTTCAGCTTTTTGTATTTCTTTTTCAATTTCTTGTCTTTGTTTTTCAGATTCTTGCCTTTGTTTTTCAAATTCTTGCCTTTGTTTTTCAAATTCTTCCATTTCGTCTTGGAGCTTTTTCTCTTCTGCTTGCAATTGTTCGTATGCTTCTTCTTTCGCTAACATTCGTTCAGCCCATTTATCTGGTTCTGAGAATTGTTTCTCTTTGAATAATTTAGTTAATTCTAGGAGTCGTTGTGTTCTTGAACTGGAATCTGAAGCCATATTTGATTCTTATTTTATCTTCTTGTATTGGAGCAAAATGTTCGATATCTGGATTTTGTCTTATCTCAGATATCCTTACAATATATTAATAGAGTTCTTGAAGCCTTAGTCTGTTAATAATGCTTGACAGTAAAATTGTACTTTACTGGAGTCTAAGTCTTGATCTACAAATCTATTGAGCCGAGTACTTTTATTCTGGTTTAACAGTTGGTTAAATCTGGTCTTCCGTTTACTTTGTGCCAGACAAATGATTATTTACTGGTCTTCTTTATAATGCCAGTTATTTATTTTACTGGTCTTTTAAATATTGCCAGTTATTTGCTGAACTGGTCTTTGTAATAATGCCAGTTATTTGCTTTACTGGTCTTTTGAATACTGCCAGTTAATTGCTTGACTGGTCTTTTAATAATAATGCCAGTAACTATGTATATTGGTCTTATTGCCTTTGCCAATTACATATAATAGATTTCGTGAGTTAGACGTAACTCTAACGAAAATCTTAGTAAAAATAATTATCGATAACCAACTGACCTTGTTAAACACAGAAATTTTTTTGTCCTCCGTAAAATAAAAATAAAGTTCCTTTGAAGATTTTAGAAATTAGTTCTAGATCTGGATTAAATTTCTCAGGAATATTTCTTTTGCCGGAGAGTGCCAATTATTTCCTTTGTCGGAGGTAGCCAATTATGTCACAATGAGATGTTTGATGATGGACGGTGACATTTCCGGGGAATCTAACTGGAACACGTGGTTGGTGACAAGCGACTTGATCCAAGTCTTGTAGATGAATTATTTAAATAAATGTAGATCTAGAATTCACAATAAAAACTTCCTTGTATAAAACAATATTCAGGAAACTTTATTTAAACAAAACGTAAGTACAACTTATGTACAATGTAGATCAAACAATAAGAAAAATTATTACAAGGCTTCTTCATTAAAAACTTAGAGATAATAGAATACACAACTGTTCAATTCAACGTTCAGACTTCGACTGTCTTCAAAGTTAGCTACCCTCTGCATCTGGCGCGTAATCTCGCTGGGATCTAGAAGACGCTATCTTTTCCGCCAATCAAATCAATGCATGCAGAATAACATAATAACATGTGACCCGAGGCTCAGTTCTCGGAATAGCTATAAATAACTTCGTCAGCAGAGAGGGTTGACCTTTGACTAGTGCAAACTAACAAATACATAATTTGTTTATGTGACAATATGAAATAAAAACTAGTTTAAATAATCATCTCTGTGATAAAATTGTTTTTTCAATATTATGTTGTTTTTTTTTAAATTCATTAATTTTAATTATTTTTCATCAATTGCAATTTTTTTATATCGTTGTATGAACATAAAATGTGTCACTAACATTTCAATTAACTTCACCAGACTACTGTATTGATTTTTTGGTACTTTCCCCACCTCCTGTACCTATTTTTTGGTACTTGACTATTACAAAAAAATAAATGTACCAGAATCTAAAGAGTAACCAACCATTCCTGATTTGCCAGATGTTTAGTCATAGCAAATATCTATGCCCATGTGTGTACATTGAAACTGATTATGATTATGCATGATAAAAATTTCTGAAAATTTGAAATAAACGAAAACTAAGAATGAATAGACAGTAGAGTAGCCAGACATAAAGAGATAAGGTTGGTAGTATTCAATGAATTCTCTCAATCAACCTGAACCCTGCATAAATTGTTTTTGTTTCTTTATAGCATCTCAAATAACCATAACCATTCTTTTTTGAAGCAACATCTGCAACACAGAAAATAAGAAGATAAGATTAACCTAGTCATGTCTGTAAGGAACAACCAGTACAAGTGTAGACTTAGAGGATGTTCTTTTTTTTTTATTCAGCAGTCTTCCTGCTTAATTTTGAAACAACAAATGAATGCTCTAGCAAAGTATTCAGACACATCATTTCCCCTGCCATTATTTTTCTCTTTTAATTTAGTAACCAGACTAATGAGTGTGGTGAGTGAAATGAGGTTGAAGCTACCAGGGCCAGAAGTACCTATTAGGCAACACAAGTTATAAATTAGGGCCCCAAGAAATGTTTACCACTGACTTATAATATCTGGAGTTATAAAGAGCCCCAACATGGTCTCCTATTTCAAACAGCTTAGGGCCCTTTTTAAATCTAAACCTAGTACCAAAAGCTATTACACAGTTTCCTTTAAAACCAGGATTGTCAATTCAAAGCCAATGCACAAATGGAATAGTAGAGTCCTTAACATACACACTATACCAGTGGTTCACAAACTTTTTTCCTTAATGAAACACTTTGAAAATTCTGAGGTATTTACTGGCACAATTTGCTTATTTTTTAAAGAGGTTTATTCACTTGGTGGCCTACTAGCTTATTATTCCAGTAGTTCGTGGAATACCTATTAAGACCTTGTGTAACACAGTTTGGGAAACCCATCACAATACCATTCTTCTGTATCAGTTCAAATTATTGTCATTAATGTTAATGATGCTGACAAAATGGGGAAAAAAAAAACACAACAGAATATTGTTAATGTATTAAATTAATTAATATATACAAACCAAGACACAAGAATAGTTATGAACTTAGCTGTGTTGCTCATGGTTGTATTCATGTTAGTATTTGTAATCACTTTATTATTTGTTGGCCATGACCTGTAACAGTGATAATATGTGTAGCTTCTTTGTTAAATAAAGTCTGTGTTTCCCACAAGGTCATTTAGCTCAGTATATCTCGGTTATGGTAATGTTTTGGCTCTGTGAAATAGCCTTTCTGGAATCTCAGGTCCTAGAGGATGCCAGTTTTCCTAGTCAACTGTCAGACCAAGTTATACCTATGACATTTTCAGTAGCCTCACCTTTAAAATAGTTAGAAATGGCTTGACATCTCTATCTCCAGTTGAATTAAAAATGAGAATTCTGGCAACATTTTCTCTGTGAATAAAAAAAAGAAATTATATTCAATCCCACAATAAACTTTGATATGTAAAAAAAAAATGTCATCATCACTTATTTAGGAGAATACAGTCTGTAATTTGCTTTAATAATATAGAACAGTGTTGCCCAAACTATGTTCCTCTCACCCCTAGTGGTCAGTGAGGCCTGAAGAGGTGTTCCACAAACTGCTGGAATAATTAACTAGAAGGCTACCACTTGGGAAGCGTGGTCGAGAGGCTAAGTGCGGCTTGATCTTAGCTTGCTCGGCTACCTAGAAGGGGGCTCGAGGTTTGACACCCGACTCGGGCAGAGTTGTGTTTACTGAGCGCCCAAAGGCAGCACGGGAAACCAACTCCTAGATACCCCCTCCCCCCCACTGGTCCACAAATGAGATTGGACCAAAGCGCTCTGAGCATGCTATAAGCATGAAAGTAGCGCTATATAAAAGCTATAATAATAGTAATGAATTAGACTTTCTCAAAAATTGAAATACACTGATTGTGCAAAGTTTTCCATAAAGGGAAAAAGTTTGTTAAACACTGTTGTAGAAGTTTATAAAAACAAGGGACTATATCCACACAAAGTACAAAAGTAAGTTTATCTACCCATTGAGTTGTCTTTCTTTATCTGATGCAGCCTTAAACCAGGTGGCACATACCTATAAAATAAATAAACAAATAATGCAGTCTTTACTATTCCAAATGGAATTCGTCTTACATTAGTACATGTCCAAGTCACACAAAAAAAAAAGAACTAAAATATTATGTTCATATATACACACACCTACATTTCCTAAGGTAGCCTAGAATACTTGAATAAGAAGTTAAAATATCAATAGATGAATGCAATCATAAAGTGAATCTTGCTTGTTACAAGTGACTGGAATCTTCCTCCAAGTGATGGTAAAATGACATAGAATCAAGGGTAAGCTTTTTTTTTTTAAATCTTAAGAGTTTCAAGGGTGCTTAGATGTGTAATTTATCTAAACCTTTTTAAAAACTATTTACAAGTAAAAGTCAATCACCTGAATACTTTCAAGAGTATGAGCTCCATCTAAATAATAAGTGACATGCTCCCTCCTCAAAGTCTGTGTCCGTCCTGGCCAGTTACAAGATGACAGACCTAAGACAAACAAACACATAGTCAAAGGTCGCAGTCAAGAACAATTTAACAGAGTTTAGGACTTATGGGGAAGAATAGTACTTCTGTCTCCTGTTCAAATCTAGATGGAGGCAAGAGGGTGAAACTTTATGCAGCCCAGCTTAGTTGATTTGAGAAAAGAGATTCTGCCTAGCTCTGCCAGTTGTTTGTTCAGGAAAGTAATTACGAAACTTTGATGTAACAATCTCTCCTTAGACAAGTTAGATTTAGAAGATGACAGATATTTTCTATACAAGAAGCAACATTAAAATGAGTATGATCAATCTAAAACTTTTCTAGGACAGAACGTTTTAAAAAACATTATTACAGTTATATATTTATATCTCCACAAGTGGAATCTGCTTTTCAAAATAATTACAAATATAACAACAATTAGTGTAATCAACACCTGCCTGAGGAAGATTCTTATGATCCGCTGGCCAGACAAGATCTCGAATGAGGAACTGTGGCAAAGAACAAAACAGCAGCCCATCGAAGTAGATATCTGTTAGAGACGCTGGAGATGGATAAGTCACACCCTGCTCAAGCCCGCATCCAACATAACAAGGCAAGCCCTAACCTGGAACCCCCAAGGAAAGAGGAAGAGTAGGATGGCCCAGGAATACATGGCGCTGCGATCTGAAAACAGAAGCCAAGCAGATGGGCAAGACATGGGGACAGTTGGAGAGAATCGCCCAGAACCGAGATGCCTGGAGAAAGCTGGTTGGTGGCCTATGCCCCAGTAGGGACCACAGGCTGAGATGAGATGAGTGTAATCATGGAGTGATTAATTCCTACAGGCCTACATAAAATTCATCCACCTATAAAAATTTGTATCATAATGCTTACCAGGTCAATTGTAAAATAAAGTAAAAAAAAAAACGAAACAGAAACAGTTTATATAAGCAAAGTTAAGAAACTGGTGCCGTTACATTTATGTCAAAATAAAAATACACTACAAGTAAAAAAAAATTTTTTTAAATGTATCACTAATTAAGATAAATTGAGAACTAGTGGTGATATGTTTAGTCTTCACAAGGGGCTACTAGTCCCCAGAAATAGAATTATGTTAACTACCAGTAATTACCATGAAGTACAAAGTAGAAAATATTAAACTGTGGGAGATGAGTGGGCAGAAAAATATAGAGGTGCAGATTTTGGACAGGAAGTGGATATGGACTGGTCACAACCTTAAAAAAGATACCAGCAACAGAGCTAGGCAGGCCTTAGAGTGGAACCCCCAGGAAACAAGACGTAGAGGAAGACCAAAAAGAACATGGTGATGCAGTATACTGGCAGAAGCTGAGAGGACTGGAAAGCGCTGGGAAGCCATAAAAAACTTGCAAGAGACCAAGGAGAGTGGCGTGTTTTTGTCGAGGCCCTATGTTCCACAAGGATAACAAAGGAGTGATGATGATGATGAAAAAGATAAATTGAGAACTAGTGGTGATATGTTTAGACTTCACAAGGGGCTACTAATCCCCAAAAATAGAATTATGTTAATTACCAGTAATTACAATGAGCACTAAAAAACAAAAAGCAAAAACAACAACCTATGATTACCTTTTATAGTAGCCACATCCAGTGAGTCAACTTTAAGTACTGGAATGCCATCTGGGGAATTTTTCACGGGTAATCTAGTATTACTTGATTCCTCTGTAACAATATTTTAAAATCACAAAAAAAATTAGTTTAAAAAACAAACAACAAACAAAGCTTATTTTCTGTAGGCCAATAATTGAAAGATTTAATTTGTTTAAATGTGAAATGCTCTACCTCCAATCTTCCCCATTATGGAAAGTTTCACAAACAAATTTTATGTTCACTACAAGAGATAGTATTTTAGAAATTTTCATCCATTAAAAAAGGCTTAAAGATAAATTCTTATGTAACAAACAATATGATATTTCAAAGCTTCTGTAAAATGTTAGTCAAACTTCAATGTAAACAACCTACAACTTTACTAAACGTTATAAAAAAAACACAACTCCTAAGTAAATATATTGACCCAGATGTGATCATTGTTACACATTTAATGATAGACTTTTAGAACAATAATGAATAAAAGGAGACAGTAAAGCTGTATATAACCTTACCAGAATGAGACAGTTTCCAAAACCTGTACAGCTGAATGGCTAGAGACGCATTCTCTGCTTGTTTATGCCCAGAGATTCCTAGAGTGACATGAAGACTGTCCAGTAACTCTTGTGACACTGGCTCAGCTATGTAGAGAGGATTCTGAATTGGATCAAGAGTCTCACATTACATGTACATTTATTCACCTAGAGAGTTCTTCAGTCATAGACACACAACTATATATATACATACATGCTGTGAAAACTTGCGCACAGGTTGCTGGGGAAAAGAGAACTACGCTGGCAGAAGAAAATCGGCAGATCAAAAGAAAAGAAGAACAGCAAGGCCAATGACACTAGCTCCAGCTGGAATAACCTGCCCAGTGTGCAGCCAAACATTTTGGGCTCACATGGGTCTCACCAGCCACATGAGGAGGCATAAAACCCCGGTGCAAAGCCCTCAGCCCCCTGAATGACAAAGTGATCATCATCAAACCACGATGAACGAACTATATATATAGTAGATTAAAGTTATGCAATCCATCACTGAGCACTGGTACCTTTTTCTTTACAAAAAAAAAAAGCACTGTATATATATATATATTTAATTCACAATCCACTCTACTCAATCATAGTTTTTTTTTATTGATTTTTTTAAAATTTATAATGTTACATATTATACAAGATATATATATATAAAATATATAAATCAATATAAATATATGTGACAATATAAATATAAAAAAAAAAACAAGACTTTTAGAGTTTTAAAAGAAAAGAAAAATGTAGACTACCTGTATCTCTACAGATCTCTCTCTCAAGACTTTTATAGCTTTCGGATCCTGAGGAACTGTGATAGCCGGGCAGCTAGTCTAGAAAATTAATTCAAAATTTTAGAACTTAGTTCACAATAAAAAAAACAAAAAAAAAACTTTATACCAATATACTATTCTCACTTCAAAACAATACACCCCAGAGTAAGAAAATGTAGTTTCAAGTATTGGGTAAAGTTTATATTAATTATCCAGTAGATTGCTAAGATATTGTTAATGGCTTGATTTGAAAATCAATATTTAAAAGCTTAATTTATGAAAAATATTAATTCAAATAATTTAAATACCGTATCTTTAAACACCTACAACAAATCCACATTTTTTTTATACTAAAAACACTAACCTTGAAAATACCAGCCTTGTTCCAAGCTATTTCTTCAAGAGTATTGCCTAGGACAGATGTGTGATCTAATCCAAGGGAGGTCACACCACAAACTGCTGGCCTGCTGAAGAAGTTTGTGCTGTCATACTGACCCCCAATGCCCACTTCCATAACAGCAACGTCCACCTGTTCTGATATGAAAACATTCAAGGACAGAACGGTCAGGAAGGCAAAATAAGCTGGCATTCCGCCACCCTCAACATCCTGTGAAAAGAAATGGATAAGGAGAGTAATGGAACTTTTTTATAATAATTTGTATTTTATGTAAATTTGTGACATGTATGTAGGATTAGGCCAGGAAGGGCGCGGTGGCTGAGCGGTAAAGCGCTTGGCTTCCGTACTGGAGGTCCCGGGTTCAAATCCTGGTGAAGGCTGGGATTTTTATTTCGGGATTTTCGGGCGCCCTTGAGTCCACCCAGCTCTAATGGGTACCTGACATTAGTTGGGGAAAAGTAAAGGCGGTTGGTCGTTGTGCTGGCCACATGACACCCTCGTTAACCGTAGGCCACATAATCAGATGACCTTTACATCATCTGCCCTATAGACCACTAGGTCTGAAAGGGGAACTTTTTTTATGTAGGATTATGAATGTCATTACTATGATTGCTATGTCAGCTTTTTTTAGTGACAATATAGTAGTTCTTGGTACTTTAAACATATAACATGTTGAACTATGGTTTCCAAAGACTATTGTGTGCAAGGTCACACTTGTTACCATCTGGCCAAACAATTTTAACCTTACACCTTCAAATTCAATTATAAGATTCTAAAAGAAAACTTTACTCATAATTTCTTTTCTACTTTTCTTTTCTTCTTATCTTAGGTATCAAAATGCACTAAAAAAATAAATTAAAAAATGCACCAGATAACGAACGGTATGCTATTAATTCCTATAAGACAGTCAACATTTTTTCGTTAAAGTTTGATGTTATATTCCTAAAAGCTGTTATTCCATTTGTTCTATAAATGTTAGAGAATTGGGCAATAAAAGGCCCATTCATTTACTTTGATGATGCAATACCTGTAACTCAAATGGATTGATAGATCTGTTTGTTCAGTTTCAATTTAAGTACAAAAAAAACATTTGTAATAATAAAGGAGTTTGAATTTCAAAATGACAAAAATTATGTTAAGAGTTGTTTATTTTTTTGAACAAAAAATATTTTCAAGGACCAGTAAACATAAGAATATTATACTTCTTCTTCGTTCTCAATGTTATGTTGGAGCATTCAGATGACTAGACCAATATATGAGATGAACTGCGCAGTGGTTTCCAAATCAGGGAGCTCTTCATATAGTTTTCTTTCTATTGGGGTGTTTTGGGGCCAGTGTCTTATATATAGGTAAAGAGAGCAGTATCGGAGGATGAGGTCGGCCTTCTCCGATGACAATCCTCATGGGCAGATTTCACTGGTTCCAATTTTGAGCTTCCGGTACATGTGTGTCTCCTGTTGTGTCTGGTCCTGAGTCGAAAGATTAGACATTGATCTTGTCGGGATAGCTTATAGTAAGCATCATCTCTCTTGTGATTTGGATGAGATCTCGTCCATTTCTCATTTCAGAGTTTATTTGTGAGTTCTTCCACTCTTGGCGAGTGTGTCAGCCTTCTCATTTCCTTCTAGTTGTATGTGAGCTGGTACCCATATTATACTGATAAAATCTTTTTTTTTTTAGAGCTTTACAATAGCCATTATATACAAACTCTTTAAAAGTAGTAAATTGAAATTTAATTTAATTAAACAATAATCTAAATCATAAAAAAAAAACATTATAGAAAATGTTTTCCAGGCCACCCCCTAAAGATGTGATAAATATTGTTTGCAATCATCCCCCCCCAACAGAGATTATATCTTGTGCCAGTAAAAAAATTGCTACCTAATATCTAATCTATTTACCTCTGTCTGAGAAGCTTTCAGTCTGCTGTGAACTTTCCAAAAGTATTTGCTAAACATCTCCTTGCTTATGGGCAGCCCGTTCACTCGAATTCTCTCCCGCACTTCAATCAAATGGGGAGAGGTGAACAGTCCAGTCTTAAAGCCCTGGCAGTTCAAAATCCTTTCGCAAAAAGCACAGGTAGAGCCTTTCCCCTTTGTTCCACTCACATGAATTACAGACAAACTATCTGCCTGCTCCACCTGTAACATAGATAATATTCAGTTAATTTACAATCATGCACGCTGGTATAATAATTTTTAAAAAAATATAATTAAATCATAAATGTATTTTTCTATGATCTGAGATTCTCTTTTATATTTTTACATTCACATAAATAGATAAGATGATATAATTACTGTCAGTCCAGAACGTTGAATATATTTCTTCATGTTCGGAACATTAAGGTGTTTCTTCTGGTCCCGTGACTGCCTAATCTTTGCTAACACTTCAGCGTTTGACTGTAAATCTAAAAGAGCCTTAACAGCTTCCTAAAAATGCAAAGTAGATTAAATCAAATAAATAATTAAACTAATTAAAATAACAATGAAATTTATAACAAAGAGCTATATTAATAACATGAATGGGAAAATAACTCTATGACAAAATCTAAATGTTTAACATTCCTTTTTGAATGAATTAACTTAATCTGACATGATGGAATTACCATTGTGTGAGTTTATGATTGATATAATTTTATGTTTAATTAAACTATTTATGAAATAAAATATGTGACTAAAACCTTTTTCTAAATCTTCAGAACAATAATTTTGAAGATTTTACTTATTTTAAAAAGTCTTTTTATGAGATCCTGATAATTTTTGTTAGTTTACTTTAGAAGTTATTAGACCCATTTTTTTTTATCTTAAGTATTTCAACAGCAAGAAAACTATTTTTATAGAGCTAATCTAGTTAATCTGAACAATCTTGTTAATTATAGCATTACTTGTTTGTTAGATCTTTTTGTTTTATTTTGTATTTGTCTAATAAGTATTGAAAAAAAATTTTTTTTTCAAAATGTGTGGGCAGAGTGCAATGGTCTCTCAGTACACAGTGTATTCATATATATACAATGTCTCTGGTCCCCCCTCTAGATCTTGTGTGAAACAGTGTGCTATTGCACACCATATATTATGCAATCAGGCATTGACACAAGAGTACAGTTATAGTTTAAACGTATTTTATATAGATTTCATAAAATACTAAAAATGATACCTTAAATTTCTGACACAAATATACGGAAACACCCGCTTCTCTTCACATTTTTTTAAAAATTTATCTGAAATGTTAACTTAGATTAGTAAAGTAACTTACCTCATAACCAAAGTCCTCATTGGCATCATTAGAAACTGGCATTGACATTTTGGATAAATTTCTTTTTCTTAACTCACTTTCAATATAAAATGTAAATGCAGATTTTCTAGGCCTACACTTGAAATTGTTTAAAGTTACTTTAAGATTCTGCAAAACTGCTGAATAATAGCTTAGCATACTTTAAAAAACTAAGCTATTTGTTGTGCATGATATTAGACTTGAGAGACTAAATACCATAAATAAAAAATAAAAAAATACATGTATGTTATAGGTTTCAAGTTAAGTACTGTTTACGAGATGGCATGATCCACTTTTAGAGTATGTATTTACAACTCTAAGCAGCCAGATTAACCACAGGCTAGATTTTTTTTGTGTTGTCTAGGTGCTAGGTAAAGACTAAAAGAATATTTCTTAGGGGGAATAAATATCTTATTATAGGTTTAAAGTTTAGTACATTTCTAAGATGGCATGATCCATTTTTAAAGTATGTATTTACGTTTCTAAGCAGCCAACCACGGGCTAGATTTTTTGTGTTGTCAAGGTGCTAGATCAAGACTAAAAGAATATTTCTAAGGGGGTATTATAACCTCCAGAGTTGATTTTCAATACCGTAAACTAAAACCTGATAGTATCACTGATAGGGGTGTAAATACAGATGCTAAAAGTGGACAGTGCCAACATTATCATAAAAGACAAAATCATTTAAAATCATTTACTGAAAGTGGAAAAAGCTAATTTAATGAGAATAGAAATGACTTTATTTACTGGTGGAGAATATCTTAGGATTAGGCCAAGATCTAAAGGCTACACATGACATATTAGATAGATATCTATAATAATAATTATAATATTTACATTAAAAAAAGACTTTTTGTGTTATTAGACTTAGATGTTATGATATTAACAATAATCTACATATGATTAGTAAGTTATTCATGAATATTATTATTAATCAACTAGATATATATATATATATACTATAATGTAGACTCTCTGTAGAGGCTTAGAGCTATAATAAATTAATATCTAGATCATCGGTTCTCAACCTTTTTAGCTCGATGACATCTTTTTACAATTTCCCACTATGCAGCGACCCTCACCCCCACTATTTTCGTTCATAAGAATAAGTATCTGTTCCTTTTATGTTATTGTACATGGAAATCTCCAAAAAGTATATGATACACACTCACTGCCAAAGTTTAATATTTATCACGAAATAGTATGCCATTATACATAAATATTCTTCAAATAAATATTATATTTATTTTTACCATTACATTACAAAGAAAATATGTTTTTGACTTTTGATATCCATGTTACAGACTTTGATGAAACATTTGAATATATATATAGCATGACAACATGGGCCATGATGGGGACAATAGTAAGCTATATTGCTAGAATATTGTTGCGACTGTCTGAGTTTGTTTCTGTTTTACCAGTTTAGGGATTCTCTGGACAGTCTTTGAAAAATCACCACTACTGTCATCTTCTGCACCAAGTCCACTTCTTTATTTAGACTTTATGAGTAAAAAGCTGGAAAACCATGTTTTGCAAAAAATAAAAAAAAAAATTTGAAAATAAGAAAAAACATGATACTGGTAAATAAGGATATGACTGACAACATTTGATCCAGATTTGTGTAACAGACATTGAAAACAAATCTTTTTTTTTTTGCTACATTACATGGCTATAAGCTATAAATGAGTTCAATGAACTCTGTTTCCAGAACATATTCAAATAAAGCTTATAAAGAATGGACTTCTGGCAAGTGCAAACAGGGTGTCATATTTTCTCATATTTTTGTTTGAATTTGGAATGATCAGATTAATTAGGACAAATCGAGCCATACTACATTTGATCCATTTGATAGCAGTTGCTTCATGTTCTGCTCAGACACAAATCCACACATACTTTCATGATGTTATTGAAGGTGATATTTTCATTATGACGATGATTATGGGAACACCCCAGCCCATGGTTCTCGCACAAAAACTTTATAATAAAGAAATTATAATGTCGATATGGTTTTACTTTTAAGCAGAAGTTGAAAACTCCTGTGCATTATTTGTAAACTGTCAAACTGTCAATCAACCCCTACTCACAGGCTACTAATGTAAACTGGCCCCTATCGGAGACTAAAGTTGCCTAAACTTGCCTAAAGTAAAGTACTGGCTAAAAGGTATCACGACAGGTTGAAAACCCCTGATCTCGATCTATAAATAAATACATAAAAATAATACAAACAGACATTTAAAAAACATGATCGAATATTTAAATTTAATTCTATTAAAATTAGTTTAATAATAATATAATAATTAACTTATCAATCAAGGCAATCAAGCATTAAGTTAAGTTAAGTTTACTTTAATGAAGCACGGAGATTTATATAAAATTAAACATCTAGATTATGTAAACGTCATCATAAATATTTGTAATTAGATCTAGTCAAAAAGATGCTAGAGTAATTAAAGAATATTAATAATAATATTTGCAGAAAACACTTTTTCTTAGTCTTAGAAAGCATGTGTATTTGTTGACACTTGAGAGCAATCATAATATGCCAGATTTAGGCTTAGGCAAAAGCTAAGAATAATAAAACTATAGTCTAAAATGTATCTAAAACTAGATTTAGATCTACTTTATAGAAAAATATGCAGATTACAGAGAAAAAAATAATTGTTAATTTAAATTTTACATGTTAAAAAATTAACTCTTTTCTTTATACACTTTAAATTTACAATGATCTAGTCTAGATCTTTATATAGACTATATTTAGTTCAGGCTAACCTACATTTTTTCCTGGTTTCTGGTAGATTTATAATCGCTATTACTACATTAGCTAGTATTTTTATTTTATATTGCATTTTAAAGCCCATTTCATTCTCTAGATTATAAGAAAGGAAACCATTTTAAAATAAACATAAATGATAAAGCTAAAACATTCTATGATTTTCTTAAATTCTTTTATTCCTATTAGTTTTAGACGTTAGTTATATATAGCACAATTTAGAGAGTATCATGTAACTAAAACAAACATGGCTTCCGAGGTTCAGAATTTGGATGAAAATGAAAAGAAAATTGTAAATGAGTTCTGTCATCACTTGGAAAAGTCAAAACAACTTTTCAATGGCTTAAGGTATTAAGTAATAACATAGCAATTTAAAATATTTAATCAAGACATTTTTTGCATAAAATGGAAAAAAAAGCTAGATGATGATAGATCTATCAAATCAATCAAATCTATGATAGATTTTAATTTAAATCTATCTATTTTATTTAGATCTAATTATTTAAATTTTTATTATTTAGATCTAACTTTACTTTACTGACTAAGACTTAGACTTAGTAAGTCTAAGTGCTAAGTCTACTCAGTCGTCTCAGTCTAAGTAACTAACTTAGTTTAGTAACTTAACTAACTAAAACTTACTTCTATATATATAGAGTTTATATAGTAGGTTCTTATGGAGTAAAGAACGTGTTACGGACACTTTTGCAGCTGTCTGAGCTGTTTTCACTTGAATTTTTTTTTCTCTCAAATGGTTAGACTTGGGAAAAAAATGAAAGTATCAGAATACTCCTCAGCTCTTGGCTAATAATTATATATTTGCTGCATGATAGTCCTATGTTTATTTAAAAAAATATTTAAAGTTTACTTGTGGTGGGGTCTGCACACCTCACGGACAATTTTGAACGAAATAAAAGCACGCGGACAATTTTTAACGAAATAAAAGCACGCGGAATTTGCGAAAAAGTCACGGACACAGTATATAAAAGTCATATAAAAATCAATATAATATCACAATTCTTTCCTTTAAGTCATTTTCTTTTACATAAGATAAAGGCAATTAATTCTTAGTCCCATTTTCCTAACTCACTTTAGCCTTTTCCTGTTTATTATTGATGTCACAAGTTGCACCCTCTCCCGTCCCCAACTAGTCAAAATCTTCATGGTAAAATGTAGACCTCCTCCCCCTAAATGGCTAATCAGTAAATATGTATGTTATGTCTGTTATGTTTTTCCCTAGCTGCAATACAACATCTATGGTCAAGCCTATTTTGACATGGGGGAGAAAGTTTTGCTTTGGAGCAGTTCCACATTTTATCATTATTTCAGTCCAGTCTCATCCCCTACTCACCCCCCTTTATTATAATGGTACTGAACATTTTTTCCTAGCTTCACAGTGATTATGGGCTTAGCCTATTTTGACATGGGGGGAGAAAGTTGTGCCTAAGGGCATTTCCACATTTTTGGTATGGTATCATTAATTCATTCCTGTCCCCCCCCCCCCACTACTCACCCCTTTATTATAATGGTACTGAACATTTTTTCCTAGCTTCACAGTGATGTCTATGGGCTAGCCTATTTTGACAAGGGGGAGAAAGTTTTGCTTTAGGACAGTTCCACATTTTGGTATCATTGTTTCAGTCCTGTATCACCCCTCCCTTACTACATTATAATAGTGTTGCAATTTTTTTTCCTAGCTTCACAGTGATGTCTATGGGCTAGCCTATTTAAACATGGAGGTGTCAGCTCCACATTAAAAGGATTACAGTTCTAACACTGGTGGGACCAGACTAGTAAGGCCTACATGCCCCCCCCCCCCAGCCTGCTAGTAGGTGATAGCAAGATTTCTCCTCCCCCCCTCCTTCCACACCAAGGTCACACCTGTTGTAAGCCTACCTACCTGTAGTCCCTATCTGGTCAGCTTTGAGTGGACCCATCCCTCCCTCCCAGTCTCTTCTGTTATGCAAGAGCATGCCAGTCAGGAGAATGACCCACTTCCCAGCTTTTTCACATTGACTGTTTCACCCCTTCCCCTCCATTTCCATAGTTGTATCACTTGGCTAAAAGTTTGCTGTGTTGTGTAAACAGAAAAACAACAAAACTGTAATATTTTTATAGACATTTAACCATGTAATAACAGTGTCTGTGCTTTCTTATTATCTGAAAAACATATGCATTGCTGAGGCAGAGAAACCACATGTTCCCCTACCTATTTATAAGCCAAATATATCAGTTTCTATTGGCTGATGCTATGTGAGGATTAAAAATAGCCTTATGTCTTGACCCACTTTCTTCTTCCCACCAATAAAAAAAATGGAAATTTCCATACATGTTCACTTTGAACTCAAGTTGAACTCATATATTGAAGAAAAAAATGACACCAAATGTGTCAAAACAGTAAAGAAATGGAGCATGCGCACAACAAATGTTAAAGACTAACAGAGACAATTAAAATAATAAAGATATGAAGGAAATATAGAGAGCTGTCCGCGAGGTGACATTGTGCGCGAGACGATCTTTACTCTATATGGAACAGCTCATCCGATTCTCCTTCAGTAAACAAGTCCCTTTTTTTGTTTATAACTCATTTGTTTTTATGTTTGGCTAAAAACGACGTATCAGGACTGCAAATGTCCAATTTTAGATAAGTTCCTTTATTTTTTTTTCCACTTTTGCAAAGCAGAGGACAGTTTTTGAAATTCTTGGAAACCATGTATTGGATGATTGGTTAACTATTAATGTGCATGAGACTAAATAAATGCATGATGCGTAGAACGTAATCTTCTTCTTTTTTGAAGTCAATACTATATTAAATAAGATAAGAAGATCAAGAGTCTAGACAGAATCTAGACCTATATCTAGTATTGGTAGCTATGTTACAATAACTGGTGACACACACCTTTTTTTAAGTAAAAAAATGTTTAGAGTTTTTTGGGCACACCTCAAAGGCACAAAAAATAAACCTATTAATTGAATATGTCTTTTTAAAAGAGTTCTAATAGTTTTTTATTGACCAATAAAAATGCGACGGTAAACAAAAGTGCACTTTCCCACATGGATTAGAAGGTTATTTTTTATTAGACCTAAATAAAGGTTCGATTTCCCTGTGTATTGTTTAAAAAGTGCAATAGTTTCACGCCTTTAGACTCTCCATTATTGCAGAGCATATTTCTGGCTAAATTTAGCATGTCTTTCCACCCAGAATAATGTCAGTTATTAAGAGTAGTAGCAAAAAAACTAAAACAAATAAATTCCACTTACCTTTTTTTTTGTGCGTGCTAGTGACATGTAACCGTAGGTGAAATATGATGGACGTACAAAGCTGAAGTGAATGTCTAGTAAAATGTTTTGAAGTGTGACAATGGAATTCAAAGTCTAGCTTTTAGAAAGATGACTTAAATGTAGGAGTTTATAGTTTATATTTTTTTTGTTGTAAAGTATGAATGTACCTAGAAATAAAAAGCCAAATTAGGGAAGAAATATATTGAAGGTAAATATTTTGTTACTGTTTTAGAGATTTACCACAGTATGGTCACAAGCAGTGGCAGTCTTACTTTGGTCGCACTTTTGATGTTTACACAAAGTTATGGAAGTTCCAGCAACAGCACAGGTGAGTAAATGAATAGAAAAATATACCAACTTTATAGCCTTATATTTTATTCTTTTGATTAGTGGTGTTCTATTTTCGAGCTGTAATTCCAATGTTGTTGTTGTTTTTTTTTTTTTTTCAAATAAAAAAAAAAGTTAAATAAATTGAAATGGATGGCTGTCTGTCATATGATATGTGCTCTGGACTGACATCTCAACAGTCCTGAGCTCAAACACCCCCTACCCATCCTCTGCTGTTCTGCTGCAGGTTCGTACAAGGAGGTAGTAACTTTCCATCGTGTAGAAACATCCGAAACGTTGAAAACAAGCTTTTTTCTTATATTTCTGTCTTAAAATATTCCGCTTTAAATTTTGTTTAAAGATGTATATATTTAAAATCTTGTTGAGAAAGTAATACACTAAGTTTAAATTTTCTATTTTTTCTAACAGGGCCATTTTGGATTCCAAGTATGGTTTAAAGCGTTGGCAGATTGGAGAGATAGCTTCTAAAATTGGTCAGCTGTATTATCACTACTAGTAAGTTTTAGTCTTTACTTTCACTGTGCAGTAATATGTATTGAACTAAAGATTTCATACTTTGAACTATGCATACATACATTTGTTCATTAAGTTTCTTGAAAGGCTACTTCCTTCAAGACCTATATTTCCCTAAAGGGGGGGGGGAGTTTGTTCACCTGTTTCAAAAGCCTACTGCTTGGACAAATTTGTACAAGTGCTCCTTCTTCCCTAGTGCCCTTAGACCAAGAGAGCTTCCTGAATAAACTAGAAAATCCACATCTTTCATTTCTAAGATAAGATACTGTTGTGGATAAAATGTGTATGGCATAATTTGAAAGTATCCACATTGACTGTAAGTTCCCAAACCATATGCACAGTTTGTTTTGTTATTATGAATTCATATCACCACATTAGCTATTACTTACATTTCAATCTGATTTTAAAATTTGCAGTCTGCAAAATATCATATGAACAAATTAAATATTTTATCAAGGTACTATATTTATTTTGGAGGTGCAGTGGCTGAGTGTAAAGCTCTTGGCTTCTGAACTGGGGTCTCAAGTTCAAAGCCTGGTGAAGACTGGGATTTTTAATTTTGGGATCTTTGGGCGCCTCTGAGTCCACCCAGCTCAATTGGGTACCTGACAATAGTTGGGGAAAAGTAAAGGCAGTTGGCCGTTGTGCTGGCCATGTGACACTCTTGTAAAAAGAAACAGATGACCTTTACATCATCTGCCCTATAAACCACAAGTTCTGAAAGGGGAACTTTATTTTACTTACTTTACATTTATTTATTAAAATTTTTCTTTAACAATTTTCTTTTAATTTAGTAGAAATATAATTGTGCCTTGTTTTTCTCTTTCAGTTTACGAACCAGTGAAACTAATTACTTAAATGAATCTTTCTCATTTTACTCAGCCATACGAATGAGAGCTTACTATTCCAAAGCTAGCAAAGAGGAAAGGTAATTGGTGACTGGCGTCTAGAGTTAGGCGTCTAGAAAATGTGAAAGTAATTTGTATTCAACTGAATTTCAGTTCTTTATCAAATTTTCGTGGTGAGGCAAAAAATTTATCTGGTAAAGAAGTTCATATTTTTTAAGTTTGCAGTCTAATTGTACATTACAAATTGTTATGTATAGTTTTGCACCACACTTGGAACCCTGAGGCCAGCAAAAGCGAACTAGAGCTCCCTTCTACTGGCCTGGTTGAATGGTGTACACCTTAAATACACCGTTCTGTCTGGCGGAGGGGTGGGGTAGTTCATGGACTAGAGATGTGGCTGGAGGCTGCGTACACCAGGCCACCCGTCATTTTCATTTGATATACCAGGCTATCTGTGTGGGACATGACATTTATGTAATGGCCCTTTGAGGGATGGCGCCTGGATGTCAACAGATCACTGTGGGAGCTCTTTTACATCCCTGCATCTAATTGTACAAGATAGTTACGGTATGTAGTGAGGTTACGATCAGCTTACATATGTTGGCCACATTAATAATATCCATAATTTCCACAAGGAATTTAAAATATGACTATTAAAATTGAATTAATTTTCATTTTTTTTTCATGTTCAAAACTAGCTTTTAATTACCATGAGTGTTATGTAAGTGATTAAATATTGACATAGGCCTTTAACTTGATTTTTCTTTTCCATCATTTGAACACTGCTTAAACAGTGATTGTTTTTATGTTTGTTCTTTCAGGCCAGATCTGATGGTGAAGAAGCTTCGCTACTACGCAAGGTTTATAGTAGTTTGCCTGTTGTTGAAGAAAATGAAACTAGTCCGAGATTTAGTGCGGGTATGTGTCAACAGGAAGTTACATAAGCTCTCAGTGAAATCTGAAAGATAAAACCATTGGCATTATTGAATAATGGAAAGTATAAACATACATCTCTGAAATAGAAAAAGAAAGCTGTTTAGAGATTACCTTAAGGAACAATAGATTATTTTAATTTTACTTCTGTTAATTTCTATTCTATTCTGATTTAAAATCACACTTTTTTTGTCTTTAATTTCTTTTCACTTGTGTTTATGAAAATTCACAATGAAAGCCACTTTGAGGAAACTGTCTATAATTCAATGCAGAATCTTTCAGATTTGAAAATGTAAAATTCCATGTACCATTATCAGAAGAAGAAAAAATTTACTTAAAAAAAACAAGTTTCTATTATTCAGGGCACTTTATGATATTATATGTTAAGTATTTAGAAATACTAAGAGGCAGAAACCACAACTACCTTACTTCTTATACATGACATAATACCATTTTATCCAGGAACTAGCTAAACAGATAGATGACTACACAGGCACGTACGAACCTGAGGATCAGATGGAGTGGAATCTAGTGTTGGGGGAAATCAAAGCTTTCATTGAGGTTTGAAATTGGAAAACGTCTAAGTTTTGATAGATATCTAAATTCCTATATATATTTCTGTGGCATTTTACGTCTCGTGAGACAATCTTTTCCCTTTGCAACTTCTTGTGTGGCTAAAGAGGCCAATCCTTGATACACAGCTGCGGTTGCAGGTTGGGCATATAAAATCACCAGGCGGAACTGTACCTTCAGCCTTCTTTCTGCTTCTTTTGTGTATGGCATCTGCAATCCGAGACCCTTCTCATATGCTCTCTTTCCATGTGGATCTATCCAGTGCTACTTTTTCCCATCTGCTAGTGTCGATTTTAAATAGCTTCATGTCACGTTTGCACACATCTGTATACCGTAAAAGTGGACGACCAGCGGCTCTCCTGCCTTCAATAAGATCGCCATGCAGTATATCTTGTGGTAGTCTACCTACTGGCATTCTGCCAACTTGACCGAGCCAGCCAAGGCGTCTGCTGCTGATAATAGAGCGGATGTCCTGGCACCCTGCTCTTTGTAGCACTTCCTCATTTGTTATCTTATCTTGCCACCTTATTTTAAAGATCCGCCTTAGGCATCAGAGGTGGAAGACATTCAGCTTTTTTTCCTGCCATGAGTAGGTATATCCTATATATATATATATATATACAAATTTTCATATATATCTAAATTTACATATACATCTAAATCTCCATATATATATGATAGTATTTTAAATTAAAGTAGTGAATTATCATCACATATAGTACAGTTTCCTTTTGAATTATTGGCAGGGGGGATGATCCATTATCAGTTGACCACAGGGAAGAATAAAATGATTTTGGTGACCAGTAAAAATAATTGATTATCTTGCTTGTACTTTTAGGCTGACAATCTCATCAATGTGGTGGATGTAGACTCGTCATCCATAGTTCTGTCTCATCGCCTGACACCTCTGAACACACCCCCTTTGGAGAAGGGGACACCTGTGTATCTGACCTTACAGGAAGTACTTATAGTAGGAAACTGTCACGAGCAGGTAACTTCAATATTTTTTTTAATTGCCTTCATTGCCTAGGCTACATTAGTTTCATAAGAGGCCATTTACAGAATACTCCATCCATCCATCCCAGTGGCCCTACAGCCCATGGAGGGCTCTGGCCTGCTTCAACACATCCTTCCATTCAGATCTCTCCTGGGCCTTTTCTCTCCACGCCCTAACCCCAAGCTGTTGCAGATCTGCTTCAACATCATCAATCCATTGCATTCCAGTTCTGCCTTTAGGTTGCCTGCCTTTTGGTTTTTGCCTGTAAACAATTTTCCATCCTCTGTTATCTGACATTCTTTCAAGGTGGCCTGCCCAACGTAGTCTGTTCTTTTTTTTTTTTTTGGTCAGCATTGGTGGATCTTCATACAATTGATATATCTCATGGTTAGTGCGTGTCCTCCACCCTGTTTCATCCTGTATAGAACCTAAGATTTTCCTAAGAATTTTTCATTCCCAAGTATTAAGTAAATTACAAAATACTCACCGGGTAATAATATGGATGAATGTTTAATCATTGTATTGAGATATCAAATCTCTTGACCAACAGATCAATTTTATTTTTCTTCTCTCAACCTATTGAAACCACTTCCTAATTTTGTAATATTATGATTTTTATTGAAGACCTGGATAATTTTATAAACAAACTACACAAAAATAAAGAAGTTTAAGCCATGCAACTGCACAGAAACCAAGAAAATGTGTGGTGTACATGATTAAAGCTTCCAAATTAAGAAACATTTGCAAATGTTGTTTGTTTTTTTTTTGTTTTTTTGATGGATTTGTTTACACTACCGGTATCAGTTTTGATCATTTTAACTAAAAATTATTTAAAATCTTAACAAATTAAAAATTTCTGTAACAAAAGGAATTTGTAAGAAATATTGCAATAGATCTGTTTTTACTTTTATCAGCTCTGGTAAAAGTTAGAATATGTAATTTCTCCCACACTAATTCTCTGATCAAGTTGAACTTTTCACAATTATTCATTGGCAAAGATAATACATGAATCAATATTAAAAAAACCCAGAACCAATTGGTCACATTAATTACTTGTAATTGTACACTCATTCTTGGATCGAGTTGAAACTTAAAACATTTATGATACCTAACAAAACATAAAGTAATTGAAAAATTATTGGTATTAGTTAATTTGTGTGATATAAAAAATGGAAAAAACTTCTACATTACTGAGATATAATAGTTAATGTGGAGTTCCTTTATTTTATTTATTTTTTTATAGATCAAAGTTGCATTGATGGTGCTTTCTTTTCAGGTCAAATTCAGTGAGTTAACGTTGGATATGTTTAGGATGTTACAGTCATTGGAGAGGGAGCCTCAGGATGATCTGTCCAACCAGATTTATGACAACTCCCCAGCCCCTGGGAGAACACCTTTTGTAAGTGGGCTCATGAATGTATGTAACATCCATGAAGTCATTATATTTTACTTTTTATTTTAGATAAGTATGTAAATTTTCACTCTTTGCCATGTATAAGGCAGATAATGGAAAGATCATCTTTTTTTTTGTGGCCCACAGCTAATGAGTATGACATTTGGCCAGCTTAATGACTAAACTGTTTTACATTTTCCTAACTAATGTCAGGTATCCATTAGACTTGAGTAGTATGTGTGACTCACTAAAAAAAACATAAAATTCAAAATCCCAGTCTTTACTGAGTTATGAACAAGGTACCCTCAATTTCTCCATTTGTTAGCCAGTGCTCTACCACTCAGCCTCCAAACATCATTTCATGGTAAATGGCTATATAAATGTCTTGATTGCTTAATTATAATTATTAGACCTGTTTTAAATTAAAATTTTTATGTAGTTATAGTAATTAAAATCTTTTAATTGCTTACGAGTATTTCATATATGTTGCTGATCTTTATAATTATATAATTGTATAGGAAATTACCTTTGTAAACAAGGAAGTACTGGAATTTAAAAATATCATTCTCTCTATGTGATCAGTATTTAAAAATATCATTCTCTCTATGTGATCAAAATAATATATATTTTGTTTCTTTACTCTTGAATACAGGAAAATGGTGACCGCACCAACAAACGAGATAACCCACACAAGTACCTTCTGTACAAGCCCACTTATGGGCAGCTCAATACATTCCTGGCATCAGCGTTCAAGGAGCTGCCGCCCAACGGTGCCATGGTCTTGTATATATCTGCAGATGGTTGCCCAGGCAACCAGAAGCACACAGATGATGGTAAGGCTTTTGATAAACTGTCAATTTATACACAACTTCTAACTTAATTAACATTATTGTTTCACATTCAAACTTTTCAAAGATGTTTAAAGTCATGAAAAATGTGTAGACATTGTAATTGCTATGGGATTTTGTGTTTATGTAGGAATATGTTACTTGTGTTATAAGTAAAGTTCCCCTTTAAAACCTTGCAATCTATAGTGCAGATTATCTGTTTCTTTGGAAGTCATGTGATCAGCACAAAGAACAATTGCCCTTACTTTTTCCCAACTAATGTCAGGTACCCATCTGAGTTGGGTGAACTAGGGCCACCCTACAAATCCTGAATTTCAAAATCCCAGTCTTCACCGAGATTTGAACCTAGGACCCCAGGTTCAGGAGCCAAGTGCTTAACCACGCAGCCACCACACTCCCCCAAATCTTATGTTATAGGAGGTACCCTAATGTTTGGACAACTTATGTCTTCCCACAGCTGCCTATGATCTTGGAGGTGTGATCACTAACAGTAGGAAAGAGGGGGAGAGTCAGCCTAAAGGCAAGAAAGGAGAGTTCTACAAGGAAATGCATTGGTTAGTTTTGTTTATTTTTACACTTTCAGGATGTAGGTTTGAATGACTTATTTTGTTACAGTATTTGCACTTTTAGAAACTTGTAGTTACTTCTTTGTAAACATTGATATTTAGGATTTATCATGACAAAAAATAAGTATACTAAATGCATGAAATGAATTCTGATTGTAATAATAGATGAGATTATTGCAATTTGAACAAAGGACAATTTTGCATCTGTATTAATTCTGTTATAGTAGTGATGCTGAGGGGGTAGTCAAACTGAATTTCCATTTGTTTGGACCTGTAAATTTATCTTATTTTATTTATTTTTCCAACAATGTAACAATTGAAGGAATTATCTCCCTCTCACGTTGTCTGGTGCATGTGATGCATCCAGTGGCGGACTGGCTATATGGGCAAACGGGCAAATGCCCGGTGGGCCGGTACCAAATGGGCCGGTCATGACCAAAGAAAAAAAATTCAATGCCGACAACTTAAAAAAAAAAGTGACAGAAGTAAGACACAAAGGCCCACGTTTTCTTCGTGTTTTTTTTTATTCCAATTAATTTGTATGACATTCAACAAGTATAAACAAAAAATAAACTGTACACTGTACGTATTATCATTTGCAAAACGTTAGACCGTAGGCCTACTTTCTGCTATGAACGAGCGGCATGGACTGCTTTGATGTGTTCGAAGTTGTGTTTGACCTTATCATTTTGCTGGTCGGCATGGGCCTTTGATGACACTCCCTTTTGTTTTTGCTCCTTTCCATTTGCGTCTTTTGAGAAAAAAAAGGCGCGACAATGAGCTCTTTAACAATACTTAATAGAGATTAACTTTAATACATACACACAGACGCGAAATTGCAAACTACCCAACCTATTCAAAGCTCAATCTGCGATTTGAAAAGAAAAAGTAAGTTTCTTTTTGTTTATTTTTAATAACACAGATCTAAAAATACTACACTCAAGGCTTACAAAAAATATTATTTAATTAAAAAATAAATCTAAATCTAAATCAATTTTTATACTATTATAATTACTGGCAAACGTATGCTTACTTTGAAGTCATTAATGATGAAAATTATTACAATAATTACAATAATTTATATAGCGCTGTCACATCAAATAATGGGTCATTGTATATTCATATACAAATCGCGTTTTTGAGAATGTACTAGGACGAAGCAAGAGCCTTTCACATTAAATAAGTACCTCTTTATATGTTCTGCTTTGTCCTAAATTTTAATGGAATGGGTTGCCTGAGTCAGCCAGGAAAAATGATTTAGCATACTTTAAGTTACAGATCAACATGCATGACTAGATTGACACATGAAATGCGTAGCACGTAATTATCTTATGTTTTAAGAAACGTCTGTAATCTATAAGTAATACCAAAAAGCTTCAAACTCGATCTGCCATTTCATTGTTGGTAGTTTTCAGACTACATATATATATATGGCTGCCTGGTTGTGAGGTTTGCGCGCTGGACTTTCGTTCAGATTTATCGAAGGTCCAGGGTTCAAACCCTGCCCGCTCCCATCCCCCGTCGTCCTGCGGGAGGTTTGGACTAGGAAGTAACTATCTTCAACTCTGAAGGAACATCCGAAACATGTAAAACATTTTACAAACAAAAGAATACATTATGTAATCCTACGAATGCATGCATCCAGTTTTCGATGTGTTATCAAACTTTATATATTTTGTAGAGAATCAGGCTTACACATATAATAATACACAAGGGGAGGGGTTCAAATCATCACTTGCTTCAGACCTCATTGTCTGAAAGGGAAACTTTTACTTACTGCCCCAGTGCAGCCAACTTAAGCAAACTACAGTCACCAAATTTCATGAGCGTAGCCAAAAGGGTTTGGTGGTTTCCCTTTCCCCTCCAATACAAAAAAAAACAAAGCATTTTACCATTTTCTAGCATTCGGTGGACTCCAGTGAATAGCAGATTTGGTTTTTGATTTTTTTTTAGCGGAAAAGTAGCAGGCTAATTGCACAGTAGATACCTCAGAAAATTCATTTTTTAAAGCGTAAAATAACGGAAATAATGCTTCGCCCCGGACCCCACTGGAGGAGCTCACAGCGCTCCCCCGGAATCCCTACTTGTCCATTGGCGTGTGTACTGTTTTCCATTAATTATAGGAAGAGAATATTCTAGGGTAGAAAGAATGTTTGAAAGAATGAAAGATCAGAATGTAATGAAGATTAATTACATACACACACACACACACTAATATACCATACCATGTGTGGGCCGGTTTATATGGTAATGCCCGGGCCGATTTTGATACCCAGTCCGCCCCTGGATGCATCCTTGTATACTTCTACTCTGCATTGGTTAAGTTTGGATAGAGGCAACCTAAGTGTTATTCCGTTTGTAAAACTTTGATTTCTGCTCTAGTTACTTTTTTAGAAGATTGGATCAAGCCTAATTAAGGTGTTAATGCTAATGATCTACAGTTTGCATCCAGGAGACTTGTATCCCTACACAAGGAAGCCATTATTTTTAATTATAGACAGCAGCAACAGTTCAGCATTTCAGGTGAGAGATGGGAGTGTACAAGGCTTGTCATTGATCTTTTCATGTAGAGACAGTAATACAATAGTCAAGACTAGTCTTATTGGTTTTTATGGAGAGACCAGAAAATAATTTTTGGTCTTGACAATGTCATTGAATAGTCATAGCTAGTCTTAATAAGAAACGATCTGGATGAAATATTTGGGAGTAAAGTCAGGTCCTTAAGGAAAGAAAACTGCCTCTTTGGCCGTAATGGGGAGACCAAAATAGAATCGTCTTGAGCAGTCAAACCTTGTGGCACATTTAACAAGTTTGACAGATCCAGTGTTACATGTAATTGTTTGTAGTCCCCCTGCTGTGGGCTAAATATGTGCCTCACAATTATATAGTACTTGAAAAAAGTTAATAAGTTAATTTAATTAATGAGTACATTTAATTTTTTTTTTTTGCAAGGAATTATTCAAAAAGATGTATTAACTGAGGCCTTATCTAATTGTTTAATTTCATTTTTTAGAATTTCCCCAACCTGTTTGGCCAGCCTTTAGTCTGTCTGCTCTCCCCTGAGCAAGTGCCAGTTACAATGCAAGGTAAGAAGTGCAGACACCAAGAGAGAACTCTCTAATCTTGGAGAATTACATGTAACCTAGTTTTTAGTTGCATATTCCAGAGACTCTATTATGTCTAGCACTGGTTTAGCTGATCTTGTGGCATATTCCAGAGATTCTATTTATGTCTAGCACTGTTTTAGCTGATCTACTGGCATATTCCAAAGACTATTATGTCTAGCACTATTTCAACTGATCTAGTGGCATATTCCAGAGACTCTATTACATCTAGCACTGTTTTATCTGATCTTCTATTATCCAATTTTACACTCTTTGCATAAAGAACACACTATTAAAGTAAAGTAATGGGAAATAGTTGTTTATTAAATATGTAGCTTTTCACTAACCATAATTTTATTAAGTAATTTTAGAATGAGCTTTTCGGTGACCGGTCACTTCATCCCCGGTCACTTCATCCCCGGTCATTTCATCCCCGGTCACTTCATCCCCAGTCACTTCATCCCCGGTCACTTCATCCCCAGGTCACTTCATCCCCCGGTCATTTCATCCCCTGGTCACTTCATCCCCCGGTCATTTCATCCCCTGATATTTTCATCATTTTATCTAACAAATTGTATTTTTAAAAATCATTAAATGAGCAATATATAATGTATTAATTTTTTATTTAAATGACACAATTGTAACACGATAGATTAGAATAAAATTAAAATTAAATGCCATTAAAAACTATACCAAAATGTAAATGACACAATTGTAACACGATAGATTAGAATAAAATTAAAATTAAATGACATTAAAAACTATAACAAGTTTGTACGCAATAAGCAAGGCTAAAAATGACGCGCCCATTTTCAATAAAGAGCGATTGAAAAAAAAATAAAGTGAAAATGGTCGTGCTTCCACCACACCTTGGCCTTTGATGATAAGTTATCAGCGGCACGATCATAATGATTGTAATCGCACGTCTATCTCTCAAAAGATTCCCACTACCTGCACCACACCTTGGTCTTAGATGACAAGCTATCAACGTCACGGTCATAATTATTCTAATCGTACTTCTACCTCTCAAAAGATTTCGACTACTTGTACCACACCTTGGCCCTTGATCATTACGCTATAGCTAAGTACACATCCAGATTTACCTTATAATATAAGATTTCTCATTAAGAATACATAGCGGGAGAGGAAACACCATAGAAGCATTAGTAACATGTCATAAAATATCAACACAATAGATTAGAATAAAATTAAAATTAAATGCCATTAAAAACTATACCAAAATGTAAATGACACAATTGTAACACGATAGATTAGAATAAAATTAAAATTAAATGAACCTTGGCCTTTGATCATTACGCTATAGCTAAGTACACATCCAGATTTACCTTATAATATAAGATTTCTCATTAAGAATACATAGTGGGAGAGGAAACACCATAGAAGCATTAGTAACATGTCATAAAATGTCAAAAAGCATTCTACATAATCATATTTATATATAAAATATTTAATTGGGGATGAAATGACCGGGGGATGAAGTGACCGGGG